>VXBB01007696.1:97394-124262 GCA_013399915.1 Illadopsis cleaveri | reverse complement strand
TTTTCTACATGAGAAGGTTATTTTCCTAATCATAATTCATTTTTGCATGGCTTTCTTGTTAGAATTTTGGTCAAAAAAACCCGAAAACCTTTCCAAAGAGAGAGCACATGATGATATGCTTTGTATAGAGTCAATAAATGGAACTACAGTTCTATATTTCTATGCTATCTCTTTTCTTAGCAACACTAAGGCTTCCTTAAAGTCAAAATTTACTGTAGGTAATGGAGATTTTGAAAGAATACGGTTTTTGAAAATTATTCTCAAAATCACCAGAGATCTAGTAACATAAGGAGTCTTATCTTTATCATTTTATGTTAAGATTTGGGTGTTTTAGAAGAAATAAAATATTGGCATTTGTTTTAATAGTGAAACTAAATTGTGTTGAAATCAAAATATAGAACTCCAAATAAAAGGTGTCAACAACATTTTGGAAAAGGTTTTCCAAGCAGACTAAAATTATTTGCTGCAAAGTGATAATTAATGACACCGAAGTTATGAATCAAACCTCATATATATAAAATTTGAAATCTCTTATAAATAGTTCTCCTTTAAGTGCTAACTTTAATCTTTGCTACAAGGCCTACTTTAATCTTTACTTCCTACAAGGCCTCTTTTTAGCAGTCATTCCTTTGCCAATTTGGATCAATCACGCTAAAACTGGTTTTGTGCAATACAGTTTTTGTATTTCTGGCAGCAATGTCCATGCTTTTCTAACACATTTCAGAGTCTGCAGTAATGGTGGTGGAAGGAGTCTGCCACAGAGCACAGCTGGACAGTTGGGCAGCATGTAAAAAATATCCAGATGCTTGACAAAAATAAGTATCAGAATCTGTTCTTGTTCTGTCTTGTTTGTTCCTTAACATGAGGAAAAAGTTTTTTACACTGAGGGTGACTGAGCACCGGTGCAGGTTGCTCACAGAGGTTGTGGAATCAGAGAGGTTGTGGATTCTCCATCCTTAGAGATAATCAAAATCTTCCTGGACATAGTCCTGGGCAACTAGCTGTAGGTGGGCCTGCTTGAGCAAGGAAGTTGGATCAGATGGCCTCCAGAGGTCCCTTCCCACCCCAGCCATTTCATGATTCCAAATCTGTATTCATTCTCTCTCCTCAAAATGATATTATTAGCACCATCCATTACAGCTGTTTCAGAACCAAATTTCTGACCCTTTTTTTGATAATAGCAAATATTTTTATGGAATCTAAATTTGTTTGGGTCCATCATCATAAATTCCAAAAGCTGCAACTGAATTTGTGACAGTAAGGGCATCATTTAGTAAAGTCATATGTTTTTAAATTATGAGATGTCATTTCCTGGCATAATTACAAGACGTTGCAGGTGAATAACACTTCTGATACAACTGGTGTCAGAGATGCTTCTGATCATAGCAAGTGGGATAACTTCCTGAGGTGAAATGGGCAAGAGCTCGCCTGATAATCATGCTGATTTTTTTAGGTTCTTTCTTTTCCTTTTCTCTCGTGGAGAAAAATGTTGTAACAGCCATCACATGAAAGTACAGACAGGAAAACTAAGCATGAAATTCAAGTAGAAATTACATTACAAGAAAAGAAGATCCTCATGTACTAATTTAAGCCAGTGTTCAATTGATGGGAGCTAATGAAGTACAAAAGCTCTGACATCTTTTGCAGCCGACAACTCAGTGTAAACTAATCAACATTAAGTCAATATAATCTAACCCTTCATTGTTCATTGATCTTTTTTACAGGCTACACACTGCCTGGCCATGTGAATGGTTCAGAAATATATGTCAGGAAGAGGACAAAGTTGTTACCACAAAGGAGGACTAAATTAAAATTGGCCAGCCTGAAAAGAAAATGAAAATTATCTCCTGCATATCTTCATTCTGTCTTGCATAAAATGCCTATATTTTTCATTAATGCCTGGTAAAAAGAGCCTGAGTAGTTCATCCATGCCTGTCTGACTTTTAATAAACCTATACAATGAAATCACTAAAAACTTGGTATGACCAAAGGCTGTTTTCTCTTAGAAGGAGTTTTACCAAGATTCACCAAGACTACAAGCTCACTACTTTCCTCATTAAATTTCAAAAGGGTTTATGAAAATTTGATTTTAATATATGAATCTCTCAACAGTTTTGAAGCATCATTGGAGAGCCTTTCCCACAGAAGCATGGCCTTTTCTTGTATATGTGGATATACATGCATCTTATCATAAGACAGGTAAAGATGTTGCATCTCTTTTAAGACCACCAATGTTTTTGCAAATGAGAATAAAATCCAGGTTTTCTCCTAGTGTGTCTTAGACAGAAAACTGAGGATTTTTCATTGTGGACATGGGAACTAGACATTTGACCTGGTAGTATGTATTTATTTTACTAATGGAGAAATGTTACCATGTGACTTAGAGTTTAGATCAAATGCCTCCATGCTTGTAGAAGAAAAATAAAATATTGGTTTGAAATATAAAACAGCATAGAGAACCATTAGTAAAGATAATGTTTACTAAAATCCATGTTTGAAATTGTTACTTTTCTACCTCTATTAGGAAAAAAAATTAAAAGTAATAATTTACTTGCAAAGATTTTCTATAGTTTTCTGTCCTACTACACCTTTCTCCTATTACATTTGTTCTTTCTGTTTGGAAATTTCAAGGGAACCTGAAGGTGCTAGAGACCTGACCCAAGTGGAATTTCATAAAATATATCCTTATGACAATTCCCAGCTCTCAGCAAGGAGATTCTTGGAACCAAAACTTTCCAAGATATATACTGGTAACTTTGCTCACACGTTGCCTCAATGCAGGTAATAGGACAATTTGTGAGAATATGCCAAGAAAGTCTTTACCTGCAGAGAAGAAATATTTCATATTTTTGTGCTGGAAAACAAATAAAAGTAATTTTTATTTCTCTTTGATGAGGTAATTTACTTGTTACATAAACAATAGATTTCTTTGTATTCCAATTTTTGAGTGTATTTTTTTACTGGGATATTTGCAATACTTTTTAAGTCTCTTCAGGATCAAATTATGTTAGAATTAAGGTTTGAAACTTAGTTTTTATTGCAGAATCTGAAATAGTATCTCTGCTTCCTATGACAAAACTGGGGGGGGATTGCTGAGGAGGAGTGGAATCACATTAAGGATATGTCCCAAATGTCTACATCAGACAATGTTATTGAGTCATGAAACTACAAGAGTACAAGGAGAAAAAGACATGGTGTAACTTCAATCCCAGCTTTTTAGTTTATTCAGATGAAGGACCCTCAAATGGTTTAGTTAGGAATTAAGTTAATTGGGTTTGGTGTAAGGTTGGTCTACTTCCTGCTGGAAAGTTTCCCATATTTCCTCAGTATAAGTAGCGGCTGGACTCCCATGTCACCCTGTTAGCCCAGACTTTAATTAGTTCTGGCATTCGCCTCATAATGATAAATGCTGAGATGATGAATGGAAATGCAAATGAGTGTGAAGTGGCTCAGCCATCAGTGCTGAATATCATTAATACCTTCCTACTGTTAAATCGATCAATGTCATCCCAGGATCCCTCTGTTCAGCGGGTGCAGATGGCTGTCCGCCAGAATGCCTTCCATTATATTGGCAGTGAAAACTTTGTGGGTTTTTCCTCCCCATATGCTTTTATTCATCTTTTGCTGAATATTTGTTTGGCAACTAGAACTCTAATATATTTCCAGCTGAGATGATAACTATTTAGGGTCAATAAGCGAGTAGCTAATTTAGAGCAAAATAAATATGAATATGGATCTCTTCTCACATCAGGAGAGAAATATCAAGTGCATATTCAATAAATTGGAGAGCAGTAGAATTTTTCAGGGTACAAAACTTCATGTTGTAGCATCAAAAGATAACATAAAAAGATAAAAATATGTTTATTCATTTCTCAGGTATGTTGCATCTTTGTATTTTACAAGTGTCCAGGTTTTTCAGTGTGTCCATAGAACAAAATTTCATAAGAATCAAAAGGCTGCATGATCAACATGAAGTTTTAATATCTAAAACCTTTGTTTTGTGAATATGAAGAATAAAACTTGAAAGCATTGGGAATATTTTTTCATCTGTTGGATTGTATTTTTATGCAGTGTTTGTGGGTCATCCACAAGGATGCACATTAGCCATGTGGGATCTTTCTTCATAAGGAAACTTTCCAATCTACATAGATACAGATGTTTTTCAAGGAAGTGTTTTTGCAATCTAAACTAAGGACCTAACTGATGGTTCCTTCAGGGATGCTTCCTTGCATACACTGAAGGAGTATGGGAGTTAGCCTTGGTGAATAGCCTCTTCTGCATGTAGTTCGCAACTTTCTAAAAATCTCAGAGAGTAATGAGTCAAGGGTGCTTTATTATGGTAGATCACAGGGAATGTATTTCATCCATAGAGTGTCCAAAGATTCACCTTCTATGAAGTTACTGAGATTCTAAAGACACCACTGTGTATCAGCCTGGAGTCTATTCACTTATAGCTCATGTTCTGCCATACATGATAACAGCCAAAACATATCATTTTCACACTGTAATCAGTGTAATCAACTCTCCAATTGTCTGTGAATCTGCTTATCTGTGGCTTTGGAAAGACTGAGGAAAAACATCGTGTTGTGTGTACACCCTGTACACTACAATGCCTATGTGAAATGTGGTCCTTCCATTTTTTCTCATAAATAACACAGTGTATCTTTCATTCCCCTTCATGAACCCTCTCATTTCATCCTCTCAATAGGCTGGAAACTCTCCCATGGATTGAGGAGTTACTGGAACTGGTCCAAACATAAATCACTCATTATCAGATTCTATTCTTCATATGAATGAAACTCTCCTCTTTTTTTCTTTTTTCCCCCTATATGTCTATTTTACAAACATTGATTTCTATAAATCACCCTTGCACTTATCCACTGATTTTATTTTGTAATGGGAGAATTCTCTGATCCTAGGTTAAATTTTTTTTTTCTATTAGCATAATGATAATTGAAAATAAAATCAGACAAACTATTTTGTTTCTTTGGAATGCATTAGAGCTTTGACATCTAGAGTAGCACTAGCCAATTTTGACAACATTAGGAACACAGGGAAATAAATTAGACATTTTAATTATGAGATTGTATCACTTTATAGGATGTCTAGGGAAATCTCAAACAAATTTTAATAGCAAATTTAAACAGAATATATAACACTTACTTCTGTGCTATTTTTTCTAGGTTTTAATGTTTAAAAAATTATAATGATACCATATGCAAGGAAGCTGCTACACTGACCTATGCAGTGAATATGGAATTTAATGATTCATTTGCTCATAGTGAACATTTTCCCAAAGTCTGAAATAGAAAGTTAAAAACACTGCTCACTTGGATTTGAAGAAGAATAAAACTATTCTGTGGGGGGGCAAAAAAGTGCTAATGGTTTGTATCTGTACAATATACAACCACAAGCAAATAAGAGGAATTATGTCAATCAAAACGTAGAGAACTAAATATGCTTCTTTTATTAGTGCAGAAATATACTTTTTTGTCATTCAGTTTTTGCTTATTCTGTTAACAAAGTAACTTTGTTATAGTGATTCCCTTCTCTTTTTAAAATTATTTTCATTCTTGTTATATACTAGCTTTCTACAATACCAGATGTTTGTTTAGCACTTTGAAGAACAGTGGGCAAAAAAAAGTGACAGGTAGAAGGAGTGTATACAAAACAGACTCAATTTGAAGTGAAATTAAATGAGGTCTGAAGTACAGAAATTAATGTGGGAAGTCTGTGACAGAGATTTCGTCAGAAAGCTGTCAGCAAATGCTGTGTCAGTAATGTGACCTTATGAGGGTTTCGGATTCCAAGGCCCTCCAGGATTCTGGTTTTAGCTATATAAAAACTAGCTATATAAAATCATTCCTTAAAGCAGCTCTGATATGGTTTGAGATGAAGGTGGTCCAAACACAGCACAACAACTGTGTCTGCTTTGCATAGTCTCTTTTATTCCACTGATCTCCTCATAAGCTCTGATGGCCTTGTCACATCTCAAGCAATGAGAATTTACAATTATTCAGAGCTTGCTGTTTTAAACTGACTTGCTTTCTCAATTTCTTGGATCGCCCATTTCAACTGACAGCTCATCTTGAAATGCATCTTTCAGAATCAATTAGATATTTTCAATTATCCATACCTGCATTATTGCACAACTACTAATGGATTTCCATTATCATATTATGCTTTTTAGTACATATGTCTTCATTATCTATCTTTATATGTGGTAAGTAATTTTTACAGAGCATTTCCCTACTCAGTCAAATCAGGTGGTGATTTTGCCATTAGTTTCACTGGAAACAAAATTAGTTTCTGCAATTTTCTTTTTAATTACCATCCAAACTGCAAGCCCACTCTGCTGGTTGTGCCCATTGGCCTACCTTTTTTACTCACTGGAGGCATATGCAAAGGGAGATATGGTGCAGAATGCATAAAACCAGAATTTTATGTCCCTGAAAAAATATGTGTCTATTCTACATCAAGCTAATAACATTATCCTACTTTTCATTATTAAAGGGTGTATTCAGTTACTTATGGCTTCAAGAATTCTGAACCCTTGGGTGCATGTCTACTGCTGCACATGTGCCTGTGTGGTTTTGCCTGTACACACATGGGTAAAGCTTCACATATAATTTCAGGTAAAGAATATTTCCTATTCATAGCTAAAAAGAGCAATCAGGGTGACGAGCAATAGACAGACAACAATCAAACAGAAAGAAGAGGATGAAGGGACTTTAGGAACTAAAAGCAGGATTAGGACTACAGTGAAGGACACTGAAGTAAAGGATAAGTCTTGCTAAAGTCTTAAAAAGCTGGAGACAGAAGACCTCTAGCTGGTTAGGTCAGGGAAGTAAGTAGAAAGATTCCCATCAGGTGCTGGGAAAGAATGAGGGCTCCCAGGGCCTCAGGTACATCTTGAAGGTCAAAAATAGTTGTGTGAAAGCCCTTGGCAAACTGTAGGCCTCATTTGCCTCTGAGAATGTCTCTATGCAAAGGACAAAACCTCAGTACTGTTGATTGTAGTCAGACATGATAGAGGCTTGTGCAGCAGTCTAAAAGGTTTTAGTTCAGCTAGTGACAGACATAAGATCTAAGTCTTAATTCATTACAAAGATCTAGGAATTATGACTGAAATATGTGAACCTAAAAAAGCCAGGCAAAAGCAGAACCTATGCAAAGTCAAGGTCTTCATGCACAAGGAATTTTACGTAACTCCCACTTTGTGTGATACAGAGCAATTACTGGATCAGAGATTACAGGAAGTTTTGTGGTTAAAGCAGCCTCAGAGAAGTGGATTAAACCTTGCCTCTTGTCATACTTGTTGTTAATGAGGCTGGTCTACTAATTTCAACCCAACTTTTTGCAGGTGGTTACTCATTATGTACTCTTCATTTTATGGATCACTGATTTGCAAATTTGCTGGCTGCTCACATTTACATTGGTAAGAGCTGTGCTCTGTTAGCAGGCAGCTAGAGAACAGTGAGCCCATGCAGAGAAACCAGGCCATGTGCATGCAAACAGAGAAGCAAAAATCAGAGCATGAGTGTAGCCCAGGTGGACTGCCAAGCTGCTGAAGCTGCCATCGTCACCAAAAATCTTTTTCACAGCTCCCTGCTGTTGCCTTTTGCTGACCAGTCAGAACATCCATTCAGGAGTTCCACTGACTGGGAGAGAGCTACAAACCACAGTCTGCAGAGTCCAGAGCAAAGCTCCTATTCATGAACCTATATCAATGTTTGGTGGTATTACAACATGTCTCTGAAAAGAGTCAGCCTACACATATAAAATTAATGTTCCTACATATCAACTTTTTCCATCAAAGAAAAAAAAACCAATCAAAACCCACTCAATGAACAAAATTAAAACAAAGCAAACAACCACAAGAGAAATAACTGAATTATTCTGCCTTGCTTTTTTTCTTGTGTTTGTGTTTGCTATGTACTTTTGTACTACAGTGATGACCAGGATACATCATCACAAAATTACCATTTCTCTCATCTGGGCAAAGTTTGGATAACATCCAGTAAACATGTCACAAGCCTTCACTGAGTAATGGGGGTGAAAAGAAACCCTCAGTGTTTGATGCTTTTGTTAACACCCATCCATCCATCCATCCATCCATCCATCCATCCATCCATCCATTCATCCATCCATCAGTTGAATGTCAGAAAAACACAATGTGGTCATGTAATTAAAGACTACAATCATACAAAAAGAGACAACCACATCTCCAGATTTTTAATATCCGAAAGCCTGACAACAAACTTAAATGTTCTTCTAATTAGGGCTTTCTCTACATTATGAAGGCTGGAAGGAAGAGACAGTGAGCAACATTCTGTTTACAAGCACTATTGATAATATGAAAGAAGATTAAACGTTCATATAACAAAAACTGCTCTACAGGGATCAATTTGTTAATGACAGATTTACAGACTTACACTAGTATGAATCCAGCATGGCTGCACTGAGATCAAAATACTGTAAATTTACATAGGTGTCATTTGTAGTTCAGTTTTACCCTTAATCTTGTGTTTCTCTTTAGTCATTGTAATTTTAGAGAAGCATGTCATAACTCTGAGGGAAATTTTCAGGACTAGAACATCACTGGAATGATTTTTGCATATATACACTGGGAGATTTTAAATAAATATGAAGAATTAATTAATTTGAAGCTGACTGAGAAGTCTGGCAGTGTAATTAAAATAAAAGACAATTGTAAGGTGAGTCTGGAGGAAGGCATGACAAGAAGTTTGGGTTACTGCAATATTTTGCAAGCACATAAAGGCGGAGGCAGTTGAATTAACAGCAAAACAAAGAAGAAATAATAATAAACAAAATGAGGAATACCTATGGCATTCTCATGGTTACAGATAAATGTCTAAGCTGACTGTTTTCCTGAACCAACTTTACTCAACACCTGTGAGTATGTGATTAATTTAACCACAGAGTACACAATGTACTTTTCTTTCAGTAGAAAAAAAAAAAGTTGACCTCTGGTATTGCAAAAGAAAGACAATCAGCTAACCTAATAGGCCCTTTATTTGCTAATCAAACCTCTCATTAACAATTAATTGGATCAAAAGTTCGCTGGCCATTATTGCTGTGTCAGTTCAACTCTGAGGGCCTCAGAGGATGAAACTAAATGAGCTGGTCAGGTTATAAATAATTTCCAGTGGCTACTCCTCTTACCTCGGGCTATTCAGGTAGAGGTCAATGTCCTGCCTACTACAGGCAGAAAAGACAGTTGCTGTGACAAGCAAGAGGCATTCTTCCTTTTCTAAGAAGCTCATTTAGGCTTAGTAATTTAAACCTTTGTAAAAAGCCACAGCATAAAAAGCAGCTCTGTACTGCAGTGTTTCTGCTTGTACTTGCTTATCATGAGTGAATCAAAGCAACATTTCAGATTGCTTAAAGCCTTTCAAAAATAAAAGAAGCCAGGAGTTGCTTTAATCAGAAAATCTGCTTCTTAAAGAAACCCTGCAGAGACACCTTTATGGTAATATAATTATTTGTTTCTATTCTTAACCTAATAATCCAAGTAGTGACTGACAGGGTTCAAACACTGCTCATCAAATAACATGAAAGGACCTGTCAGAAGTGAATGAAGATACAAATGAGAATAAAGTGAACAGGGTTTGGTCCAAAATACGTGCAATGCCATATTTAACTGTTGGTTTCTCCTTTTTCATTAAAAAAAATAAGGGAGGAGGGGAAAATAATTAATCCTTCTATTTTCCCTTTAGACAAAAATGACAAGCAGGTACATCAACTCTTAACAAAGACATACGACAAGTCAGTATTAGGAAGGAGGGTAATGTGGTATGGGCAAGCCAAGACTCAAAGGCCCAGTGTGTTGAATGTCAATATGACGACAGCACTATTTATTTGTTCATTATAATTTAATTAAACAAACAAAATAATGAAGGAGGTGCCAACCATCCGAGGCCATTCCACGAATTAGGCAAGGAAAAAGTGTGGCATAGAAGGTATGGACATGGTGGTGGGAAGAAGGAAGGAATCTAGAAAAATAATGATGTTGAAACGTAGTGCCATGGAAGAATTTATAGGTTTCAAGATAGGATGTGAAAGTTGCAGAACTGTGGGGCTTCTTGCATTAGTTAATCAAACAGAAGAGTTATTTTATTAAAAAGAAAAAATAAAAAAGTTTGAGCTACTTAAGGGAAGAATCTTAAGATAGGTTCATGAGTAGTTTTAATAGGATTTTATGCATACAGTGATGTTATCTGGGCCAAATAAGGGAACTGAGTATATAGAGAAGTTGAACAGTTCCTTGCAAAGGCAGTACCTAATAGCTCGTGCTGTCACTTAGAATAGATGGCAAATCTGAAAAGAGAGACGCGTTCTGGTCATTCAGCAATTATACATAACAGTAACTACAGATGCTGCACAAAGCTGTGTGCACATGGTGTCTTTCCTGGCAAATGAAACTGTCTCTTAACTGGCCAGAAGGCGTGGGGGTGTGGTTAGGTCAGCATGACATTAACATACTTATACGGCTTTGGCAAGGCTTGGGAACAAAACCAAATTCTCGTCTACTTGGAGCATGATCAGAGGAAGGTCAAATAAAGATTGATAGCTCTGAGTGGCTGAGACTTGGAAACTTCTAGTGCATAATAATGTTCTTAGGGACCTCTAGAAATTCGGGATTACAGTTCTGAATACTGCTACTCCGATTGTACACTCCCACTGCTGCAACAGGTTGTGTCTACAGCATATCTTCAATGCACAACCTGTGTGTTGGGGGAAAAGAACAACAAACAAACATCATGCCTTCGGACACACAATGTTCAGTCGCTGTCTGAGCTACACAGCACCATTTGTAACAGATTTTAACAAAAATTAAGGTGTATATGGAGAAGAGGGTGACTCACTACCTTGAGAATGATATGCCAGGTCTGGAGAAGAGCCAAGAGGAGGAAACACTGACCTGGGAGTCACCTCTCCTTATGAATTTTGCAGTTTGGTGAAAGATGCACTGGTCAGGCAGGATTTGGCTAACTCTGATAGGATTAAATATACATGATTTCATTTCAGTGACAGGCTGCTTTGCTGTCAGGCACATGTATCAAATATGACGTAGCTGTATTTGGAGATATTTTATCTATTTAGTAATGTATATTATTTTATATATGCATACTTCCCTCCTGATTACTTATTTTCAATACATTAGCAAAGATGTTCCCCAAAGGGCTACAAAAGGGGCCTGGGAACCGGATAAGACCATTCTCCAAGCTTAAATTTTTAATATTAAAATGCATTGAGATTTGCTATACACTTGCTCAAGATGTATTGCCCCAAGCAAAACAGTGTTTTATAGATGGACATGCAATTTTGTTGCTTTCAGCTGAGGGTCACATTTGTTTTAGTGGCTTTGGGATGTGCAAAATAATGAATTAAGCATAAATAAACATTCTATGTTTAAAAAAATCAGTATGTTAAGTATTTTATATGCATATACTCTCATACACACATACACACTTCCACTTTGTGTTGAAATAGATCTTGAAGAAACACAAGTCAGGTAAAAATGATTATATTTTCATTTTTTATTTTTATTACATGAGACTTCATCTTAGATCCTTGTGTGAATCCAGACTTTTTTTCCACTGACAAAGCACAATATTTTCAGTTTAAATCATGCCAAGAGTAAGCCCTAACCTTCTTACTCTCCTACAAAGAAGAGACATCTGTTTCAGTTGGAGCATAGCTGAAGTGAGTGTATGAGGAAGTTACATTAGATCACTTCTGTCTTCCTAATTTTAGATGACACCAGTATTTGAACCATACTTCATTAAATATTCCTGAGCATGTTCTGTCTCTACAGCCCACTTTCATCAAGACATTCAGGGAAATTTGTGTGAAAATCTTTCTCTTTGAATACGTAATGTATGGTTGCTAATCATGCAATGATTAGCTCATGTATTGATTTTGCATTATTTCTAAGGGGGAAAGAAAAATAATTGTAACAGTTTCATTGGCTTGATAAACATTTTAGCTAAAGTTATGCTCTGATTACTGTAAAAGAAATTTAATTCACACCAAACCCCAATTTTATCCTGTTCAACTCTGTTTAAAAATATTCTTCAATGGTGTATTGGTGCACTCGCTTTAGTAGGAAAGTTACTTTTTTATGGTTTGTAGGAAACCAGGAAACTACTTTTTCAAACTTGAGCTTTTTTTTTTTTTTTTTTTTTTTTTTTTTTGTGAAAAAAAAAATTTTTATTTTGTTAGGGGGGNTTTTTTTTTTTTGTGCAGGAAAACAATGTTCAGATGTTCAGAGGAGGTGGTGGTAAAACAGTGAGAATTTAGCCAAGGCAGGCTAAATTCCAACTTCATGTAGAGTTAAGATTTTGTAATATTATCCTTAAATTAATGTGTCTGTGTTAGCTTTGGAAGTAGGGGAAATACAACTTCATACTGGTAAGAAGTGTAATCATTTATTTAATGTGGAGTTTTATTTTCAGAATAAAACTGGGGGAAATGACAATAAGGAAGAATAAGGGACAGTAGATGGAAAAGGAAAAAATGTTCGTTTTTGAATCCTGAAAAACCTCAAGCATTTCTCTGTGCCATGAAATAAAATTAAAATTTGAATTAATGGTTTAAAACTGTGGGTGACCTTTACTGATGTATTTTCTAAAGATAAAAAGGAAATTAATGTTTACATATTCTTAAGTCACTATGTAAAAAAAAAAGAAATCATTTCTTTTTGATAGAGAGCTCTCTTATTGTATACATTAACATCTTAAAGCAAATTCTCCTATTCATGAGCTGTTGCCTTGAGCTGGGTTCAGGTAGTTAATGTGATTGCTGGGAAGGTATAAATAAAACCATCTGTAGCTGACTCAGACTCAGAACTAATTTGGAGTAAGAGCTAAGGCAAGTGTGGCTGCACTGTTTGACCTTTATCAAAGGTCTCTTCTCATGAAGACAGGACTTTGAAATCTGCTCACTCTTCCTCTTTTCCTCAGTCATACTCTGGCAATCAGATGGGATGACACAGGTTTTGCTACAGTAGCCTTACATTGCCTGAGGACATTTTCAACCTAAGTTCTCCAGCTTTAAAAGAACTCTGCATTAATGGCATGGAAAAAACCCCAGCAATGTCACAGGGCTAGAATTCTATCCTTGTGGTTTGTTGTCACTTCTGTAGCACGTGGCATTGTACATCAGAGGATGCTTCCTCAAATGATGTAAATCAGTGAGGCTTTAGCAAGCACAATTATCCATATTCATTTAGAACCTCTAAAGATCTAGACGACTATTTGCAAGGTTAATATCAGGTTTCTCTTTTCCTAAGTTGTAGACAAGCAAATATTTTGCAATGTAGAAAAAATTATGAGCATTTTAAATTATAAAAATAAGGTGCCTTAAACTTCTCTTAAAACAGAAGTTATAACTGTGTTCTTTTCTCCCAGATTTTCTGTGGTAAGTAGAACTTCTAATAAGCTGAAACACTAGTTAAAGCCTTTTTGATACCATTAATATTGACATAAACAATATTCAATATATTATTCCCAAACCAAAAGTGACAATTAAAACTTGAAAGACAGAGGTTTATGCGGTTTTGTTTTAATTCATGTTTTTACTTCATTCTTGCCAAGAATAGATACCTAACAGGAAAATACTAGTGTTTATGTACAAGAATATTGTCATTGCTGCTGGATCACATGGATTTCACAAGGTATCCTTCAGTTTCAGCCCTCACTGGTTATATAGGTAAATCTATTCAACAGCAGAGTTCTCCTCAGCCACCATAAACTTATTTCAACGTATTTCTATGTCTTTCTACCTGTTCTATTAATAGCAAATTTTCAGTGCCATGCTCTAAGGAAATATTTGCATTATAGAAGCAATATACTAATTTGCAAGGTCTGTGTTAAAACCAAATGAATCCTACCAAATCACTCAGGAAATGAAACAAATTTTTCAGTCCTATTTGGCCTCACCATTCTAGAAACCTGCAACATCTCCTGATTAGTCATTCACTAGCAGTAGAATGGAGAGGTGAGGCAGAACTGGAATATAAGAGGAGTCCTTTGTAATTAATTGACTTCCATTTTTTATCTTGCTCTGTTTGGGTTTTTTTTCTCCTTCAAGCAGCAACAGAGTGAAGTGCTAGGAGTACAAGTCTGAGAAAAAGGGATGTTGCTTTTGTTTGAGTTGAGGGTCACTTTAAGTTATCTTTTCATCTATCTTCTGCTTTATAACTGATCTTTTCATTAATGTCTTCTCTTGTGAAAGAGAAGGAGGGGAAGAGAGAGTGGGATTTGTAAGCATTTTTCAATGCACATCAAGTAAAATTTCCCTGATATCATCAGACAGCTTAAGCATTAAAAAACCCTGTTCAAAAGGGAAAAAAATGAACACATTTACAAAATTCAGGATCGCATCAATGGTAAATGTTTTGGAACTCATTTCTAAGCAAAAACATTTGGGGTTCTTGTGCCTGGAGGCTTCCTTAAGTTAAGACACATACAACGAGAAGTCTTGGATACCTGCCCAGGCAGACTGTGCCAAAATCATCTCTGGCAGTCCTTACAGTGGAGATTATAGTTAAATGTGAACTGATTCACATTACTTTCTATTTTTCAGTTCTGACAGATGGAAACAGATACCAAAGAGGAGTCCAAATCTCTCCACATGTTGATCCATCTCACTCATCATGCTCTATATACTGTGTTCAAAGCAGAGAGCTATTGCGCAGACAACATTTTGAGAAACCTTTCATGCTAGGAAGGAAATAAAATCAAGTACACACAAGCAGATGCTGGCAGGGATCTGTGCTCTGTTCCTAAACTAGGGAAAAAGACAAGATGTAGATCTACAGCGCCTGACTTTAGTACAACTCATTCACACCAAGTTGAAGGAAAGTTAGGTTAATGCCATGGGTCCTTTGGTCAGACGTGGCCTTTGGTGTAACCATATCTACCAGGGACATTAAAATGCTGTGCTGTTGTGAAGAAGGCTTGGTTACCTGAATGTTACTTCAGCATTTTTTACACAAGTACCATGGGGAAACAGATGCAGCCAGAGCTCCACTACTGCTAGGTATTACCAGACAAAGTAGGATGAATGGGGCCTGAAATCCAGGACACTTTCCAATATGTTACTTATATACATGACACTGCTTTTTGGATTTTGTATTTCCTTCTGACCCTAGATTAAACGTTGCTAAAGCTTGTCAGGGTCTAAGAAGATAAAGCAGGAAAAGAAGCAGCAGCATGACAAAGCTTTTTTTCTGGAGTAGTTCTGCTAATAAGCAGCAGAAAAACACCAGGTTTCTGAAAATCAAGAAGCCAAAAATAACTCATGTATAGAATAAAAGGCGTGAAGACTAAATTTTTTTTTTAATGTTGATTTCTTAAGAAGATAAAATTTATGTTTATCCTAAGCTGTCTGACTTCCCGCATTATTTGTTTTACCCACTGAGAAAGAGATAAACATTTCAGAGGTTCTGGGTTTGGATGAGTTTCATGAAAACCTGTCACTAAGCATGGGGGAAATATTCAAGGGAAGGTCTTGTTGAAGAAAAGGCTGAATCCTGAGCTCGGCCTTATTTGTTCTTTGGCCACCTGTCAGCTTGGGGAAGGTATTAGAGACATCTCAAGGAATCATGATAGGTAACAGGGCACACAAGTCTGTGAAAGGGGATTTCACTGCCTCTGTTGTTGGAGGAACAACTTACTAAACTTGAATGCAAAAGCATACACCACTAAAAAACCGGCTATGTGGGGAGAAAGACTCTTTCCACTCTGAAAGAATCAATTTTCTCTCAATAACTGGATGCAATTCATTAGAAAGAACAGTTTGAACTACTTGAAATTACTCTACACTATTTAAAAATATGTTCTGTAATTGGTATTTTTTTTGCTTTGGAACACAAAAAGAAAGGTAGAAATATATTTGAATATCGTACTATCCATGATCTGAATTTTAATAACACTCCCTTGAAACTCTCAGGAATTGCTTTTCCGTCAGGGATGAGAAATTCAGAAATAAGGGAGTGGCTGACAAATATTTTATTCACAAACAATGCTGTCTAATAGTGGCAGTAGTAATCACATTAAGTGTTTCAAATCCAGAGAATCGACAGAACTGTGTAACACAAGAGAGCTTTACAGCCTGTGAATCAGGCAGAGGATGATGTGATCAAGAAAGATTGCAATCACTATATCAAAGACAGCAAAACCTGGCTGGAGAGATCTGGGTTGTTTAATCAACTGGCATCAAATTTTCAAAACCAGCCTAAGTGATAGAAATGGGGATAAGAGAGGATTTGCAGCTCGTGGTTGTTCTCTTCTAATTTGACTGAGCACCAGCTGTGTGAATATAAACAGTTACACAGTAATATATTCATGCATAAGACTTCCTTGTTGCATAGATAGTGCTCAGAAAGGACAATTGAAATCAAACTTTTTAAAAATTCAAACTGAAACTGAGGACCTCAACTGAATAATTGTGGATTTTTATTTGATTTCCTGTTTTCATATATTTTGGTTGGAGGATTGAAAGAATGAAAAAGAAATAGTTTCACATCAGGATGAAATTTATACTTGAGGAGGTTTAAAAGTCAGCTGGGATCTCACAGACAAACTGGAAATTTTTTAAAATCTTTTTAGATGTTCCTTCTCTTTCGTTTGAAAATTTTAAATAATTAGGATGTTGCCTTGAAGTAGAAAAAAAACCCCTACATTCCATTAAAAACAGTAAAAAAAAGTATCTCAGATATTTTGCCTTCTTTCTTATTTTCTTAACCATAACTACTCAGTGTTTTGACTGTAAATCATGAACATTTCCATTTCTGCCAAACTTCAGTTTTTAGCAGTTAATCCACTTAGGGGAATCCAGACACTTAGCTGTACCATAACAGAGTTGCCCTGTCAGATTAACCCATTACTCTTGGGTTATGATCATGTTACTAAAATTTTGTCTATCCATAACCAAATGTCTTATGCTTTATGTCTCTCCACAAGACTGTTTGCAGTAGGACATAAATGAAACACTAATGTTTCAAAAGTGGCTAATCCAGAGGTAAATAATGCAGCTAAGGGAATGGAAAGTTATGCAAATTCGATGCGGTTACAGAATAATGCACTGTTCAATGTGAAAAAAAAAAAGTTGAAAATTTTAGTTATGGGGAACTCATACAGAAGAGTTGTAATCAAAGGAAGATAAAGATTTTTTAAATTATGCACAAAATACAGGGCCAGATATTTGACACCATTGTTAATTATAACAGAAGGAAATAATCTTTTACATTGATTCAACAAGGCAATGCTGGAGGGGGAGCACAATGTAAACTGTCACAGAGACATTGGCTGCACTAAAATATACCAAATATATTTTTGTCATATCAATGTGATTAAGTGTAATTTTTTAAAAAAATTCCCAAAATAGCAAGTAAAAGTAAAGAAAATAAGTTTTAAGGAAGGCTTTTTATACACTCAAATCATTTAGAACATTAGAACAAATCACTTAGAACACTGTAATTTCTCCAGTAGAAGCAAAGCCATGCAGAGCACCAGTTGTGTGAGTGATGATAACTGACAGATGTAAAGCCGCTGATCTAAAAGTTTGAAACAGATAACTACTCAAAGATGTAAATGTCATACCTATCTCTTAAATCAGTAGGAATGGCAAAAATTTTGAGAATTGCCTTCTTATCATGAAACAGTATTGAAAACAGAGTGCAAAGTGTTTTTTATGGCAAGGGCATATATATATGCAATTGAGTCTGAAAGACAACAAAAGTAAGGTAGATAGTGACCTTTCTGGACTCTAAGGAAATACGGGGCTGGTTCATACCTTTTAAAATAAGTTTGACAGCTGCTGTTCAGTTCTTGCTCCTAATTTTTGTTTTGAAACTCAAAGAAACATGATTTTGAAAAGATGGAGTAATATAGCATTAGTAGTAAAAAGGGACAGTGTACGAATTTTCATAGACTGACTGTATAATTGATCAAGTAAAGGCTTAAAAAGATCAAATTTAAACTGAACTTTGGAAAACTTGGAACCTAAACAATTTTTTTTCTTTTTGCCTCATTGTAAGTGATGGTGGTTGCTTTTAACACTGAATTTTTTACATTGTTCTTGCTAAGACTTTAAAAATTGTTTCAAAATGATGACTTAAAATGAGCAAGCAGTAGAGATGAGGGTCAACCAGCCCCGACTGACCCTCCAACTATATTTACAGGACCAAAAAAAGGAGCAACAGTTAAACAGGTAAAGGTCAACACTGACAAACCTTGATCTTCAAATTTCTCCCAGTTTGTTTCCAAGACACCTTGTGCTAAACTTTGCCTTGATATTGCTTCATTTATACTGATGCTGGAGCAGAGTTAATTTTTTTTCACAGCGTCTAGTATGGGGCTAAATTTGGATTTGTGGTGAACACAGGACTGATAATCTAGAGATGGTTTTGTTATTGCTGAGCAGAACTTACATAGAGCCAGGGCATTTTCCACTTTCCATACGGCCACACAGGCAAGGAAATTGGGGGTGCATGGGAGGCGGGGAGGAGACAGAGCCGGGACAGGTGACCTCAACTGACCCAAATGATATCGCAGACCACATGGCATCATGCTCAGGATATAAAGGGAAGGAGAAAAGGAGGAAGGTGGGGACATTTGGAGTGACAGCATTTGTCTTCCCCAGTCACCATTACAGGTGATGGAGCCCCGCTCTCCTGGAGGTGGCTGAACACCTGCCTGCCCATGGGAAGAAGTAAATTTATTCCTTGTTTTGCTCTGGTTGTGTGCATGGTTTTTGTTTTCCCTATTGAATTGCCTTTATTTCAACCCATGAGTTTTCCAGTTTTTGCCTTCTGATTCTCTCCTTAATCCTGTTGATGGGGGAGTGAGTTGGCAGCTGCTTGGGGCTTGATGTCTGGCTGGGGTTAAAGCACAATAGTCTTTACCAGTTATGGCATGCCATGTGTTGGGACATCAGATTCAATCATGTGGAGCACTGCAATCATGTGTTCAGGTACTACAGAGCTGATTACAGTTCTGTTGTTCATAGAACTGCATTATTTTTTATCATTGCCAAATTTTGACAATATTTATGGGTAGCTGTTTGCTGGTACTTTGAAGTTAAATAATTAAAACTTATCTAGTACAAGGAGAGAGGCTGGACCATCTTCTGGATTTTTCAAATTTGTTCACTGAATTGCCTAACATAAATTTGTGTAAACAGGAGTGGCTGAAAGGCTGCCCTTGACCTTGTTCTGCCATTGTTACCTTCTAATATGTCTGAACAATACCTGCTCTAAACACTTTTCCTGAAGACCTTATTATTTTGTCCTATATCAGGAAGCAGTCTAAATCAAGGAACTTCTGTGGCCAAAAAGCTGAGAAAATCCACAAAACTATCAAAACACCTGACACTCTGTTATCAAGTGTGTGCTTTTTCAATAGCCAGTCCACCACAGAAGCCCAAAAACAAAAGCCCCACTGTTTCTCACAAGTGGATTTAAGTTTCTGCATTGTAGTGCAGAATGTTGATTTCTAGGCATTTATGCAGTAGCTCAGTAAAGAGGAAGAAACACCCTGTTGATGAAGGATATAGTGACAAACTGGCCTAATCAGAGGTTCATGCACGTCTGAGACCAGATGTACATTTCACCTTCACAGCTATCTCCCAGTGTCTTGGTCACTACAACAAACAGCTCTGGCACTGACTTTTGGCAAAGAGGAACTAAATCAGCATCATTCACCTTGGAACAGCCGCAAGCTCCTTGACTCTCATGTGGTTTTTTCTCTGGAATTAACGGAGCAGGTCCCCTGGCAGCAGGACACAGGCTGTGGTCAATAACAGTATGCCATTCTTTCTCTGTGCCCTCAGCTGCAATACAATCGATGCCATGAGCAGGGTGACCTTGCAAGCTGTCCATTTGTTCATCATCCCACACTGCAGTCATGACAGAGTGTGGTGATAGTTGTCCTACACAGGCTTCTTCAAACGCAGCATTTCCAAGGTTCCTGTTTAAGTTGATTTAACAATTCACTGCTGCTAAAGGTGGTAATTCATATTCCTCCTTCTCACCCTTGCTTCCAAACACAAGCTTCTGCATCATAGCTTGTGCAAGCGAATTTATTTGTTAACCAATTTAATGCATTAAATTCCAGAAAACAAATTCAACTAAACATTCTAGTGGACAAAGTCAGCACACAGATATGTGGAGTGAGCACAATGTGGGAGTTAGGTCCACACAGGTGGCAAGAGAATAGTAAAGAGAGAAAAGGATGAGAAGAAAGGACAAAGAAAATGAATGGACAGGAAAGGGGGAATGGTGAAGAAATGTTTTGCCTACTGAAATGGCAGGAGGTAATTAGAAACACTCAGCTTCCCCTTACTTAGGTGTGCAGGTCATAACTCCAATATTCCCACTAGTCCTTTCAGGGGGGCATCAGATGCAGAGACACTGGTTTAGCAGTGCTGAATTAGACCTCCGTAATGAGGCAGATAGAACTCAGACAATCTCCTGTGAAATCCACTGTCTTGGGGTGTCCTCACCCTAGATCAGGATGAAAATTAACACAATTTTTTTCATGCACCTGCCAGAGACAAGGCCCTTCTCCTTCATATCCTCACATAGGTCATTTTAATTGCTAAGGCAGCTGTCTGTAATCCCTCTCCCACCCACATGGAGTAGGAGAACAGAGGTGGGATATGAATGGAACATCTCTTCAAACCAAGTGAAGTATGGGAAAAACTATGCTAGAAATAATATCAGGAAGGAATAAAGAAGGCAGTGTGAAGGTGGAAGAAGGTAGGTGAACCTGAAGTGCCTGTGTATGCATGCTGGGGAAAGGCACAGTCTGCTGTCCATAACTCCATACCTTGGAGGCACAATGGCACTTCAAAAGAGTTTGGAAGCACAGTGTGGAGGGTAAATTCACAGCAGGGGTTCAAGAGTGTGGCCTTGTGAAACAGATCCAGTGCTACTCATGGATATAGCCTCTTGAGCCACAACAGCCTGGAAACTATTCCTGCACAACAATGCATGGGAGGGTCTTGAGATTGCTCCTACAGAAAATAGGTATCTATTGAAACTGGCAGCACCACATGTCACAGGGAAATACTGTGGCTGGTCCCATATCCTCTGTGAAATGAGTGAAATGAGCCACACAGATCTTGCCTTTTCTTACCATAAATGTTGGCAATTTTCCTGTTTTCCATTAAACAGTCAGTTTCATAGTACAAAAATATTCAAAAAGTTGAACAACAAGTGCATAAACACTATGTGGTACTAGATCCGAGAGGTATTACAGAGAAAGTGTCGAAATTGAGAAATCAGGGAAAAAGGGGGAAGTAAATGGAGATTCTAAAGACTGTTGAAGAAGCCCATGTCTCCAGAAACATGTATAAACAAAGGATACAAGAACTCAGTCTCTTCAAGGAAAAAAGTGAAATAAAGAAAAAAACAAAAGGTGTGATCATTTGTAAAATGATCTGATCTTGATGAGATTTTGTTTCAGGTAACATGAAACCAGAATATTTACCACACAATGCCACATTAAGTCTCACTAATAGCTGTTTTACAGGAAACAGTAACAAGAAAATAAACTTTTGAAGACTGTGTATGGCCACTGAATTAAGTATGCAACTGTAAAGAGATTATTTCCATTAAATCCCTAATTTGAAACCAGACTTTAGAAGACTTCAGAGGGTCAAAAATGAGAAGCTGACCATGAGGGGAATCCAATTTACAGTTGGAGGAACTGGAAGGGCAGAATAAACCAGCTAAGTATAAAACCAGGTGACAGATTTTGATGAAAGGATGGTGAAGGTAAAGAAAACATGGGGTCAGACTTCAAGCTGCATACAGAGACAAAGTACAATGAATTTTCAGACATCATCAGAATGACAGCAAGGCCACTAAAATACTCACAACGCATAAACACAAGTTTTACAAATGATCACCATTAATAGATACAATAAATAATTTTTTCAAAAGCATTCCAACACTTAGAAAATGCATCTATTGAGAAATAAAACTTACGTATTCTTCAGAAAGGACATGACACCACTAACATCCCTCACAGAAACTGGATTGTCCAGAATTAAGACGATTTGGGGAAAGAATATTTCATCTACTGTAAAACTATAGGCAATAACATTAATGAAGAGGACTAGTTTATGGGAACTGTTCAAGAGAAGCCATGTCCATTGACTGGAATACTATATTAAACAGAAATTAAACTTATTAAAAATAAATTGGACATCAGTGCACAAATAAATTGGAGAGTTGCAAATGGTTTGGAGAGAATCTAGTCGTAATAGGAGTATATGTAAAGTATATAGAGAGGTAGAACAAAAATCCTGAGAGATTAATTATTGGAATTATGTCAGAAACAGGATATCTATATTGAAGTGAACATATAAGAGACTGCAAGTTCCTGCAAAAGAATTGACATTATAAAAGAACAATGAAACATGAAAATGGAAATGGTAAGGAAAAAAACATATGAAAAGAAAAAAAAGGTGTAGAAGTGGCAAAGGAACATCCTAATCATAATAAGTATTCAAATGTCATAAAGAAAATTATAAGTGAAATAATACAGACACTGCTAATAATGTGGACATTCAAAATTAAACAGATAATAGAAATAAATATATTATGACACATGAAATGAAAAAGTCATCTGGTAACATCCCTATAAATATGTATATATTATTTTCTCAGGCAGGGAAATGTATACACTATATGTTGAAATTATCCAGGAAAGGACACTGTTAGAAATTGTCCGCAAACTCTGTAAATCAAATGAAAAAACTAACATTTGCTAGACACTGTGCCGTGTCAGAAGCAGACAGTGAACCACAATTTAATTACCTCAAGTTAAAAATGTTTTTATGGAAAACAGTACTACAATTGTGGGGGAAAAAATCATCAACCAAATTAAGAGAAAACACCTGCATGAGGAATAAAATATTAATTTTGATACAGTGAAAAATTCAGGAATCATTCAACACTAATCTAAAGCTGTATAAAAAACCCAAAGCCTCCCATTATTCTACCAGATCTATGCTAATTCATACTCAATGCTGGGAGCTAACCAAGTTCTAGAGAACTCAGCACCAGATTCTGTGAAGAGTCATCCCAAGTCAACATTCTTCACACATATTGCACACATTTAAAGTGTCCTTTCAGATAATACAGGTCTCTTTCACCTGTACCAGTCAAGTTATAATGTACTAATAGTTCCAAAGTTCACCTCCAGTGACATCTTTAAATTAATTTAGGCTGTTAATCCAACTTTTGCCCTCTCTGGCTCATGAAACATAGTCCTGGACAAGCATAGACATGCTTAACAGCCAATACTTAATTCAGAAACCAAAAGGTTTCTCCTTCACATGTGTTGCAAGAAATACATGGGAGATGTACCCACTGTTTATCCTCCACCCTTCCATTCCTGACTGGATTTACAGAGAGTTTAGGAATAAATAGCTGCAAGATCCCTGGTGTGATGCAGAGGCCGTATATTTGAGACTGCACAGACTTGGGTCATCCCTCTGAGTCAAAGCAGCTTTAATGTTTTGTTAAAGGATTGCTGCTTGTCAGAGCAAAACATCTCTCTTGTCATTTGGAGTGGTCAGCCTCACCAGCAGGAAAGAGTGGGGACTTTCCACACAGAGGAACTGGAGGAAAGCTGACTAAATTAAAAGGATTTACATCCCTCCTGGCAGAACATACCCAAAATAGTTACAGGAAAACTCTTCCATGTCTCAGTCCCTCATTTATCAATCCCATATTTTTTCTCCATATCTTTTTGGTATCTGCTTGCAGCAGCAAGAAGTGTTCAGACAACACAGATCCCAGAGGAGATAATCTTTTCCTGATGTAAACTTTGCTTTCCCTTCAATGCCTAGGATGGCCTAGTGTTTGAAAAAAAGTCAGTTAATGAATGAAATAAGTGAAATACAGATAATGTTGTCAGTAAGGGGAAAATCACTTTGAGAATCATGGAATTCATTGAATGGTTTGGGTTGTAAGGTACATTTAAAGGACATCTCCAACAGTTTCATTTGGCTGAATATACATAATTTACTTTTCTTCAATTCAGTCTGTAACTTTTTCCATGCAGAGTTTTATCAAAGTTCTACTTATAGTTTTTAAAACAACATTATGTACCATAATGTACATAACTTTTTTTTTAGTCCATCAAATGACATCCATAAGAAGTAAGGACCACCATAAGTGCCACCATCACTCATCCCTGATGTATTTCCTTTAAATTATATTGGAAATGACAAGTACCAAGGCACAGATATCTTTCCAAAGCAAATTGAAACAAATAAAAATCCAGCCAAGAGAAAATGTTACACACCATGTGTCACAGAAGGAACAAACAAGACATGATATATGTTCATCATATGCTAGAAAGTTCTCAGTATGAAAACAGCAGTTGAAAAGAATCACACACTTGGAAGCCACAGCAAACTGCAAAATACTTCTGATTTCATGTAAATAAAATACCTTCTGCCTGCCTCCAATCTCCTTCTGTAGAAGGAATGATGTAAATCATGAATTGTATTGCAATACAGTGAAGAGCCAGGCTGTCCTAAAACAGTAGGTATTTGGTTTTTTTGTATTTCTCTAAAGACAACAAAAAGATATAAGAATAGAAAATTTTACTTCTTTCCCTTTGTACATAAAAATTGATTTTCTTTTGATATGACTTAATACACTTGTGTAGTAAAATGTTTATGTGTCTTTTTATTACTTAATGTTTTAGTTTCCAGATTATTTGGTTGGTGATTGACTAGCACAATTATATACAAAGTTGGTAAATCAGCTGTTTAGTAAGGTTTAGGAAGTTTATTAGTCTACTCAGTATTAAAACATTTGCCTAAATATAAAGGTAAAATAACTTCCAACATTTAAACAACAAGTAGGGTAGACAAGCAAGGTAGTAGCTCACTGATCCACTGAAATGCACATATCATTTTTAGGTGAAAAGTATAGAAGAGAAAAAGTAGAAAGTAACCACATTGCATTCAGGAGCTAATACTTAGTAGTGGTAAATTAAGTTATCTGTACTGGAAGAAAATTAACAACCAGCATAGAAAATTATATTAAGAACTCCCTGATGTATGTAATTATGTAATATTCACTTTCTTCTTTTTCTCTGACACAGAGAAGTAGTTAACCATATCTTAGCCTTGGCATATATTATTTCTATTAATGTAGTAAAAATGGTTATAATGTTTTGCTATCTCTTTTTCATGTATTCCCTAGAAGGAACCACTGGTGGGCAGAAGCCAAGTGCAGTGTGGGTGAGTGGAATTGCAAGATATAAATGAAACTTTACCAATCAGTGCAAAATTTACGTAAAACAGAGAGCTCACACTGGGGGTAAGGGTGTTTTTATTATTAGATATTCTGCTTCAAAAATTCATCATACTGCTTTCTAAAATTTGGACTGGCCACTGAAGTAATTCAGAAATCAGAAAAAGACACCGAAACAATAGAATTCAGAGTAAAATAGGAGTGATTTTAGTCACTTCAGACACCACAGTTCTTCCATTTTTAAAGGTATTTTCACAAAAAATGTAGGTGTCATACATCAGCAACAAATCATTCCAAAGGTCACCTAAGCTTGTTATCACATCTTAAAAATTTAGAGGAACAGGAGACGTCAGAAAAGAAAAAAATGTAAAAGTTGTATGAATTCAAGGAAAAATGACAAGACAAAATGCACTGGCATACCAGGCATTGCTCTCAAATAAAGGTGGGGAAAATTGATGATGAATGACATTAGGGAACGATTTGTCCTGTATATTTAAGTTTAAATCTCCTGAGAGCTTTTACTTGCTCAGTTAAAAGGTGTCCTGTACTTGAAGGGGACTGCTTGGCACCACAGCCATGTCCAAAGTCAACAGTAGCAATTACATTTTCTAACTCATACTATAAATTGCTATTGCCAATTCCTTTTAGTGTGTAGTTACAGTTATTATTGTTGATACTGATTTGAATAAAATTGGGCTTGGAGGGAAAGTAGCTTTCCTCCTCTCATTTTCTTGCTTTCTTGTTCTTCAGTTTAGTCACTAATGCTGATATTCAAATGTTTTATTTAGTAACTTCTCCGACAATAGTCTCTTCTAGGAAAAATCAAAGACCTTCTTGAGCCACATACAGCAGTGTGTGAGACAGGGCATGTACCACAGGACTACCTGTTAAACCTAAGGTGCTCTTGATGTTGATATGCTGATTTTGACTGTATTTTCTTTAAAAGAAAAAATCTCCTCTAGAATTTCATTATCACTAGCACAGGTCAGTACCTTTAATTTAAGCAAAAAATCTGTTATAACTGTGTGATAATGGTATGGGTGGACCTTGTTTCTGAAGTGTAGTATTCTTTATTCACTATTTATGATCATCTGAGATGTTTATTTCTGCTCCTGAACTGCAATCCCTCACAACCTTAGTAAAAGATGCAGCGATCCCTTGTACAAATTCTTCTTAAAAATATGTTAGTAATTAATTTGACCTATTAGCTTCCAGTATTAGGAATCATTACTCCATATAAACAAATAAAATTTTATTTCCACTAAATAAGACCATGGCGTATAGAAGACATCCTGTGAGGAAGGTTTAAGTAGGTTTCCTTAACTATTTTAATTTTAGTATACTTTAGAAAACATTAAAATTAAAACTGTGATATTATTAACTGGCCAATATAGTGTATTAATACATACTCCAAAACTGAAACAAATAGGCGTATCCCATTTTCAAGTTGTCTCCTGACACAAAAATATTTTGTGTAGACTGACCAAGATTTATCTTAAAATATATAAATACATATAAATTTATATGTATAAATATATTCAAACTCATATTTA
>VXBB01007696.1:78448-97357 GCA_013399915.1 Illadopsis cleaveri | reverse complement strand
ATTCAAACTTATATTTAAATATAAATTTAGCTACCCAATTCTGCTAGATAGGGACTGTTTCCAGCCTCTTTGGCAGAAATCTTCTCTCTGGTTTGTAGACATATTAGGTCATTGACAGTTTATATGCTCATTGCTCTTTTGTTCTACCTGAGTCTTCTCCTTTCCCAATATTTATCTCCACCCCTTGACATGTTTATACATAACAGTTATAATTCTTACTTTTGCTAGGCTACACATAAATATCTTATCTTGGCTTCTGTTACACTATAGGTCCAACATTTCCCTGGTCTTTACTCCATATGTTTTATGCTCAATATATTTTATTTTTTTATGTTGAACACGGCAATCCTGAAGTAGGCACAGAGTTTAAGACATCTCTCCGAATTTTTTTTTTTTTTTTTGCTTGTTAGTGAAGAAATGGGCTGAAGGAAACCTCTCAAGATACACTGCAGGGAACCTTTTGCAAGTGTACTGCATGCTTGCAAGTTATTAAAGTGAACAACTGTTGCACTCATATATTCCTTTTCCTCTATTATTTCCTGTTGGAGAATTAAAAGGTTACAGAAATTCTTCATATTATTACCCTTAAAGAATAGGTCACTTTCTGTAATATTATTTCTTTCTATTTCCATTGCTTCCAGTCTCAAGGTATTTGAGTTCTCCCTGTATGCCAGTTTAATCCTTCATCATGTTGACAGCACAATATGCCATCAGCCTATTTTCTCCTTTTAACATATTTTGCTTCATTGTAAAAACATTCAACAAGATCTGTGGTTAAAGAAACTCCCTTCAGCTTCAAAGGTTGCTCTTTTTTATTCTCTCTATCTACTGTGGTGAATCAATAAATCTCAAGTCTTCTCAAAGGCTTCTTCTCAATGTCATTAAAAAGCTCTGATGCCTTTCTTCTCATTTTACCATATTTTTTTTTCCTTTAAATAAGTGATTTTGTCTTACCAGTCCTTTAGAAATTCTTCTTTAACTTCAGAACTCAAAATTGTCCCACCTATATTAGGTCTATGACTTGATAATATATTTAAGGGTGCCACATTTCTCTCCAAATTTTTTATTTACATCTGGTAAAATAGTCTGTCTCTGGCGCTGATGGTTGTGAAGAAATTAACTGAATGTAGAGGCATCTGAGCCTAAAATCTTGAAGGAAAATCTATAAGGCCTTGAGTTACTGTCTCCTTTGTATTCAGTGGATAATAAACAAGTATCTTGTTAAAATACCAATATTGTTCCAATCATTAAATTATCTCTACTGATTGTACATAGAAGGAAGAGAACAGATTGTGTTATGAAGGACCTATATTATGTGTAGTGCTCAGCCTGGGCCACTTGTGGATGATGTTCAGAAGAACCTCTTTCATCTCCTAATTCCTCAGAAAAAAGCTAGAGGAAGGAAAAGACATAGGAATTACTTTGCAGAGCTCACTGGCATGTATATGCTGACACAAATGTCCTCCAGATCAGCATTTTATAAGTGACATTCAGACCCAGAGAACAGTCATTACTGAATCATTGCTTATCACTTTTCTTTACAGTGAGATTGTAAATGGTCTCCTTTGAAAAATTCACAAGGCTCTGAACTCATTTGTGTATTTGTCCCATAATCCTGCACCATACCTGCTGAGCAGGAGCAAGCCTCAGGAGCCTGGAAAAGAATATATCATCATATTTCTAACAACAGTACCTTGTGACATCTCAAACAGCCAGGATTTAGTTTGTGGACAAAACCTGGGATGGTATCACTGCTTTCATCCTCTTATCTCAGACTATAGCCCTCATAAGCACGTCCTGTAGAACATCTTTGGCTTTATCTCCCAGAGTAACACTATGATTCAGAACTGCCTTTCATATAGAAGAGAAAGGCACATCATGTCCTGAGCAGAAAAAAGCTATTATTTTTTCCTCTTCCTTATTTTGCTGGGGTTTTTTTTGTTGTTTTTTTGGTTGGTTTTTTGTTTGGTTGTTGTTTGTGGGTTTTTTTGTGGTAGATGTTTTGTTTTTTTAAATTGAATTTAAAAAAAGTGAGGCTTACCTAACTTGTTGAGTTGTGTTTTGCATCAACACTTCACTGTGAGTGAAAAATCAAGATTAAAACATTGTGCATGTAGTTAAATTTGGCACCAGCTGATCAAACTCCACTTAGTTGTGAAGGTATGCTTTTTCCATTCTGTTTTGTCAGTGAATGCCAGCTGTTCAGAGCACAGTGCACTAAAGTGAGATTATGACAACATGACAACAAAACATAGAACTGCTAGTATTTGTACCACATATAACTTCAATTAGGCAAAGTGCATTTTATAGCAACTGAACTTTGATGCATATCATCTTCTTTAGGTAAAATAAATTGAAATTTTCTTATATACAGTGAAACTACTCCATCATGGTGCAAAATTTTGTTGTAAACCACTTCCAGACCAATTATTCCTTTCTCTCTAAATATGCCTTTTTTAAACTAACTTACACTTAATTAAATAATATTGCCTAACTTGTCAAAAGACTAATATTAGCAATATTTTGCAAGAGATTTGTTAGGATAATGAGATGTGAAAGTGATTAATTTAGAGGTATGTATAAACACCTCCAGTCTTTCTAATGTGAACTATCACATTACTGTATAGAGATTAAGGAAATTATATCAAATGGACATTAAAAGTGCAATCATGTATATCATAGCTGTTACCTGTTGTTTCTCTGGTGTGGGAAAGAGAAGAGCTGCTGCAACTTTTTTTGTTGCCCATATCTGGCTAGACATTTCTCTATACTCCTACTAGCACCTTTGTTACACTATTTTAAACCAAGTCAGTGAAACATTTGAACTGGAATAATTCCCCTGTGTCTCCAAGTGTGGTTTCCACATAAATACAGAAAGAAAAGGTCTGTGCCCTTTTTCTCATATTGTATTTTAATTGCATATTATGAGAGTACTTTGTACATGGATAGCAATGATGCATAAAACCTTGTACAGTCTAATGAATCATAGGAAATACTGTTGGAACACAGGGTGCTGTGTATTTTTGGCATTAATATTCAAACTGTATTATTATTCAAGCTGTATACAAAGGAAGGACTTCAACTTGGGAACAAAGTTATTCCCTAGTTTTGTCTGTTAGAGTCTTATATGTCCTGATTACCTAAGACTCACCTACACTAGGAAAGAGTCCAGCACTATAGGTGTAAACCTGTTGAACAAAATAATCTGTGCTGAAGAATGATCTACATGTTTATTTGTATCTATGTTACAGATATTTTGGGATCATTTCTTCAGATAAACTCTGTGACTATTGAGTAGTAGTGCCCGCAGCTTGTGAGTTACACTCCTAGAGTGGACCTTCTAATTTATCCAACATCTAGTCCATGTGTTTTGACATATGTGCCAAAATGAATAGGATGTTGAAGATTTGTTTAAGATCCACAGTAAAACCTTAGTTCGACATAAGCTGCAAAAAGCCTCAAGGAAAACCAAAGATGGATGTAAAACACATATTCATAAAAAGATGCATGTACTTTTCTCATTGCATCACAAATAAGCTAAGATTTTTTTTCAGGAAATCAAGAATAAAACATCTAAGTTCTTAAAAATGGATACACATTAACAAAAATTAATGAAACACTTGCCATAATCAGTTAATCTGCTATTCATTGTATTTCATTAAGTATGCTAAACTTAAATATATATACACACTTAGTTCTGAAAAATAACCAGATGTTAGGAAGATTCAACCATCTGAATCTTTACTTTTTTCCTGCACAGTGCTGCTAAGAGTCTACATTAAGGAAAAAAATATACTATTAGGAGTGGTTTATTGAATATTTAAATCTGACAGTGATGACCAGTTAAGCTGTAGCTTTAAAATACACGCTCTAAGCAAAGTGAATCTTACAGTTCATCTATGATCTCTGCTGAAGACTTAATGTATGATAAGTCACAAATTCTCATGGCTAAGTTAATATGTGTGTATGTGTGTTTCCTCTCTGTGAGGAGCACAGTGTCTCAAATTAGACTTCCATAAGCTTTTTTGCACCCTGTGCTAACAGGGGAACAGTTAGCAATGCGACAAGGAAAACATGGCTAAAAACACCTAACAACCTCGTACTCAATGAATACAATTCTGAACATTTTAAAATGTCACAATGCTTTCAGAATCCCCATTATCCCTCTGTTTCCGCTGATGCAGTTCGGATCACAGAACAACAGAGCTACAGAAACCTCAGTAGGGAGAGGTCTCTCTGAGTCCCCAAAACAGTTTACTGCTTGAAACATGGATTACAACCAGCAATGAAGCAAATCAGCCTTAGTTTTGTACAGCTAAGTCTTGAAAATTCCTTAGCAGGGAGCCTCTACATTTGCTCAGGATGCCCTGTCCCAGTTTCTGGGCTCCCCTTCACACCAACCCAACAGCATTCCACGGGTTGGGGTGATGCCGCCTCTGCCAGTGCTCTTCCGGGGCTGATCTGACTGCTCTTGCCTATCTGTGCAGTATCTTTAGTTTTACTGATTACACCTTAGTCATTCACCTCCCCCTCTGTCATTCCAAATATTGCATTGCCTACTGCATTCTTGCTTCCAAAAGCTAGAGTTTGGTCTCTATCCTTAAGGGTGGTGGGAGAAGCCCATTTAATTTTGTCACCTTTTATTAGGTTATGAGATTCCATGCAGTTGGATCCACCACTGTAATTACTGAAGTGTGGCCAGGGTTCCCGGAACATCCTTTAGAAAATATATGTAACTGAGCAACTGAATTCTATTATGTGTTGAGGAGGGGTTCTCAAGAATTAATTATCTTCCATATTAAAAAAAAAAAGGTAGACTTTCATCTTCAATTAGTTTAGGTTCAACTTCTAATAACTGGAACTTGTTACACATTTTTCAGAGAGGTTAAAGAACTGAAAACCATTGCTTCATGCATGTGCCAAAGTTACCTCCCACCTACATCTTTGAAAGAACAAAATAGGTTGATATTTTATTACTCCATTTAAACCACTGTCTGCTAAATCAGGTCTTCAATGATTTTCCTTCAGTTATATGGGCTGTGTCTTGCAAACCAACTCTATTTTCTAACATTCCTCTCTCTGTCCTCTTGTCAAAAGTAAAAAGTTCATGGTTGCCAACTATGGCTAGTTTCAGCACCCAAAAGAAATAAGATTGAAAAAAAGTCTTTTTACAAAGAGTTTAAAGAAAGATTTTCAAAATACATTCCTTTTGGGACAACAAAGGTTAACTACTCCTTTCTTCAATAGTGCAGTCATATTTTCTATAAGGTGATGGGCAGAGGGATTTAAGCAGAGCTATCCATTGGTTTCTGGCCTGAACAGTGTACTATTAGGTTTTGGAAGAGTCTAGAGAGAAGCTTGGCTGCAGAACATTTAGGAATCACAGGGGCCTTTTGGCTTTACATCTAAAAATTACAGAAGTACATACAGTCAACTGTAAAAGACATTCCATTTCTGTGATATAAATGAAATAGCAAGAAGGAAAGCAATACAACTTCTTCCTTTCCCACAAAAACTATGAGGCTTAATGCCAAAAATCTATAAGGATTTTATTGCTTAAATACTAACTGGCTGCAGGCATCTGGAATCTGCAACATGTTTATTCTGATGCAAAGCCAACAATATTTTTTTTTAAATCTAGGAGAAACTCATCCTTCTCCTAATGAAGCAGTTAACTGCCCTCTGCAGTTGGATAGACTAGGATAGTCATAAAATGCTAATTTACACAAGGTCATGAGAAAGCAGAAGAGCAGAGCCCTGTGAACTTCCATGTCATACCAAAAAGAACAATCCAGTCTTTTCCCTAAAGCAAGCAGCCTCCTCCTTGTGTCACTCAGTTTGATTTGTTCCAACATAAGCATGAGGTTTGAGGGTTTCTTCCTGACTGCAGTCTTGCTGACTTGTTTACAGTGTCAAGAAAATGTTTGCATTTCCATCTTTAACATCAAAATATGAGATCTAAAAACAATTTTTAAAATGAAAACTCAAACATAATTGAAGGTCCCAGAAGTATCTTGAGTGTAGGTTTTTGCCCTAACCTAGCCAAACTCCAGAGTAAAAGCAAATACTTCTATAAAGAATTATGCAAATCAAGCATCTGCCACTGCCATGGTCCACTCATCATTTGAGAGATGATCATATTGTAAACAGCCACAGAAAACCTTTTCTGTATGTCAAGTCACTTCAGTTTCACAACAAGGTAAACATCAACTTTTAGATAAAACTTGGCAAAGTGTACTTACCTATTTTCTTTCAGTGCAAATCCCATGAAGAGAAAAATCTGATCCATGGCAAAATGGGTGTAGAAAGACTTTATAACTAATTCACCTTTTCTGAAGAGAATTCCACATTAGCCAGGCTGTCACTGGTCAAAGTTAAGCACACACCTTTTCAAGCCAGGTTATGTTGTGCTGCTTCAGTCTTTAGATGTTAGTCACAAAGAAGCTCTAACTTCTATTTGTGCAGGGAATGTCTTTTAGCACAAGGTAGTCATCAAAGAGAATGGCTTGGAGATCTTTACAGACTGAAACAATTTTACTGATTGGAATTTAAAGTCACTGCAGGTGGTACAGTCACTGGTCATACTGCTGTTTCTGAAAAAGCTAGGCAGTATTTGCCCTCCACTAAAGTGCCCATGCCATGAAGGACCAAGTCTTTGAATTCATAGCTCAAACATTTCCACTATCCTGATCTCTTATCTATAGATCTACCCATCTGCATCCTGGGTTACAGCAACAGGACTACAGCCAGGAGGCCTAGGTACCTTCTCTTCTCTCTCTTCTCTTCTCTTCTCTTCTCTTCTCTTCTCTTCTCTTCTCTTCTCTTCTCTTCTCTTCTCTTCTCTTCTCTTCTCTTCTCTTCCCTTCTCTTCTCTTCTCTTCTCTTCTCTTCTCTTCTCTTCTCTTCTCTTCTCTTCTCTTCTCTTCTCTTCTCTTCTCTCCACCAGGATGATCAGAAGTTGGAGCATTCACCCTTTAAAGAGAGGCTGGAGCAATAGGATTTGTTCAGGCAGGGAGGAGACAGCTCGAAGGGGACTCAATACTAATTAAGCTCCACCACTTAAGAGCAGTTTTTTGAGGTTATCAAGCCAGACTTTCCTCAGTGATGCACAGTGGACAGATGAGAGTCAAAGGCATAGGCTGAAACACGAGAGGTTCAGTCAAGCAAAGATTGTGCAAGCCGAATCCTTGAGCATTTCAAGATTTGTAAGACCAGCTAAAGTACTGAGCCAATCAGCCTGACCTCACAGCTGACCTTGTTTTGACCAGGAGGTGAGACTACAGCCCTCCTGAGATGCCTTTCTACTGGCCTTATCCTGTGACCCTATCATCATGTGTTGAAATTCTGATTTTTTTTCTCAGTCTCATCTTAATACCTCTTATCTGTACAAAAATGGAATAATTACGCTTGAAACTGTAGTCTGATCAATAGTGGTTACAGCGACATTTTTCACAGAGTATTATTCTTCAGACTAAACTTGGTTTCTGAGAAAAGGATATCAATTCTTAAAGATGTAAGATGCTTTACTCTGTTTAATATTCAGATTTAATTCCAGGTTTGACCAACTTTTCTACTACAAAGCATAACTAAATTCTTTGTTTATATAGCAGGAGTAGTATACAAAACTCAAACTTCATCACAGATGGTGAGTATGTTTTTGTGACCATTTGTAATGTGATAGTTTGTGGGTCACTCCACAATAAATGGGCATCTGGAATGGCCATTAAGGTTTGTCAAAATTATTACACATCTTCAAATGATGGTGAGAATGGGTGGGTTAAAACTTAACCTCAGTAATAAGATCCATTCATAATTGGCAGAGACTGTAACAATGCCCCAGCTGTGCCAAACCAAGAGTAAGAAACATCCACAGTGCCAAAAGAAAAGCTTGCTGAGGATCTTCTCTCTGAGGAGGAAGTCCTGAATTAGGTAGGATGTGAAGGAAACCGAGTAGTCTCAGCAAAATAAAGAAAGTTTTTCCATAAAAAAAACCTGGCTAAGAAATATGACAGAGAAAGTAAGAATGTATAGTCACTTTTCAACATGGAGAGAAGTAATTTGTGGCATTCAAAAGGGTTGGTAAGGGGACTATGCTGTGTTTAGATTTGGCATAGAGGAGAGGGTAAGCCCTGAAGTGATTTGTGGTTTGCTGGTACGTACTGTCTCATGGGAAGCAGGTGGCAGTATCCCTGCTCCCTTCCTAGCCACTGATAGAAGACAGAATTCTGGCACTAATCCTGTGGTCTTATCCAGTAAGACTCTAAGGATATATAATGAAAAATAAACTGCAGGAGACTAAAAACACCACAAACTATTGCAGATCCAGACCGGAAGAGCAATAAAATGGAAAAGATTGTCACATATATATGCTTCTGAACATTAATATTTTAATGCATGCTTTTTTTGCAGTATTGGCAACTTTTGTGCTGCAGCTATGCAAAATGGCTCCTGTGATTTTGGAAGTAAAATATGTTAGAATACAAGAACACAGAAACATTTATAAGCAACTCATTAAAGAAAGAAAAGAAGAAGCCCTCAAAGAAGCAGAAGTGTAAGTCAAACACCATCAAGCTAATAGACAGAGGCTGCAGAAGATATCTGCTTTCTGTGAAGGCTGGAGAGAGGTGCTGCCATTGTCTGAGATACTTGGAACAGAGAGGAGAGAAAAAAAGGTGAAGTGGTAACAGTGGCAAATGGGGCTGCAAGTAGCATGCTAACGAATGAGCAGTGCATCAAACGATGAGACACAAGACAAGAATGTCTGTCAGGATTCTTATGCCATTTCCTTCAATGTCTTAAGTGAAGCCATTCAAATCTCCCTTAGAGGAATACTCTGTTCTCATAGTATTGGGTTTTTGTGTTTTCCAATATTCAGAGGTCAGCAAGAAGGTGCAAATATTTTCAGAATCTGAACACAGATATGCCTGGAGAACCCTTAGTTCAAACCTGACCCCAGACATATCACCAGTAATAAATGCTGGGGGATTTTTTGTTTGGTGGTTTTGTTTTTCTTTTTTTTGTTTTTTTTGGGTTTTTTTGTCTCAGCAGCCACTCTAGATTGATTATTCATTTTTTTACAAATGTAGGGAAAAAAGTGTCACCAGCTTATTATATGCTATTAATGTTAAACAACAACAATGAAAAAACCCACACTTCATTTGTTAATATGATACCTTTTGTACACCTGTCACAATACTGGGAAACTGAAGGGCTTAATCTTTGATATTACATATTTACAAGCCTCACAGATCAAACTCAAATTGTGTTTCAACTGTACTTTACCTAGAGCAAGAAATGTCTAGGCAGATAGCCCAGAGCATATTTAGAGCTGCCCTGCAGTCAGTGAGACACATGAAGTGAGTATACAATGTCAAAGTACTGTAAAAATAAGTCAGCTAGAATATAATTGGCTTGGATCATAGGTCTACAGGGCTAAGACACCAGAGCCATTGGTAAATTACACAGACACTTTTACTTGATTTCCTGTTTTTTCAGCTCTGAAGTGATAATTCTGGTGAAGATGACAAAGACTGTTGAAGAGATTTTATTTAATACAGATGGACATGTTAATGCAGAGTGATCTACCCATCCCTCCAATTAGCCTACTAGGTGCAGCTTGATATAAAGCAGAGACTGGAGCCCTGAGGACATGAAGCAAGACAGGGAGAGCAACATAGCTCAGCATGTTTTCAGGAAATCCAATTATTTGTCTGAAGCTTTGAATTCAAAAGTGGATTCAGAAAGTCCTAAAGCAATTATGATTTGCACTGAACGAGACTGGCTAAAGCCAGCAGCTAAACGTTTGTATTGTTTTTGGCTTGTGTGCTCCATTTATACAGTAAGGCCCTTTAGCACAATCATTTCAGCATGTAACTGAAATGAGTTTAGTTTTCAATAGGATTCTTCTTTCAAATAAGTTGATAAGAAACACACCACTGTTCTTATTTTTAGTGCAGATGGAAGGGCTCAGAAAAAATTCTAGATTTTACAAAAGATTTGAAAACTTTTATGAGCTTTAAAGGCAGTGTTGTGTTAGGTATATTGTACAAGATGATAATGTTAAAATATTTGCATGGGTGAGTACCCTTCAGTTAGTCTACTGACTCTTCTTATGTTAGCATGACATGCTATGCCAGCATGATCTGAGGCAGGAAACATTCCAACAAATACGCAAATCCTTTATGCTTGAAATGTTTGCTAGTTACTTTGGTGAAGAAAAAAAATGTAATGGTATTCTAAACATATTTTAATGCTTTTACCACCACCAAGTGCTTTATATAGGTGAAAATGTGCATACTAATTTTGATACTTAAATACCCATACCTATGTATGTTATAGACGTAGCCCATATATATTACAACCTTAAATCACTTCATTAATGGGATCAAGAGATACCTGAAACCATTATAATGAAATCAAAATATGGAAAAATTATCTTATAAGATTTTATACATTTATCTCCTGAATAGATAATGACCCTGTGCATATTTATGTAAAATCACTGTACTCATAATTTACGTGTGCATGAATTTATGTTTTCTCTTTACATTTTGGTAATGAACACTATGTATGTGATTTTTTTTTTTTTTTCCAAAATTTACCAAATATAGCAAATGAAGTGCTGTGAGGCAGGAATCTGTAACACCAGGAAATTTATTTTTTCATATATATATTTGATGTTTACATTGTTTAAAAGTCAGTTGTAGCCTAATTTGTTTTAATTTCAGAGACTCTTTAGAGATTATAGCCGAAGAACAATGTGAATTTTAGTCATATTCTTCTAATTTTGCATTATTTATGTGGCTATTCTTGAAGATAAAAATCTATTCTATAAAAAACTCACTCCTGACCTGTAGCTGCTAGATATCTTTTAAATAGCAGTAAAAATACCTCACAAGAAAAACTGGCCCAAAACTGGGATTCCAATTTCTCTGGAAGTTTCTTTTTAATTTAGTTTTGGATCTGACCTGTAGTGGCTGTTTCCAATGTCCATAGCCCAGGCAGACTCTGCAGGAATCCAGGCAGGGTTCTCTTTGAACTCTGTCTTGAGTTTGCTAAAACCTACTTGAACCCAAGATGTTTTAAATGAAAGACTTCAGACTGTATGAAGTAGCATTTTTTGACAAAACTTTGTTTCCTTTGATAATTTCTGAACACTTCTATTTACAACATGCTTTGATTGAAGACAGACTGCTATGATGAAATGACAGATGTTTCATAATTATTCCCTTCCAAAGCCTTTTGGATGCAAGCCTCATCATAATTCACAAATGGGTTAGTCTACTTCTTTTTGACTCTGTGTTTTCGGTCACTTAATAAGAACCAATGTCTACTTCAGCAATTAGCTCAACATATTTTAATAGACTTCTAAAACAAAATCACATTGATAAGCTTGTGATTAATTTCCAAGATTATTTATCAGAAAAAACGGAATTCTGCTCAGTCTTGCTGCAAATACTGTGTCATGGGTTTTGGCCTGCCACAAAAAACCTCCAAGAACGTCTATAGAAGCTTTTGTGATGCGTCCTAAGGCTGCTTTCTGCGTTACATCTCCAGTTCCAAACCATAATCATCCCTTTCTACCCTTCCAACAATTTCCTTGTCTTTTCTGATTATTACTTAGGCCTGTTGTTCATTGATATGAAGTTTGTTTTTTGTCGACATTGAATATCTGACACAAACCACCCCAGTGTGCCAAGATAGTTACCCAGTCCTGCCCCAAGTTGTTTTGATTGTTACACTGGAAAAACCAATGCTGTTAATTCTCTCCCTTGTATGTGAGTAGCTAACAACCAATGTAACAGAGGCTGTGTTGGAAAGTGCTCCAGGCACACCACCCCTCTGATTTAGCATCTCTGGGCAGCTGACCAGACTGGCTGAAGGATGGGATGATCCCGCTGTTAGTTAATTGTGCATATGTAAAAGTTAGAATCAGACTGTCACGCTGCATAACTGCAATTAAGAAGCCAGCCTCCATATTCAGCAGTTCTCATGTGGGGTTTTTGCATCAGTAAACACTCTTGATAGTCAGTTTACTTTCTGAAGTGTTTGCAGGAAGCAAACAGATATGTCAAGAACTATACTTCCATTCGTGTTCACTCATAGAGATGCACACAGGCATAAGTGTAAATATTTGTGCATAAAGGACACATAAAAGATTTCATGATTTTTTAAAATGTATAGTGAAACAGTAATTTCAATAGATGCAGGGTGCTTTGCACATTAATTGTTCTCTGATTATCTAAATGTTTGAGAAATTCTTCACTCGCTCTTCATTCTTGCTATGAGCTGTGTCTGTCAGTTCTTACAGTAAATGTCTTTGTCATTCTCTGCTGGGAATCTACAGAAAAATAATATGAAACTCCCTTCAAAGGTGTCAAATCCTTAGTTCAAGCAGAAATTGTGTACGAAAAAAATTAAATATTAGGATATTCTATGGATAAACTTGGTATCACAAGCATGACCAATCTTTTTTCTATATCATCCTGAGTTTAAAAAAACAACAATTTCATTTTTTAAGGAAAGAGTAAGGAAAAAAACCACAGATTACAAAAAAAATAATCATTAATTTGATAATAACTGTATAGTATACACAATAGAAATGCATTATGTTGGCTTAGCTTGCACAAAAATATGGATTGTATTCATAGAATATAATTCATCTCATTATGCTTCTGCTGTTTGAAATTTCAAATATATTCATATCTGCACATACATGTATACAAACAAGACTTTTTTTGAAAACAATTTCACAAAGTCAAAATATTCCAAAATATCACTACAGATACCCATACAGCATAAAGATGCTTCACAGATCCTTTAAAAATTAAATGTTCCTAGCTGTCTTGAAGAGTAAAATATTGATTGTCAAATTATGGCATCAGAGAAGCAGAAAAGTCACTGGTATAGAAATTTCTCTCTTCCAGTTAGGGCCGTAAGTAAAGCTTGTTTAAAAGAAACCTGTAATCAATATCCCTATTTTGATTGCATTTTTAAAATAGAGTTGCACCTTAGTAATATTTAAAATTATGAAATAGCTAATCTCTCTTTCTGAAAAGAAGATACAAACAGTGAATATAGTGCCAAAATCTGTACCTTTCACTTTCCTGGTGGAACTTAAGACAGAATGAGAAATGAAGTCCTAAGTGGTTTAGTTTGGGCTATCTAAGCACCTCTCTTCTAAATATGTTGCATTACATTAAGTTTATTTTTTAACACATTTGAAGCCAATTTCTCTCTGGAAAAGAAGACAAAGAAGTACTACTACTACTACTCTCCATTAAAAGTCTTCCTGGGCTACAGGTTTGTTTCATTATGTAACTGCAAAGTTTTGTTTGTTTTTCCTTTTTTTACCATATACCTTTCCACATTCTTTACCATAATAAAGGTGTTAGGTTTTATAGCACAATGATGCTTTGACAACACCAGTCTGTGGTGGAAAGCTATTTTTGACTTTGATTATTAAGCAATAAGGCAGATTTCAGAAAGCCAACCATCCTTTGAATTCTAAGAATTAGAATAAAGGTTGTCTTGAATAGATTTTATTGCTCCTTTTATTATTCTGAATATTAAGTGCACACATTGGGTAATAGTAATGCAAAATTATTTATGAATTGTGAGCAAACTTATTGTGAAAAAGTTATCCAGTGAGGATGGTGTTGGACTGACTCCTTTGTGACCATATGGAAAAAAACGGAACAGGTGTATATTCACAGGTATCCAAAATTGCACTATTTACTTTTTAAAAAAAACTAGGCCTTTACAAACAATGGCTTAATGTTTTCTTCAAGTTAAGTTCAAAATACTAGTTAGGTATTTCTTCAAGTTAGGTTCAAAACCTTATATTTAATGCCCTGACAACATCTGCATTTATAGAAATGGCATTATGATGGCAGATTTAGCTCTGATGACTTCATGTTGCTGAGAAGGGCAGCTGAGGAGGGGATAGGACAACACCTGTTTTGTGGAGCCTTATGGAGAAGCTTGTGTGGAAGTCCTGTGAATCCTTTCAGTTTCCCTTCTCTGCCATTGCTCACTGCTCCCCTTCTCTCAATTGCCATCCCCCAGCACCTTGAAGCTCACTTTGAGTTTTAATTTCCCTGTGCCACAGAATCACAGAATAAGCTGAATTGGAAGGGACTCAAAAGTATCGCTGAGTCCAGGCCCTGGTCCTGCACAGGACATCCTCAAGAGTCACACCATGTGCCTGAGAGTATTGTCCAAACTCTTCTTGAACTCTATCAGGCTTGGTGCTGTGACCATTTCTCCAGAGAGCCCGTTCCACTTATATCTTCATGTATGAAATTTTAAAAGTTGCTTGTTCTTTGTTTTTTCTTGAAATCTCGTTCTGTCAGTGTGTTACCGTTGAATTAGATTACACTGCAGGAAAATACACCAAGAAGCAGTTTCTGCATTAAAAAATCCAATTTCATTAAAAGTTTATTACATTTCTCCCAGCTTCCTGCTTTTGAAGTTAGTAATGTCTACTGGATGTGGCTTTGTTGGGAGCTATTCCAAGCCCCACAATCTTATGAATTGCTCTGAGAGGCACATTTGGCAAGAATGATAAGTATTCTCTCTCTTATGACAACAGAAATACCAAAGATTTTTTTTAATTCAGCTTCCTGAGTTCCTGATCTGGTTAAAGATGGAGAAATAAGTACCTAAGAAAAAATACCCGAGGCACTAATATTTTATCTGAGGAGCTGATAAAACTACTTACAGATATCAAGGCAAGAGAGGAGTTTGTAGCACCTGGCAAAGCTATGGCTTAACAGGTTTGGAAAGAATAATTCAGGATGTGCTTTGGGGACAAGATCAGTCTCAGAGCCTGAGTAAATTTATATAAGATTTTACAAGCTTTTTTCCATCTTACTTGTGGGTTCAGGAGACTATTTCTCTCCTTAATGGAATTTTGTTTCTGAGGAGGGGAGATATCCATGAACTGAATTCCTGTCCACCTCCCCCTGCATCACAGGTTGGTTGTACTAGATACTGAACAAGGAAGCTGTAATGCAGGACATCAAACTATGAATCAAACTATGGGGGATCCTTCTCCCACAGGTTTGATATATCAGAAATCACTGCCCTGAATCTTCTTATACACATGAACTAATTAGAGAATTTATTCACACAAGGTTTTACAGGTGTAGAAGCACCAGTCACCTCCTCCTATGCAATAGGACACAAAATTCAGCTCATTGCTTTTTGAACTGCCAGCCTCTGCCCAAGCACTTTTCATTTTGCAATACAGATTTCTCAAGTGAAAGCCATAATTACTCACTTGTAGGATTTGCTAGGGTGAGTGTTCTGTCATTGTGTTGGAAGCTACGTTTGCATTAGCAAATCAACATTAGTGGAACTGGAGGGGAAAAAATGAGTGACTCTAACCTACTGGACAACACACTTATAGAGAAAGAAGACATCTGAGTTTTATTCTTGATCCAATGATACTTGAATTACACTGTACCCTGGAGCTTGAAGTTACCCAGCTCTAGGAACAGCTAAATTGAACTCAGACTCCAAAGTCCTTTAGATCTCCTGCATTTACCTCTGGATAAAGAGCAGTGTACACACCATTCTTTGGGGTTGTGTTAATTTCAATTCATTTTTTTCACTGTTTCTCTCAATTTTTTTGTTGTTTTAAAATTTTTTAAAAGTTCCAATTAATTTTCGTTCATGTGGCTATGTAGCTTAATATATATTCTGATTTTTAATTTTTGCATTAGTGTGCTAGGGGTGGAGCATGGCTCATTTTTTAGGGCTTTTTTTGTTCTTCTCCCTCCTCCCCCGGATTTATACTAAGCAACTCTGAGATGAAATCCATGACTGAATTAAAAGTGAGCAAACTCAGAATTACTGCATTATTTTATAGCTAAGCTGTGGTCTATTGTATGTGCTGGGGGGGAAAAAAAGACAAATAATACTTTTATTAAAATGTTTATGTATTTTAAAAATGGAATTATTTACTGCAGTTTGCAAATGGTTTCTTTATGTATTTCAGGTTTCCATGGATAAAATTCTAAGAAACAATCAAGAGCCTTATGGGAATTTCAGAAGCCGTTGCCTTCCTTATCCTCTTCATGGTGTAGGTGGTCAACCTCCTTAAGTACCTCTGAAATCCTGCCTCATTCTTCAATTTCAGAAAATGCAAACAAACTATGGTGGTTACAGCAGAGAGAGGTAGTGATCATTTCTGCTAACATTGCTTCAGTAGCAACCTGCCCCAGGAATTCTGGCTCTGATTGTGAGTCACTGAGCACTATCCCTGAGGAAACTTGGTCAGGTGTTCATTGTTCATTGCTACTACAAAGTGATGTCATGACTGCCTGACAACAAACCTCACTATCAGAGGGAAGATGCACCCAAATCCTACATCTTTTAATATTTTTGTATGTTCTCAAGGGGATGAGATGATTGGTGTGAAAATGGACTCTTTCCTATATCTTGATGTGCTATATGAACACGCATTAGTATTTAACTCTGAATCCTTAGAGTAGCACAAATAAGAAGGGAACTCCCAGCAGTGCTTTGCCTGTCCTATACTCCTTTTTTGCTTCTTTGTTTCAGAGTGTTAGTAGGGAGGGAAAAGGATTTTTTCTTTTTTTTAATTCATCAAGAGAGCAAATTCCAAACCACAAGTCCCAGGAGTCCAAAGCAAGGTGCTCAAATCAATTGTTCTGCTTCTGCCAAGTTATAATTTGATTTTCCCATCAGCAGGCTGAGGCGCTCTACCTTTACATATTCAACACATGCTTGCATTCCTGGTTTGTTGAACTCATCAGAGATGCCTAACTTCTCCTTCACATAGCAAAGACAGACTTTTTACGATCTGAGAAACTCAAGCTGCTTTCCATGTTGCAGCTTTGCAAGTTTAATGGGAAAGCATCCTCCAGACCATGCCCTTGTAAGTATACCAGAGCTCTGTAGGTAAAAGGATTGTTGGTGTGGCATCCACATACACCTGGCAGGCCCACACAGACATTCTCCAGAGCAATAAATGTGCACAGAAAGTTAATAAGAAGAGTCTTCACTCCCAAAAAAGATCTGGGTTTAATAATTTAAATAGATGATTTTATAAAATCTCTTTCTTGAGGTTTTGGCTTTTATTGCTAAAATCTTACTTAAAAGTTCACTGAAATAAATGTAAAATGGTTTAAAAATACCATTTTTTTTCAACATGTGGCTCCATCACCAGAGTAGTTATGCATTGTTATCCCAGGTATTTATTTGCTTGTACCACATCTGATACTGAGATACTTGGTAACACAAATGATGCCTGGTTTTGCTTCATGGGTTGCACAAATTTATAACAGCGAGTTAGTCAGCCCCACAATGTCTGAATTGAGTTTATTACATTAATAGATAAAAACAATGCAATTTGATCTCATAAATGTGCAGCATGTCCTGTGTTTATGATCAGCAGTTTACACCATCTTAGAAAACCTATCTTTGGACTATGTGGCTAATAGATCTTCCCTATGGCTTCATCTTGAGATTCTAATCTCCCCTTAATTCTGGCAGAAAATAAGCTGTTGAGAAATTATTTATATTCTGGTAAAAAAGGCATGAGACCATTTATTTAAAAAGAGACCTCTTATTTAAAAAAAAGTGCCCTATCCTTGGTGAGCTAGTATCCATTACAAATGAAGATGTTTTCAGATCAGTCCCACGTAAGGAGTGTACAATTTGCTATGTACAGTCCTTGTTACTGGATGGCTTTAGAAGGTCAGGTGCTTGCTCATTAAAGGGCATTTCTAGCTTACAGGTTATTTGTAAGAAGTATCAAACTAAATTGTTGTTTCTGGTAGAAATGCTGGCAATGGCAAAAATAATCCTCTGATATTTTGACCTTCACAATGTTACATGCTAAAAGACAATCAAGACTGAATGATACAAACAGCCAAGAGTGCATTAAACTGAGCAGATTTTTTCATCTACTTCCAATTTAGTCTTATTTAATTTAGTTTTTAATAAAATGCATTTCTGTTAGCCATCACTTCACCCTATTTTCTGTACAGCTTCAAATGACTGCCTTTTAGAGCTATGAATAGCCAAAATAAAAATCTATAGTTACATTAGTTGCAGGTTATTGGTCTATAAGTGCTCATTAAACACTACACTTATTCTTTTCAATTTACAGTGTTATTTGTTTTCTTATTTCATTGGCTTTGATAGGTCTTTTAAGACTTACTTTTGTGAAAGTGTCCATGCCTCTGACAGGAGAGTATAGTCAAGCTCTGCTTCCTGGAGCTGTAACTCTCCACTCCTACCCACTCTCTTGAAACTTATGGTGATTGATGCTCAAAATATATGCAGATAAAAATTAATTTGAAGCTGAGAAAAATTTTGGTACCTGACTTTTTTTAACCAGAATTATTTAGGATTTTTTATTTTTTTCCTATTTAAAAGGATCATGAAAAAGCAGAATGAATGCATATAAGTATTCATGGTTGGGAAAAAATGTATTAAACAAAAGTGTTAAGCTTAAATGTAGTGTTTTGATCTTTTAACTTTTTAAAAAACCTTGGCAATCTAATTTGGTGTCTAACTGAATTCATGGCAGTTGATTGAGGGTTTATATTCATTTACTTTGTGACAAATATGGAGATCCAGTCTTAGTAAACATCTCCCAAGATGACTCTCAAAGGCAGTGAATTTAACAAAAATGCATTCAATATAATTTTAATTGTGGTTAAAAAAAATGGAGAAAGTATGAAACAAAGGAAAGCAAAAATCCATACCAAAATTTACACTTGAGTTACAAGAAACAAATTTATCTTTAAAATAAAAGTTTTCAATCTGTTGGTAGATAATGGGCAAGGAGGGATTTAGAGCTAAACATATCTAATCCATATTCTGGTTGTGTGAGGAAACTTGATGATTTTCTGAAACTAAACTTATTTTTAT
>VXBB01007696.1:0-69910 GCA_013399915.1 Illadopsis cleaveri | reverse complement strand
TGTTAATAAACTATCTTTTTACTTCTAAGTTGAGCCTGTTTCGCCTTTTTTTCCTCCCAAAATCCTATCTCTCAATTGGCGAATGTAAAACCACCACATAAATGGTGCATTGGCCGAGAAAACAAACCAAAACTACAAGAAGTGTGAAGGAATGTAGGTAATACTCAATGCGACTCAGTTTACTCACTAAGAGGATCCTGTCAGTCCTGCCCTCCCATCTTAAAGTGACTTGTTTTATCTGACATGCATTTAACTAAAAAGTTTAGGCTGCTCCCTGTATGAGCTCTTCATATGTATAGCCCCACCTGTTTTTGTACAATGTACAAACATTCATAGAAAAGTTGCTGTATAATCCTTCCAAGCTCTTGCAAAGGCTAGAGTGTAAAAAAAAATAAATCTCTGCATTCCCTTGTAAATGACTGCACACAGTGACGATTCCTTTTAGCTGTTCTATTTTTAACTCAGACAGTCTGGTTTTAATCCATGTACTTTTCTGCAATAATTTCACACCGGCCTAACTTTTGGCTATGTGAAGTGACGTGTGGTAAAGCCTTCTTGTAATAAAAACAAATCAAAAAACACAAACAAACAAAAAACACAAGAAAAAAAAACAAAAAAAAAGCTATGAGCCAAAATAAGCTCCTCAGTATAGGTTGCTATATAACTATGAATTGTACCTTTTCTCAGACAAAGGGAAAAGAAATACCAATGGAAATTAGGGACTGGTGGAAAGAATGAAAATATGAAGCTACCACTTATGCAGCTTCAAGGATGGTAAGGGACTTCTGGAATAGTGGAAGTAGCAACAGGATAAATGGGAGCATCTGAGGAATGATGAGGGGGAAAAGAGGCACACAGTGATTTTTAACAGAAGACCCATCAATATGACACATCTGGCCTAGAGAAACAAGAATTGATCCTGCCTTTTATCATGATGATGAGCCCTACACACATCTGTACAGATACACCTACAGACACCTCTCTCTGTAAAATTCTAGTTCCTCTGAAAGGTAATATCGATTTTATTTGACCAGTCTACTTCCAATGGATCAGACTGATCACTGATCATCACCAAGTTTCCAGTACCTGGAGATGTGGTTTCATGATTAGTTTTGAAGTAAGTTTCTCACAGAATTCATGCATGGAAATTAATAATTATGTTACCACATATATACATAGGAAGGAATATTTGAATTCCATCATATTTTTTTATATATTCCTGTAAGAAAATGTAAACATACATGCACTCTTCAAAATTTTGCTGCTGTTGCCTAGGTAAATGGGCATCAGTATATATTTATTTCTCACAAAGCATTTTATAATACATAATTATTTCAAAGGATGAGAAGGTGACAAATGATGCAGCAATAAATTTCATAAATTAAAAATAATGAGTTTGTTTTGCTGATATTTATGAAACTATTTTTCTTCCCTGACTATTCAGATGAGTGGCTGATGCTTCTTCTAAACTCAGCAATTTTGCCTTACAAGGGTTGGTGCAAACACTGGTTTCTGCTTCAGGTCATGTGGGTTCAAAACTCTAGAGTTTCACTTTGAGTTTGATGATTGCTTTCTGAGAACTATTTGTCTTCACTCGTATAAATCAATCTACATTCAGCAAGTATAGGCCATGATTTCATCAATACTTTAAAAAATGAGTGAACATTTAGCATCTTTTTAATGGTTATAGATTTCATGGTGAAAACTTTGCAGAGTGGTACTCAAAAAATTCTGTGGAAAATATCTATGTTTCTAGATTGCATGTCTTTCACACTTATGTTTCAATGTCTCCTGAAAACTGCCGGGATTTTTTTCAAGCCTGTGACTTGAAAAGAAAACCAATCTAAAATGGATTTCTAGTGCACTCACATGGACAGATATTAGAGTCTGATCAGAGGCTTTCACCAACCTCAGGGAACATTGGACTCTGGGCCATTACTTGTAATATGTTATTACAAATCCAAGTAAAGATAAATTACATAAAGGAATAATTTTACCTTTACAATCCTCTACTAGAAATCTCTGTATGCCACTAGTCTTAAACCAGGAAAAAATCTGAATGATTTCAGCTCATTTCTCCACTCTGCTTTTACAGATGATTTTCAGTGATAACTTTTCTTTGTTCACAATGTGAAATTTGCTCTGCCTCATTCTATTTTACAATAATCATTCTTAAAGATACTTTGAAGTGAACAACTCAGAATAATCATAAATCTCACTGTCACACAGACATATGTGAACTTTCTTTTGAAAGCTTCATTGTTACTCATCTATTCTGTCTGGGATTACCCCAACCCCATACGTTCCAACCTTTATCCCTGTTATGAAGGGCAGAAATATTTGACAAACTCTACTCACAACTCAATTATATTTTGACTAATTATATCATATGAATTTTATCCCTTTTGTTTTTATCCAAGATTAATACTGGAATGTCTCAGATGAGTTTATAGACAGTCCCTTTATTCATCCAATGTATAATGCCGAAATGAAGAAATGCATAGCACAAAGAAACTTCACTTAAGAGCATTGGGAATATGACTATGCCGGTGATTAAAGAACAAGATCTAATCTGGTTTCAGGCCTACAGCTGAAAATCATCTTTCGTAGAAGTATGCCTGCCAAGGTTATTGTAAAATTATCCCAGGCACCAAAGTGATGAATAGTCCCTGCGTTTGCTGTGATATGGATGCCATCCCTGTGGGGCTTCACCAAGCGGGATTTTTCATGTGGACAGACTCACATGGAGGACAGATGGGAAAGAAAACAAAATTAGTTGATCTGAGCTAGAGCAAAAATCCATCTTTCCTTTGCTACCCAGATTGTGCACTTGCGTTTGTTTTTTGGTTTGGTTTTTTTGGTGTTTTTTTTGTTGTTTTTTTTTTTTTTTCAGACACAGAAATGTCTTAAATTATACAACTCTTCTTCTTTTTCCTTTATGGAGTTATCTGAACCTTTTAAGCTGACCTTGGGTTTAGTGCTGATTTGCATTCTTGAACTTTTATGCCAGCCTAATTTTAGACATGCTAAGCAGCAAGCCTAATATCTATCTAAGTTAGCCCAAAAATACTGTGGCTCCAGTTGCATTAATAACAGCCTTAGTCCAAAGTTGAAGACAGGCAGTTCTTAACACCAAAAAATGTTTCAAATGGAAATGATCACTCAAACTTAGCTTTGTGAAAGTCCAACTAATGAGCCAGTCAAAGAGTAACAGAGATCTTTAACAGGCAGGCAGCCTTCCCAGGACCCAGTCCTGGGATGATACCGACAATCCCACTGACAAAAACACTGTAACCACTGCCGTGCAGAGTTAGGGCCAACCATGACTTGGGCAGCACATCTGAGAAAAATCAGCTTCTTAGGCATTTTTAAAGCTCAACAGCAAAAAGAAGTCTCTTTGATACTTGCATCATTATGTGCTAGTGACAAAGAAGGAAGGAAGGAAGGAGTTAAATTATGCTTCCGTTGCATCTGCAAGTGTTGCAGTTTGATTCTGAGATAACTAAAAAGTTGCAAATCTCATACAACATATTTGCCTAAAAAGCAGGTTCTGGATAAGTCACTATTAGACTGTTTTAAATTGTCCACATAATTTTAAATTTATTGTTAACTTCACATCGTTGTGTTTTGGAGGTAGGAAGTATTATGACAATAACTGTTTGGTAGGGGATAGAAATGCAACAAATACTTGGTGTATTTCTCCATCTACATTTCTCTCTTAATCAGATTTCCCAGGGTGAGAGGTTAAACTTAGACAGTCAGCAGGGATGTTAGGATTGTTTAACTGCAATATAAGTAACACCTTAAGAACTGATTTGTCAAAATGAATTGCAGTCCAGAGTGCTTTGAGTTTTCAACTGAAGTTGCTCTTGAGATAAAAGGCACTTTTTAAAGAATCACAGTTCCTGTTCTAACTATTCTCCCACCCTTGCCTCCAAGGCATTTCTTATAACTCTGATAAAATCACAGACCAGGTGCTCCAAGACTTTCAAAATAATAAATTCCAATCTGTCACTAAAAAAATAAAAGGTTAAACAAGTTTATAGAGGCAGTCTGTTCCAGGTGTTATTTTGAAAGTGTACACCTAATTTATCATTTTTCAGTAATAGTTACAAGTGATAAAGATCATGTAAATACTCTGTATTAGAAATAAGTTTTCATTTTGTCATGCAGATAGTACTAATGACTAAACAGACTTTAATCAGGATATCTCCACCTACTAACGTTAGGACTGAAGAGTAATGTTATAATCAGATTTTCTCTAAAATAAAATGCTTGTGCTATAGAAGCAAAAACATAATGAAAGTCATACACTGGTTATATAGCAGTTTTTATAAGAACCAGAAGCATGAAAACTTTTCACAAATCACCTACTTTGGAATGGACTCTGCGTAGGTTCAGTGGGTATGTCTATCAAGTGGAACGAGGCAATGGAAACTGCTAACATCTTCCATATGTGGCAGCCTTTAAACTATAGTACTATTTTGGATACAGTGAACAAACTGTTCTGAAGCAGCAGTACATCAGATGGGTGGCAGGGTATACCTGTAGTTCCTCTTCCACTGTTTTCAGTCAGTCTTACACACTTCTAGTTCTGCTATCTTGTCCATTATTTATTAAAGTATATAGCTAAAAAATACCCTCACTTCTGCTCAAGAACTCTGAAATGTGTGCTTTGGCCTATCATAAATCAAAGAAAAGGCTACAGTTCTCAGCCATTTTGAAGTCAGGAGGAAAATCCAGGCCCCAGTTAAACAAAGTGCATGGGTATGTTCTTGAGTGCCATTCAATTCAGTGTTTTTCTTTACCTGTAGAATAGGTTGCTCCATCTCTGTCAGACTCTGCAGTCTCTAAATCAAGTGTGGCAGCATTTGGGGTAGCATTATGCTGCAAGCAGGTACTAAAGGCTTATGGATAGGCTTCCACATGTCTATATATATATTTCAGGGGTTCCATAAATGATGAGAAGCTGCCTCACCTAAAAGTGAAAAAAATTTCTCTCCTATTATTTCCCTCTATGACACTCTAAATTCTCTCTCTTTTTACCCCGGCTTTCTAAATTATTTTTTAAGTAATGGTTCTTTCTTTTTAGCCCAGTCCCTCTCTGTTCCCATACAAATATAGTAGCAGAAGTTAACTGCCCTGGAACTTTCCTATTGCATTAATTTTCAGGAAAGTTATAAACAGATCTCACTCAGTCTTTAGAGATTACAGGTGATTTTACAAACTCTTAAGGTACAATTACATATCAACTTAAGGCAATTTTCTATATAAAACTTGAAGAGGATGAAACTGCAAATTGAACAGAACTGAAAACTGAGTTTCCTCATTCATGGTTAAAGATTGTTCTTTCAAAGGAAAAGACGCTCTTCGCCACAAAATATTCTGTCATAGTTTGAAACTCTAGGGAATGTTTATAATAACATCCCTCAGGAAGCAAAAGAGAAACTGAATGACTATAGCTATACAACATAGCTCTATTGAGGTTTCTAAGTGTGGAAGTAAACTTTTACTACTAACACACAACTAAGCTGAAGTAAAGCAGTGAAGCTTTGCAGTGTTGTAGAGGAATCTGTGTGTTTAACTCTCTTCTAGCAACTACCCTTAAATGTGGAGTCTTTTAGCAAGGCAAGTGGATTACTCTAAATAATTTTATTTTTTTTGGGAACAGTAAAAGAATTGTTCTCCAAGTAAGTTGTGGTACTTCTTATTAAATAGTAAGCTACTAAGCTATTTTATGTTAATTGAAGGGAGATAAACAAACTAATAATCTCTTGAAACTAAAAACAATTCTTCAATTTATTATGTAAAAACAACACTTAGAAGTTACTACTAATTAATATTTCTAGTTGACACTTAGATGTCATGTCTATCTGTGGTCTATTATGTACCATAAGAGTGTATAAGATGCTTTGCATTGTTGCAAAATGTCTTTTACCCTTTCAAGGTAGATTAGATTTCAGTGTTCTAGGTTTGTATTGCATTTTTTTTTTTTCCTTTAGTCAGACCTCTAGCAATTCTTTTTTAAGATGAGAAATATTTGGTTATACTGAATTTTGTTTTTTTCATAATACATTAATCCTGATAGATAATGAAAAGAGTCAATAACTAAGTGTTTCCCAAAATGTTTATTTTGCAGCTAGAGACGGCTGGGAGGAAATGGTGGTACTGAGCTTCAGCACCAGAGAGCAGCACCCTCTAAGAATTGTGATTCAAAATTCCTCCCTTGAACCCCAATCCTGTTCTGGATGAAATAGATGTACTCCAAATAGTGTTTGGGGCCTAGAGTATGTAATTCTCCATTTGGTTAACTTTTCCACCCGGCACATGTAAAGAAGGATGTCTAGCAATGCTCAACTTTTTTTACCACTTTGTTACAAACCTAACACATCCATTGGTGGAATAGCACCAGCAAGTAGCCCACGTTTTCACACCAGAGCACATGACCAGTCTAGATATAACAAAAAACAGGAAAAGAATTGTCAACCGTAAGACCACCTTCATACCCCAAACACATGGATCTGGGTTAGCAACATCTAGCCCTTTATTTTCCTTTGTTTGGAATTTATAAATAACAATAATGTCAGAGTGACTAGTAGACATTACTGTTCTCCTTGGGAACAGTTCAGAAATGCCCTCTGGCAGTTTTTCAGCTGAGCATGGGAGCGCAAAAGAAAGTCTTAAAAAGCATGCAATTACCCCCAGGAAATAATTACAATGCAAAAAGCACTGGATGGTACAAGTGACATTCCAGTAAACGAGGTGAACTTGTATCATCACCCTGCTTTGCCTCAGGGATATTCCTGCCAAAGGAATATCTACCAGTTCTAAGAACATCCAAGGACAGAGGTGGGGCTGCACATCAGCCTTTCTGGGCCCAAGTCTCAAGGAGTCAGAAGTGGTGGGCAAAGGAAACTCCTGCTAAGCCAAGCAGTGACATTGCTAGTCCCAAAGGCCAGGGCAAAGAATCTTGCTGGAGGTGCTTTTTAACCACCAGGCTGGAAACCAAACCACACCTAAAGCAGCCTTGCTTATGTGTGAGACTTACCTATTCCAAACTTAATGATTAAGAGAAATATGGGAAACAAAGGATTTTTATATCTACTTCTGTTCACACTCACTCTCATGGGAGCAGGATCATGCTGTTCTCTCTTCTTGAACTATGTTAAACTTCAAAGTTTAACCAAGTGCTGAATTTCTTTCAATTTTAACCTTCTTTCAGCTCTGGTATAGGAGCCTCCCTTTGTCTGCAACAGGTAGAAGCCATACCCAAACCACTTTGCAGAAACAATTTTTGGAAGAGCAGACAATTAAGCTGGATGTGGCCAGGTTTCATTCAGTAACTTTACCACTCACTACAACCTTCTTATCCAACTCGGCTAGCTTCACATGTGTGCACACAAAATCTGTACTTAACCAGGTAGATTTTCTTACCTAGCTACTGTTTCCAGAGGCCCACAGAACAGAAGCAGCTGGTACCTGGTACTGTTGTTGTCTTTCTTTGCTTTCAAAATACCTTATTGCAAATGCATATTGACCACTTCAGATTTGGGATCAACTCCTCCACATTTTCTAGATGCCTTTGGAGATTATACAAGATAATAATGATAGGACAAGAAATTAATGCACTCACATGCCTCTTTTCTGTCTCTGAATTGCCACTATCATAAAAATGAAATTTAACTTGAAAGTCTTTGGTGTCTGAATACACTTTTGGTACCCTCAGGTGATCTGTACTATGCCTTGTAATATAGTGCTGGGTTCTAGACACTTGGTCAAAGCAAACTCCCCGTCTGAGCTTTCCAAGGTATACCATCAGTAATGCTCAGAGATGGGACTGCCAAAACAGTCAGATTATTTACTTTCCAAGCAAAATAAGTAAATATCCAAAAATGCTTAAGTTGAAGCTGCCTCAAGCACTTTTACCTCACATAACCAGCACTTTTGGAAAGGCCCCATTGACCTTGGCAGCATATTCGAACACGGCTGAACAGTTCTTGAGCAATTTTTCCAATGAATTAGGCACAAACAAGCATGTGTCTTTGGGCACACATGCAGTTTTTTCTACCCTCTTTCTCCTTAAAAATTAATAATTTCTCAAAACTGCCATGCAAAGAATGTCACAGAAAGCAATATGTCCTAATGTATTACTGGCTCATGTTTGGTATGTGAAATTACTTAGTTAGATGCTTTGCAAACTCCACAGAGTTGGGTTCTGATCAGAGACCTGTTAGTGATATGCATTTATCTTTTCTGACATTCATCTTAATCACAGAATTATCATAAACTGCATATGTGAACTGACTGTGCATACTTTCATTACCAAAGAAGGAAAACTTGTGAATTTGGAAGCATTGACACAGTGTATTAAACCCAGTCAATGACTCTTCACAAATGTAAAAGCTACACCAGTGAAAGAAGAATAGTGATGTGTATATTACCTGCTGTGCATGAAGTCTACTCACTAGTTTAAAAACACTTCAGGAAAGTGCTCAAAAACCATCCCACTTCTAGAAACTTAATCTCACAAAAATCTTCACCTCTTACTTTATTGCCAGGAGATTCCAAAGATTTTCTCTTTTGCCTGACAATTGTTTGTCAGACGTTATTAATTCAGTGCTATCCTTTCCTTGACTTGTGTGGGGAACCAGCATTATACGTATGCTGCTGCACTGACAAGTACCCCCTATTTGGCTGCCTTTCTCCATTTTCTCACCTGTCCCATCAAGTGCCATTTTTCATTCACCTCCATTCTGTCCACCAGTCATTCTTTTCTGCACCCACTCGTAACTCACAAGATAGCCTTCCTTCTTTCATGACTTCGCCTTTCTCTGCTCCTCTCATACTCCTATTTCTTCCTTTCCCCCATGGGTCATATGAAAAAAATCTAAAAACTTGAGAAGATGGAGATGGAGAGAATTAAACAGGTTGTATTTTAAGGCAGCTTCTCAACTAGAAAAAATTATGACTCCCTTTGTTTTCAGCACACATCTTTTTTGCACAGTGCTATGACCATCTGCTGCCATGAAAATCTCCACTCACCATTCTGCCTTGTTCCTTCTCACTTTTCATGAAGTAAAAATAGTCCAATATTCCATATTTCTTGCTTTAACATCATGCACTATGGAAACAGCTTTGGGCCGCTATGAAAGAGTCATCACAACTCAACCAAAATGTGATACATCCTTAGTTCTATACTTTCATCTGCAGATGTCAAGACACAGTACGAAGTTCAATGCTATTATCCCACTTCACAAAGGAAAAGGCTGAGAAGGAGAAACGGAGAAACCCAACAAACCAGTAGCAGAGCCACAAATGTTGGCCAGGTCTTTTCAGTTTTTTATATGTCCCCACTTTACAGGATCAGTGCAACACAAGGAAAATAAGAAAGCCACCTACAGCCTGAATGGAGGTCCAGTCCCCTTGATGTTACACCTTCAGCTGGAACTTCAGCAACACAAATAATGTGGCACTGGATTCAATGGGAGCAATAATAATGGGCAATTAATAATGCTTTCTAACTTTCATATAATACTTAAAAATTAAATGTCTATATAGCCTGCTTTCTTATTGTTTAGAAAATACCCAACAAAACTTAAGACTAAGTATAGATCAATATTACTTTTATAAAGACTAACTAGACACAAAGAAGTATTTTATTAAATGGTAAGAAGTATTTTATTAAATGGTTAAAATAGAATTATGCTATTTTTCTCAGTGGCATGATAAACTAATAAGTTTCCATGGTTTATTTCCAACATCCCTTTGCAACATTTATTTGCTTTGTTTTTTATGGGGCAGTAAGTTAGTAAACTACATTGTTCAACACTCTACTATTCATTAGCAGAAGTGCAGACAACTATCTTGGAACTTTTATTTAGAATTAAGAGAGGAGGGAAATGTGAGAGCAGTTGAAAGCAGAATTTCTCAGGAAAAAAAAAAAACAACCATCTTTAATGCTCTTTAGTGTATACTTCTATTTGGTTTGATGCTTATTTGTTTTCTTTTTCACTTTACAGTAAGTGCCTTGTTATGGACACATGAAAAGCTATTAGAGAAAAGAAGAAATCTTTGTAGGGTTTATTTGTTCCAACAAAAGCCAGGGGAATTAAATAAAAACAAACTGAACATAAAATATGTAAAGATAGTACAGGTTGAAAATTAACAGCTTATTTTTTAAAAGGAAATTTAATAAAGTAATGCTGTTAGCTGTTTCAAAACTGGAAAAATGATACCTAAACATGTAGGGAATGTTGGCAAATTTTCCTACCTGAGCTGGAATGTGATTAATGTGGTTATTATACTTGTATTTTCTTTATTTTCATTTATTCATCAGAATGAAATAGATGAAAATGTTATTCTACTATGCAACTGGAAATATAATTTTCTTTCCAAAATATCACATGGCATCAATAATACAGATTTTTTCTGTAGGATTTTCAAATCAAGGTGTTATCTCACGTTCACTGTGTTTGTAATTCCATCACAAAAACCTAAACAGCCAAAGTTCAATATGGGTGAACTCTGATACAACTTGGAACCCCAAAACTCATTTTTGTTGCTGTAATATACTGAAGGTATTAAAATAAAAATGGTGCTCCAAAGAAAATGTTCATCTCCACAATAGGTTATTGTGATTAAACAGAATGTAAGATCAACCTATTGCTGCAGGCTCAATATAAGTAGTGTAATGATAGCACAGATGCTTGATTTGTAAGTGTTTTCACTAAGATACATTTGGTGTGACAGCCACTCTGGCAACAACTACTCAGTTTCAGTGCACACTTGAGTATTTAGTTATGTAAAAGTTGTTGATGCATGGGAGCTCACTGTGACAGCCTTACAATGTCTGTTTCATATAATTGTTTAATTTCATTCTTAAATGAAAAGAAATTTCAAGTGAGTAATGTTTATCTGCCCTAAAACTTTTGTTATTTTATGAGTGGTGTTAAGATCTTTTAACAGTACTGTGCAAAAAACAGTCACACACAGAACTAATGCTGAAGGAGTAAAAGGTTTCCCTCAATTGTCTTTTCACACCTGACATTTTTCTAGATGCTTGACTGCCTAAGCAAATTTGTGGGTTTAAAATTATTGTTAATTTCTTGCTAATTATCACTGGGTGATTTTTTTTCAGACCAAGTTTTACTTTTGACTTTCCCATTTGAGTATATCTATAGCCTAACAATTTCTAGAAGAAATATGTTTTTTAAATATAAAGATTACTGGTCAATAGGTGTGTCATATATGTATCATACAAAGTGAATGATAACTTTGTATCTAGGAGGAGAGTTGTGGTCTTCAGAGCAATTGATAAAAAAGCAAGATTAATGAAAAAGCAAAAGTGGGCAAGGAATCTCAGAAAATACCCAGAAATTTATAGAAGTCTAGCATGAAGACCTCATAGAAGTTCCCTCATTGGCAACATAAATAATATATTCATCTGAAGCATTAAATAATTTTGAAAAATAAAACCTTTTCTTTAATTGAACTATCAAGAAAGAGTTTGGTGCAAGGTATAATGAAAAGTAGTTCTGCGATATGCCATCTGAAGTCCATGAATACTCCTTCAAAACACCAAAGTGAAAAATTTCAAAACCACCCAAATCCTATTATATATTGAAACTCATAAAAGAAGCATTGATTTTACACCAGAGAGGACACATCCAAATTTTCCTGTCTTGTTGTTACCATTAGTGGCAACATGGTGTTTACTACGTCAGCTTAGAAGCTGCCGGCAGCTCAACAGCTAGAATCCATGTCATGGGATACCAAGTGGCTTACAGAACGTGGCAGACTCAACAACACGGTTCTGACTTTTGAGTTTTCATTACAGAAGTGAGTGATGGAAGTTTTCTAAGAGGGAGGAGAGTGTAAGAGCCTTCCCTAACCAGGCAAAGAGCTCCACCACAGCTACACTGAACTGTGGCACCCAACCAGAATGAATACAGCTTTTTCCTGGCAGATACATTTCTGGCTGTCACCTGACACAGTTTAATTTTAGGAGTGCAGGGAGGGGCAGGAAGAAGGGAGCAGAAGGAAAGAGAAAACTCAGCCCTATCTGCTCTTATGCAACTATTTTCTGGGAACAGCCTGAGGGCAGCCCTGAGGAGAAGTACTCAGGGGGTGGCAGTGGATCAGAAACTCAGCATGACCTGTCAACATGCACTAGCAGTCCAGAAAGACAACAGCATCCTGGGCTGCACCAAAAGAAGCGTGGCCAGCAGGTCAAGAGAGGTGATTCTCCTCCTCTTCTTTGCTCTTGTGAGAGCCCTCTTTAAGTACTGAGTCCAGCTCTGAGGTGCTCAGCACAGGAAAGCCGTGGGCCTGTTGTACCAGGTCCAGAGTAGGATCACAAAGATAGTGAGAGGCCTGGAGAACTTCTTCCACAAAAAAAGGCTGAGAGTGCTGGGGCTGTTCAGTCTGTAGAAGAGAAGGCTCCAGAGATAACTTCTGGTACCTAAAGGGGAGCTTACTAGAGAGGTAAAGAGGAACTTTTTATGAGGGCATGTAGTCTTAGGAAAAGTGGGAATGACTTTAAACTGAAGGAGAGCAGGTCTAGGTTAGTTTTAAGGATGAAATTTTTCACTTTGAGGGCAGTGAGTCATTGGAACAGGTTGCCCAGAGAGGATGTTAACACCCTGTTCTTGGAAGTGTTCAAGGCCAGGTTTGTCAGGGCCCTGAGCAACCTAGTTTAGTGGAAGGTGTCCCTGTCCATGGCTGGGGGGTTGGAAGTAGATAATCTTTGAAGGTTCCTTCCTACTCAAATCATTCTATGATTCTACAAACACACCCACTCCAGACAGCTCTGTATTAGTCTAGGCATAGCCAGCCATTCAGGTCACATTCCTTCCAGCTCTCCTACCCTGTTGCCTGAAGCCAGGTTATGTGGTCTACCTCAGGTTAGCTCATCCCATCTATGTGTGTGTACCTGCTGCTCAGTGCCAGAGCTGTGGAAAAATGGGAGTACTGGTGGAGGTCTGGAAAGCTGAGACACAACCCTAGGCTATGTTCTGGAGAAACTAGCAGTCTCAGGTGCTGCCCCAAGGCCTGTCTACTGCCTCCAGTGCCTCTCCTAAGGGGCATATTGTGGAGCAGGGACAGTTTAACAAGTTTCAAAATGTGTAGTGATGACGGGATGGCAGAGAACATAATGTAAATCTGCAAGAAAAGAAGTCCATATCTTCTTTTAGTTCTTATTGTTTCCCCTACCATAATCTCTGAAGCTCATAACTTTCCAGAAGGCTATGCCATGTTTGAATGCTTTGACATGTTAGATACTAATATGTGGGTTCAGTTCTAAGAGCTTCAAATTTTTAAGAGCTTCTGAAGCTAAGATTATAATTTATTTTCACAGATGCCTGAAACATTTTGTATTGTATAGTTCTTATTAATTTCTTCACTCATCTATGTTTAGAACAGGAAATATACTCATATAATCTGAAATTCTGTGCAAGACATAGGTCATTGTGTAAACAGGGCTCTGTCATTTACTCTGCTGGCAGTCATGACACCATTTTTTTGTAGCAGAGATATGAGATATCCTTCATGACGCCTTCAGATGTATCTCTGTTGCCCCGCCTTCCTGGATGGTGAAGGCAAAGAAGAACCAACCAGAAAGCAGACCTGAATTTCATTAGTCTTGACAAGAGAGCAAAGAAGATATTTATATTCCCAGTGGGGGGACTTCTATGAGATCTGAAGCCAGCCCCTCAGGTGCTGGTCTCTTCCACTGTGCTTCCTCGCTGCCTTTCAGTAAAGTCAAACTAGAAGAGTGCCAAAGGTCACCCATGCATGCAGACTGAAGACTACTCCTTCTCGAGGAATAGCTGGTATAATGCCTTCCTTGCTATAGATTTAGGTGGAAAACTTCTCCCACCTCAGACACTAGAAAACCATAATCTGCAGCTGCTTGGCTGTGCTTGGGCCATTTGGTAAAAGCTCACATGCATTGTCACCAAAATTGCATGGACAAAATAGTTGTTTTCCTAATACATGAGCTGCACTCTCATGCCCAGGATACACAGAGGTAAGGAAAGAGAGTTACCAGACATGTCCTACAGCTAACACAGAATCATTTTGGTTGGAAAAGATCTCCAAGGTCATCAAGTCAGATTGTTAATCCAGTTCTGTCAAGTCCACCACTAAACCATGTCTCTTAAGTGCCACATATCCATGTCTCACCAGTGCCCAGTAATGGGTGATGACCACTTTCCCAGTCCTGCTGTCCACAGGTCAGGATGCCATTGGCCTTCTTGGCCACCTGGGCACAACTGACTCACTTCCATCTGGCTGTCAACCAAAACTCCCTGGTGCTTTTCTGCTGGTTTGCTTTCCAGCCACTCTGTCCTCAGCCTGTAGCACTGAACAGGATTGATGTGACCCAAGGGCAGGACCTGACACTTTGTCTTGCTGAACATCAAACCATTAGCCTTTTCCCATAGGTCCAGCCTGTCCAGATCCCTCTGCAGTAACTTGCTGCCCTCCAGCAGATCAACACTCCCATCCAAGCTGGTGTCATCTGCAAACTTACTGAGGGTGCATTCAATTCCCTCATCCATATCACTGACTAAGATAATTAATCAGTCTGGCCCCATTGACTAAGCCCTGGGAAAAACACTTGTGACCCACAGCCAACTGGGAAAACCAGCAACCACAGTAAGTAGTGTCAAAGGCTTTACTGAAGTTTAGATGAATAATATTCACAGCCTTTCCCTCACCCCCAAAGTGGGTCACCCTGTCATACAAGGAGATCAGGTTACTCAAGCACAACCTACTTTCCCTAAGTCCACGCTGGCTGGGCCTGATACTCTGGTTGTCTTGTATGTGCCAGATGCTTCTGCTCGAGGTGATCTGCTCCATGACCTTCCCCATCACTGTTGTTAGACTGACAGGCCTATAGCTCCTGGATCATTCTTCTGGCCCTACTTGTAGGGTCTCCTTTCCTTCTGCAGGATCTCCAAGAGCTTCTCTGCAGAATGATGTGACATAGCCCTTCCCTCTCCTTTTCTTCAAAATTTTTCTTCCAGACTGAATTTTCTGGAGATATATTCACCTTGTGCTGTCTTTCTTTAGTGATTATCAATGTCTTTTACTGTTAAGAATTCTCCACAATTATAATGTTCAATCTATTTTCATGTTTTCTACATGGATATATGACCCATGGCCAAGAAGCTTTGAAGGGAAAACTGACTCACAAAAATCTTCACTCTTGTAACCAGCGACAGGATTTGAGGAAGCAGCATGAAACTGAGTCAGAGAAAGTTTAGGTTACATATCAGGAAAATGTTTCTCACCCAAGAGACCAGTTGAGCACTGGAATCAGAGATGCTCCAGAGATGCTCCCAAGAGGCACAATATTTAACCCTCCTGTAACAAGAGTTTGACCTTGCTACATAACACTCGAGTCTGAGACTCCCCATACTTGGACAGACTGTCTGCCAGAGGAACCTGTCAGACTTTCTACCACCTTTGCAGTGATCTCCCATTTTGACCAACCCAGCAAGGTCGTCTGGAAGTCTTTGAGAACAATTGTTACTGCTGAGGGATTGATAGCCTGCTTTGGTCTTCTGATTTTCTTAACTTATGACATATAAGGATCAAATATTATTTCATCTCACTGTCAGTCCTGAATTGGATAAAGCTATGATTTACACTTGCCTACAGAGCATGAAGATAAAGGCTTCATGGACACACAGTTCAACTGGAGAGTGATGTAATAATTAAGAGAACAGTTTCAAACTTCTTCACAGAACTTAATTTAGATCTTAACATTTCATCTTTTTTGATTGAATAATATTTAAAAATGTTTACTGGTTATATTGCTTGCCTCTATTGCTAGACATATTAGTAAAAATTGTTTATTATTTTGAACAAGAAATTGCTACTATGGCTAATGAGAAATCCAACTGAGAAACCACTTCAGTTTGAGAAAGTTACATGTCTTTTGTGATCTCCCTGAAAGCAAAGAAATCTGACAATGAAACAACATAATGAAAGGCTAAACCATTACTATCCAATACACCCACACCTGAGGCCCTAGGCTCCAAACCGTGAAAAAAAAAAAAGGGTGTAACAAGCAGGTACCAGTCATTGCTAAGACTGTTACATGCAAGCATGCTGCAGGAAAAGCCTACATGGGTGGTCATGTGAATAAATCAAACCCCAGAAACTTTTTTGTGTGCTGCTCTTGAGTTTGACTACAACTGCATTGGGATGCAGAAAAAATTGGGATGATTTTGTGACTGGGGCATTTGCTTTATCATGCCCCTACATCGATGAACTGTTGCCAAAATTGCCAGTGCAGGTTTTGCACATGCTATCATAGGCACAGCTATGTGAATGACTGTCCTTTAGTGACATTCAGATGTAGAACCAAGTGTATGGAAGAAATTGCTTTATCCAGCATAAACCATGGCAACTTACTGCAAAATTCCTCCTAGGTGTCAAGTTGGGAAGTTCACAAGAAAACATAAAATGCTTTAAAGATTTAAAAGTCTTCCAGTCTAGTACTCTGCAAAGTTATTGTATTGGCACTTTAATGAATGAAAGCAGGGCAAAACAGATCAGTGGTTTATCTCAAACTAATGTATTTCAGTGCAGCTTCTTTTGACATGCAGAACCCTGCTCACTGGCAAAACCTATTGCTGGNCTTCCCACCAGCATCTACAGTACTAGATACTTGGAAATCAACCTCCTCCTACTCTGAACAGTAGAATATAAAGCACTAAATATGAAGAATATTAGATACTTGCCTTCTAAACATCCATATTATCTGCTGTATTACATATTACCTCTCTGCTTCAAGAGAATATATACATCCCAGATGATATTTCATTGCTGATCTGTATGGATAGGAAAATGTTTAACATCCTTTTATGCAGCTGGGTCTGCATGAAGGCCAGTAGTAACTCAATTGTTAGCATTCTGAAGTAGAGTATAGAAAAATTACATTCTAATAGCAACCTCATTGTGATACTTATGGGTGCCTACAATAGCATTAAAGGGTGCTTTTTCCTTCTTCTAAAGGCTTGTGATATTGACATGATGCAAAAGTCCCTTAAAAACTTTATAATGGAAAGGCTTACAATCTCTCAGCTATGGGCCACCACAAAAGAAAATGCAGTTGTTATAAATTCTGAGAAAATAGAGTACACTGTGATAGTTACATATTTGGGCACAATTGAAATTTCAAATACATAGTTGCAGATTTTAAAAATGATTTTCCCTTGGTAGCTTGTAAATTGAATGTCATTGGAAAATAGAAGTCAGTGGCCAGTCAAGTCACCACTGATGCTGTAACTCTCTGAACATAAGTGTTTCCATTCTGCTGACTGGCTGAAATACCCTTGTGAATTATTGAAAAGAATGACCAAACTGGTAAGCAGTTATTGAGATAATAATTGGAAAAATAAGCTAAAGACAGTAAATTTTATGGCCATAATTTCTTTCACTGCAGTGTATATTTGAAATTTAGTGAGACAGTAACTATCAGATTTTTGGAGAAGTCAAAAGGTTGTAGAGGAGCCATCTTTGAATAGAAGGGTTCAAAAATCTCGTGATTTCGAAAATGACATCTTCAGGAATTTTGCCTTCAAATTTGAACTCTTAGGATTTGAGAATATGCATTAAATTATTCACATAAAACAGAAGCCAGAAAGATAATTAAATGGGAAACTAAATCAAACCTTATGTCAGAAGCATCACAGTAATGAGATCATATTTATCCTTTTATTTCCTCTTGCTTCAACTCCTTCCTGAAGTTCTCAAAGAAAGCAAATAAAAAACATGTTCTGGCAAACTTCTGTGGTTTTACATACAGGGACATTCAGCTGGCTGAGCTCTTCCATGCATTCATGCCACAGATGTGCTGTAATATTCTTCTTTTGTGTTAGTCCAAAAACACTTTTGTAAACCACCAGTACATAGAATATTATGACACCATCACACCAGAATAACAAAAAGGCTATGGTCTCAGTTGGTGTCAAGATTGAATTATCTTAATTCCTTGCTCCTTCAAGTCAGGAATATAACACAGTAGAGAGAGTACATCAGTCTTTATGTCCTCTCTGCACTGAAAAGAGACATTTCTTCCTCCAGGATCTCATGCGTAGCCATGAATAATGGTGGGGTCCATTACAGATCAGAAAGATATACAAACTGTCTCTACTAGCGACCTTCACACATGTGGTTCTTTCTAACATAAGCAGGATTTTTCTGCTTTACTCACAGTATTTGCTGAGGATGAGTCAACAAGAATTAGAAAAGCTAGCAAATTCTGATTGACCTTTTATAATGAGAGCAATTTTTAGTGTAAACTTGCATTCAAGTGTCTTCTGACATTAAGACAGATTTTTGGGGTTTTTTTCTTAATTTTAATAGAAGAATAAATTAAGCAATACAACAAAGTCTACTACAGGAAGGGGACCCTTATTAAATCAAAATGGAACTTCATATGTTTCTGACTGTTTGAGCCTGAGGCTTCTCCCAGGTGCTAGTAATATATTGGCAGCCAAAGTCAGGCAAAAGTTCAAGAAAACACTTCTCTCCTTTTAAAAATCTGACAAGCAAAACTTCCAGTTACTGTTTTGAATAAATGATTTGTAGTCAGCTTTCTTGGGAACAGTTATCTGTCAACGATATTTTTCTGCGGGCCCACCGCTTGAAAAATCTGTTCACTAACTGCTTTACCCAGTAGTGAACCATATAGCGAAATACAAGTCTTTCTTTCATTTACATCATAGAACTATTTTTTGCATGATCATAATCACAAAAAAAGCAGTTACTCAACCCTGGCAGAAAACCTAACTTCTTCACTTCAGTGCATCCATGATCCAGTTTTTCTTTCTTTTGACTTTTATAGTTGTGATTTCTATTTTGCTGAAGTATGCAAACTTGTATGCACACTTGAAGTGCGTCTGAACTACCATTCCCCGCCTTCACCAGGAGTCACAACTTTGTCTGTGAGACTTTTTTAATGTACTCTTCACAGTTGTTCTGTTCTCTCTTTAAGATCAAAAAAGATGTTGCTTTGTTGTTGTAGTTGTTGTTTTTTAATAAAAAAAGTAGAATGTATTGTTTCAAATTGCAAATCTTTTCTTTTTAGCTTAACTTGTTTTAAGGTACTCTACACTCCTCAAGTAATGTGCAGAGGTCTCAATTTTACTAAGATTATACACATTCATATTATTTAAGGATAAAATTGTTTTAATAACACTGTGCCCAATCAAGTATGCTATAAATCATCACAGGAGACACAGTTAATAGAACAAAAAATTACACATAAAATAATGACTGTTTGGAAATGCATTCAGTTCAGTTATACATATAGCCTTTACTTTCAAGACTTAATAATTTCACTATTAAACTAATATGAGTCACAATTAGATTTTCACAGGAACAGCTATTAAAAAAATAATTAAAAAAATCAAATCACCTGTGGAGTTTGCTTCTTCAGTTCAAGTTTGCTTCTTTATCTCTTCTTCAGAGACAAAGTCAAGATCTAAATGTTGGCTATCTAAGAAACAGGCTCCCAAATCCCCAGAAATATTTTTTGTACTTTGATCACAGTTCAAAATGGAGAAAGACAGTACACCAGTTCAGTATATTGAACTGCATTTTGTGCATGAAGAATGTGGGTATCTTACAGAAAGACAAAATCTTGGAACTCTAAACAACGAGCATATCTAGGGTATATTTTCAAGAAAAAGTCAGTACATCTGTTGAATTTAAGTCATTCTTCTTCCTTTATTCAGCTACCAGCCATTCACATTAATGCTTTCTTCTTGCAATTTAAAATCTTTAACGGGTTCTCTGTTTTGCACTTATAAAGTGAAGAAGAATAGTCATGGACAAGTTATTGTTCACACTGACATGTACATCTAGGTCATAGCATTCCAATATAAAAGTCATTCACTATTTTTAATATTTGGCACATGTAGTAATTCTTTATTCTCTTGATTGGGTTAGATTTTAGGGCAGAAAAGAGCCCATATAACTCCTTTAAAGTGAAAGAGATTTATTGGAAAATTTAATTTTTGTTTGAGTTTTTGTTTGCATTTTAAAGGGTGGGACTATTTCACAATCGGAATCCTACAATCCCATTTCAAGAATCCATGACGTACAAATTTCTGAGAGGAAATTTCTTAAATTCCAGTATAACTAAACTGCATTACATAAAATTCTGGCTTTCCTAAAGTAGGAGACCTATCACTACAAAACTAGATAGGAGTAAGCAATATGTGGAAAAAAATATTGAAAAGGGTGAAAATCTGAAGTTAGATGTAAAAGTATCAGAGTATTTCACATCTTGCTTAAATGGAGACCAGATCTGAAGCACAATTATCTGATTTTCAGCTATCTTTCTTTTTCCTTTTATGTTTTTTTTTTCTTTCCTTTAAAAAGAAAGTGTTTGAGAACTCAGTGGGAATGACATACAATAATACATACAAGAGTGTAAAACCAACCTAATCTTTCATATTTGTATATTACTGGTTCAATGTTTTTAGTATGTGTGTTTTCACCCATTCTTCAATCCACATTAAGACATTTTTCTAGAAAAAATTACACATGTAAAATACATGCCAGAAGAGCTGGATTACACTATGATAAAGTTCTAAGGAGATATTGCTTAGTATTACCATATGTATCACTGGGAACTGCTTTATGAGACTTCACAAAAGCAATCAAGTAAATGAAGGAAAGAACTTCTTTTCAAATAGTAGATCTTTCCATAGACAAAATAAATTATTCAATTGAAACCTGTTCTGAATTCTTGGGTTTATTCCCATTTTAAACAGCAATCACTCTTTCTTGCTGCGGATAATTTCCTTGGTCTCAATAAATTACTGAAATGTATTTTCACATGTACAAAGGTGGATATTGAATTTTCTCGGTACCACAGATTTAGCGCACATTTAGCAATCTACAAGATACTTTTTTTAAACAAATACCCAATTCATGATGAGCAGAACATCAGCAGCTTACACACAGTCTATTTAAAATTAGCTTAGTCTGATAAGTTGAATTTATAATAGTAATTGCTGATTTTTTTAAATAAATAGATCATATTCTCACAACAACAATGAAAAATGGACTGATACAGTCAGTTAATTCTGGGTACAACTTTGTTGCTTCCTTTTTTTTCTGCAAAATTTATTCCAGGATATAGTTCGCCTGAGTAACAACAGACACATTAAACTACACTCATGCTACTATGTCAGATGAGAAGAGCACACAAACGGATTCTAGTGCTCAAAACTCCTTCAGTACAGGATTCAAGAGATTCCTGGCTGAGACAGCTTTCCTTGACTTGATTCCACTGAAAATCCGATCATTGGATAGGGGAACCCTTCTATCCCAGAAAAAAGTCCTGGAAGTCACCCTCTTGTACAGAGCAACTGAATTCCACTGCTAATTCATTCATACGCTCCACTGATGAGATCCACTTGATTAGGTGCACAAAATGTAGATAAACTTAAAAAATATCTCCAATATTTGGATTTTTGAGCTAGCCCTACTACTACTCACTAAAACCTACTATAAACATTGTGCTCTCCTGATGTGTGTTAACTGTCTTGTACAGATATGGAAAACTTCTGCCTTGGTGAAGGAGGAAGAAGTAAGAGTGAATGATGTTTCTTTATGTGGAATCATAACTAAGACCTCTGAAACATCTTGGGAAAGATCACTTTAAAATCCATTCAGACAGATAAAACTGAAGGATGCTCCAGAACTTTCCCTACTAATAAGCTTGGATTTAACCATCCTCTAATGAGTATCCTCAGAAATTAAATAAAAAGAAATATTTTTTAAAATATAAACATATTTATGGAAATGTTTTAAAATAGAAGGAGAATTTTTGAACTTTTTCCACAAATTTTAATTTAGTTGTTGGTTTCTATTATATTCAGATATTCAAACTGCTGGACGTCTGCACTGTAACCATTCCAGCCAGAACTAAGGAGGAATTATGGTCATAAAATATAATTTTTTTCCAAAAGAAACTTGGAAAAAAAAATAAGGGGAAGAAAAACCCCACAACACTTTTCCCTGATGTTTTTTTTCTGCTGGGAAAGATAAAGACTAAGATAATTTTTTTATTAAATCATTTGAACAAATAATTTCCTCTCTCTTCTCTTAGGGGAAAGAAGATAAGATTTTAAATAAAAGTTTTTTAAATTAAAATAAATTTCATTTAAAGCCTGTCAGTTCTGACCAAATAATGATGAAAGTACAAATGAGAGAGAATGTATTTTTTTAAATGGTGAAAAAAATACATCTTAACAGTATAAATAGAAAAGAGAATTATTTCCTTTTTACACTGTGGTTCACCCCCAAGTACATTAGCATGTGGAGCTGGGGGCTGGGAAGCACCATAAATCTGATTCTTGTTATTTTGCTATATACCCTGAATCTTCAGAAGAGCTGAAGCTAAGCATCTGGGGAATAGGCCCACCTGTGGTTTGTCCTGGCTCCACATCCCAAATCTCAAGGGAGCTTGTGCTCTCCATAGTCTCAACAAACACACACAGCTCGGTGCTGCTTTTGGAGCAACTGGTGAAACTGGTAATAGGGGAAAAAGTACAACAAATAGGAAATCTGCAGGAAGAGTGCAAAGTAAGAGACGTGATGTGAAGAGCACAAAGAGACAAGTATCAGGAGTGACTGAAAGAAGATTTTTCAGCCCAACCAAGGGAATACGTAGGGTTTTTCCAATCCAAGAAGTCAGAGGTTGTTGCTGGGTGGGACCTGCAACACCAGGACATGGTGGGCAGGAACTACTTTTCCACCTGACAGGCTGCATTTGCACCTTCAAGAAGTTAACTTCTAAGTAATTCTCTTCTGTGCTTGTAAAACTTCATATGAGACTCTGGATGTCTTCTGAACAAAACACCGTGGTATTGAAGCATTTTTCAACAGCAGCCATTTCACACCTGGAAAGTACAAAACTAAAAACAATGTAGAGAAAACAGTTATGATTACATATTTTCTTCCATTTTGTTTTACTGAAGATCAGATATTTATATATTCCTAGATATTAATAGGCAGCTACTCTTAAAAGCAAACAATGATTCATACCAATATTAAGCCAGTGTTTACTATATATAATTATATCTGTACTATATGTGGTTATTTATGCATATATAAAAGTATACATACCTATTTTTATATAGCTTTATATATTGAAATTAATAATCAGCAATAAAACATAGATTCCCTTGAGCCAATATTTACCCTATGTTCAGTGCATGGTGCCTTTTGATATTGAGAATTTGTCTATTTGAAACCTGAGGATTAAAACCTTTAACAGAACAGAATCCTGTATGATAAGTTCAAGAGGCTTCTCAGGCTGTGGTTTAGAAACCACTGAAATGAATGCCAGGAAGCAAGTCAGGCCCATTTAAAATAAAATGAAGAGCCTTGTCTAATTTGTTTGCATTAGATATCTTTGTTAGTTTCAGTTATAAAGAGTGCCATGGAACTATTATATGTTTATGCTATAAAGAAGTCCCCTGGAAGAATTATGTTCTAACAAGAGCCAGTGTTCACCATTCAATTTTGTCAGGATTTAAACTTTGAAACTATCCTGGTGGTTAAAGAAGAAAGTCAGAACCTCACAAACTTCAAGCAGAACCCTCAAGATAAGATTTAGGCCTTTGGTGGTAAGGTTTGTTCATGTTAGTAAACTATATAAGTAGTTCATCTTACTGCTTATTTCTAACATAGAAGAGGTTGTCTAGTTAAGCAGAGCTATTACAGTTTCTTTTTTATTGTGCAAATATTTTAACCATCTGTGCAAGTCTGACAGCAGTTTATGCATGATCTCATACAAATATGTTTGAAATCTTTTTTTCCCCTTATTGGTTCCTAAAGTTTTGAATTCAAGGACTGTCAAATTAATTCTCCTTTTTCGTTTTTTTGGTTGTTTGTTTGTTTGTTTGTTTGAAAAGGAGAATTCAGAGCTCTTTATAATCATCTAGACCCTTTTGACCTATGAACTCACTCAGAAAAAAGTGGCATTTTGATATGCAATGGATATTTTTTCACTGGTTACTTGCAAATTTTTTTATTCTGATTACCCATCATGGACTTAAGCAGATAGTATAAATTTGAAAAAGACAGTCTAGCAATAAGTCCATTCACAATTCCAAAGAGAAAGAGCATCCGTGTACTTGTTAGAACATTTGGCCCTCACATTTACTTCTGGGAACAAAGAAGAACAAAGCCCAAGATGAAGTAATTTTTTTCTGAAATGTCAGTGCAAAGTTGCACAAACAAGTGTTTCATCCATAAACCACTAAAACTTAATAATGTTCTCAGCTGTTACTAAGGGTTTTCTCCAAGGACATCACAAAATCAGTCAGGCTGAGGAACTTTAAACAAATGCTTTCCCCTACTGTTTTTTTTTAATCTTAGGGAACTGTCTATTTCCTTTGGTAATAGTTTGTTCTTTCTACTGCTCCACAAATCTTGGGATATAAGTGTAGCTTCTTGGATCGATTGCTTGTTTCTTTGAAGTTTCCTTGAAGGAACTGAAGTTAGGAAGATTTGCTTCTTTTTGTGATGTACAAACAGTCAGGAGTTTGGCTTACATTTTGGATTACACTCCCAGGCACATGGTGTGACCCTTGGGGAGTCCTGTGCAGGGCCAGGAGCTGGACTTGAGGCTCCTTGTGGGTACCTTCCAACTCAGCATATTCTGTGATTCCGCAAAATGCTGCTCACAACTAAAACAAAACTAAATGAAAAAAAAAAATTATTCAGGAACTACGATGTCTACAAGAAATCACCTGAATTCAAAAGACACAGAAACAGAAAGGCAAGGTAACTTCTAGCGAGGGATTCTCGACTGTATTTTCAAATACAGATGATAAAATTCAGTTTCATTAATGCATGCTTAAGGATTTATATCTCCATATTTGTTAATACACATTTAAAGAGCTCAGTAATCTAATTAGTCTCAATAGTCCTAATTAGCATCTTCTCTCACTGCCAGCCAGAATGGAAATAAATAGAAGTGCTTAACTTGGGCACTTGAAATACCAACATTAGTTTTTTCTGCTTCTGCAGGAAAGCATTTTGAGCTTCATCTTTTTAGGTACATCTTTATCTTCAGCAATATATAATTATCCACAACATTGTAGTGTTTGAGCATAGATGCATATATTTTTCTATGGTGGGAATAATTTGGGAGGGAAACAATGAACTAAGTATTTGCTGTGTGTAACTCAGCATTAGGAAACTCCTTTGGGAACTTAGAGATTTGGATTCCTTTGAAGAGTGGTATGAAGCCTCATTTCCACACTGCAGGTGACCTTTCCTCTGTGATGGCAGAAAGAGTGGATCTGAACTCTGAAGAAGATCTGAACTGTACAGTGTCCACTATGATAGAGAAGCCAGACATATTTGGACAGGATGTTGATTAGGGTTTACACTGATGGATGTGATTTGTGTGGATCAGACCATCTCACTCATGCCGTTGGCAGAGGATGTCCAAGTGGCAACAAGTGCATATGGACTTGGCAGCCACCCTCAGGCTCAAACTGTCAGACATTTAGATTAATCCTGCCTTCACTATGTTGGAGTATAACCAGCAGACAAGAAATCTATAATGAAGACAGCTACAATCTGCACCAGTAACTGACCAGTATGTACTCTGATCTTCAGCAGATCCTGAGAGCTGGGCTAATGACAGTGTATGATTGATAATTACATCTGTTCTTTCTCTTCTGTCTGCCTGTTCAGCAGAAAGTATCTTGGCTCTCTGTGAAGACAGGGAGAGCTTACTTTTTACATGCAGCCACACATGTTTTCAAAGGTATCATTTCTCTACTGGAAGGGTATAACATTCTGATGAAGTCATTGACATACAACTTGAAATATGACACCATATGGAATCTGTTCTTTAGATTTCACGCACTTGTCACACGAATGACTTGTGACTTTCTGTTAACTTCTGTTTTCAGACTTGTCAGTCTTAAAATAAAGTACCAACACAGTGGTTTCACTACTTGCAACTGATTTAAAATGTCTCTATATTGCATCATTTGAATTATCTGTTAGAAACAAAACACGGTGCTGTTTGGTCAAGTGTGTTTAGATCCTTCTGTTCTGCAGTGTAAGACTGCAGGCTGATAGGCATTTATCACTTCAAAAGAATCTCTTGTAAATCAGACTGAACACTGAGACCAGCCACCTAATTTATCATCAAGTACAATCAAAGATTACAGTTCATCAAATACCAAGAGCAAAGCTGGTTTTCTATAGGTTTTTTCATAGCTCTCTTAAATTAAAAGAGGCTTCCTTCACTTTGATAATATGTAAATAATAAATAAAACTGTCTGCTTATGCTTTTCTTACTAGCTTCTGTAACAACCCCATGGTGATGAAAACAACTATCATCTGCTAACTTGTGTAACTGGCATGGTTTTAAGAACTCTGAAATCACTCTCCTTCAAGGCATAACTAAATGTCAACGGAAAGACATATTTCCCACCTACACAAGTAGGCTCGTAAATTGTGATTGGAGAAATACCTGAAGTATATTTGTTCTCATTGACAAGAAATTCACAGCCTTCCTATGAATAGATAAAAAAAGAAAGAAAAAAACGTTTGAAAGATTGAGGTACGTAAAGCAGGACTTAGGCAAGAGGCTGTTATGTCTTCATCTGTGGATAAATGTGCTGCCACCTGAAGCCTTCTTCTCAGCAGTCATTAAGACCACTTTGATTGTAGTGGATGACCTGGAAGGCTGTAAGTTACATAGTTACTTAGTTACCTAGTTATTCAATCCATCTGTAAAAGTATGATCCCTATGATATGAGGTTGGTCACTGTTGAGGTTCCTTGAGTAGTCTCAGCTGCCCTTGATGTGCCTGATCCCATTGGTTATTTGGAGCATCTGTTCTCGAACCATCACACTCAACACACAGCAGCCATTGCTACTGCCTCCCCAAACAGAAAGAAATGAACCACTTACTATGAAAAACATGGTGCTGCTACTTTGTTTTCCATAGTAGTGGTCATTCACAACGTGCAAAGCGTGCTTTGCCACTTCACGTCAGAAGACTCCAACCTGTGTCGTTCAGATGCCAAAGAAGCATTCTTAATCTTACCTACTTAAGCTTACGCTTACAGGCAGTCAGGCTGGAAGGGAAAAACCGGGCATGCTCTTTTTCCCTGGCATCATGGAAGACACAGGATTGAGGAGAAAAAAATCCCTACACTACATAAAGAAAGCATAATGAGGATTATAAACCAGCAACTAAGAAAGTAGGCAACAGACAGGTTTGACATTTTAACCTAGTAAATCCACTTTCTTTTGGAAGAGAATTCTGAGCTCAAAAATCTAAAAGACAAAGGCTCTTTCCTCAATGATGTTGTGGGAATTTCAAACAAGCTGCCTCTACTCAATGCAACCTTTTCTTTTTGCCAAGCCTAAAAATCCAAATGGTCCTTTTGACATGTGGTTGTTTCTGTTCCTGAACCATCCTACATGCCAAAAAACTCCCCCCCCACCCCAAGACACCTACCCAAAAAACAAGACCAATCAACCAAACTAACAAAACAAAACACAAAAATCAGAAAAAAACATACAAGAGCTAAAAAACTCTTTTCACTTACCCACCAAAATGTTGCTGATACCCTAAAATGTAGGCATCTAATCCTTATCACTTTATAGTTTAATGAATCAGACCATAAATTACTTGTACAAGATCACACAGGAAGCCTGTGTCAGTAACTGAAACCCTCTCTTCTCATACCTAGCCTAGTGGTTTACCTGACCCTGAATTTACTTACTAAAAACAACAGCAGACAGTTCACTTACATCACTACATCTATGCAAAACAGTGGTGTATCACATCAGATTTATATGCAGAAGGAAAACTGTAGCCATGTCTGTACTGTATCACTAATATATGTGTCCATGAAGGAAGACTGCTCAAAGGGAAAGGAATATCCACTACATTCCCCATGAATCCTGCTGAGAATCACAGTTATCATGGAGTGTGTGAAGAGGATTCTTGACTACAGGAACTGGAAAGAAATCATAAAGCTAGTTCCATGACACAACTGATATGCTTTTCCAGCTCTCCACGCTTGCCAGATTTCTCTATCCTGATCCTCAAATTTACTACTGTTAAGCAGCAAAGGTCATTTTTTCTGAAGCTTGAGTTCTTGGATACTGATGTAAGAATAAATGGCTGGCAAGAATGACACAGTAACAACATTCTGGTAGCCAGAATAAACACAGATGAATGAAAGAGCCTCCACCTGAAATACTTAATATTGCACTGTGAGAAAATTCTGTTTATCATTTCAGCTAATTCCAAAAACCCGTGGCTTCGTCAGATGATTCAACCAAAAAGTACTAAAGAAGGCAATGAGGATTATGAGATAAATGGTTGTGAATCATGCCTAAAACGTCATCCTTTTCAACATATGGCGCAGGCATATTTGAGGAAAACCTAAACTACTTGAATGGGATTTTGCCTGTACTACTCTAAAAGTGCAACAAGTGCACTTGTCTCTATCTTCTCAGTTCATAGGAAACTAGGTTTGGGTTATATCTTGCATGCAGAATTTCCTGAGAGAATGATTCATGGAAAAAGTGGCTGGTTGCAATGCACTTTTTTTTCACTACTGTTTGAATTTTTTCACTTTTTGTCTGCCATTTATGTCACAATTAATTGGGTGTGATGAAGGAAAAGGCTCTCCTGTTCACGATTTGACCAGTGAGTTGCATCTGTTGCTCCATCAAATACATAAAACTGTAGTATCTCTCTCCTTGCAGGAATGTCTGATGTGCCATGTGTCTTTCCTTCTCATTCCTCAAACGCCGTTCCTTACACATTCACTCATTAATTTACACAAGACAGAAGAATTACAGGGGAAATACTGTGTTGCCAATGAATTTTAAGTGACCTGACTTCCAGGATACTGCCTGGCCACATAGATTTTAATCCCACCTGGAAGGGGACTTTGGGGACATTTCTCAAAATTGTCAAAACTATAATTTAGCCTAATCAGAAACTCCTGGCTCATACACAGCACTTCAAGTCCAGGCCTCCCTTGAAAGTCCTAGTGCTCGGTTGCTGCAAAACTCCTTCTTGAGGTGTCTTGATGAACCTAGCTCTGGATAAATATATTATCATGCATTAGTAACTGAAATTTAGAAAGATTTCTTGTCTCCAAGTAAGTGATGGACATTTTTATGAGAAAATGACAACTATTTTACATTTTAGCATTACACTTCTTTGTCCTTTGGAATATGAAAGCAGCTGCTCTTCTTTCACTATCCAAATAGGTATATCTCTTACTAAAGATTAGGTGCTATTACACAGCATATCAGGGCAGCAAAGAAAAAAATGAAAATTCTTAACTAATTGCTCCATTTTTCCTTCCCACTTGCCTAACTCAAGCTTCTTCTACCAAAAAACATAATTTTGATCAATCTTCAGACTGTGTTTGGTACAGAAAGTTTGTACTGGAAATGTTTGATTTTAGAGGACTTCTCTTTAGTCTTATATGGGAGTTGCTTTGTGCTGTTACTCACATATACATGCCCAAGAATAACATTTAATTTCAGCATGTAATGCGAAAATAAACCTCCTGTTTACTTTTGTTCACCACTAATTAGATATAATACTTTCCTCAACATTTTCCAAATCATAATTGCATAAAATTAAGGAAATTGAGAGAATGTTCATAAGGAGGCAAACACACAATTCAGTGAGAGTCTTTTCTCTGTCAGGTAAGTAAATTCCATCCATCTACACACCCAAACCAACTGCTCTCAAAATCAGTGGAAAGGCCTCCCTTTGGCCTCAGTGGCTTTTGGATCAGATCCAGCCTATTCCCATTAAAGTCAGCTCAGGACTTGAGCTAGGTCATGATGTAACTGAATTAATTAGCATTAAGTTATGAGAAACTACTCTCCATTACTACAAATTACTTGTAACATAGCCAAACTTTACCGGCATTAATGATTTCAACAGTGTTAGACGAAAGTTTCTTTCCATGAATATTACTAATTGCAAATTTAGGGCCAAGTTTGGGCCTTCAAATTCCCATCCCATTTTACATTAATAAGTATAAAAAAGCATGCATACCACTTCATTGCTACCAGCAGCTTGAGATGGGCAGAATCAAACCCACTACCATGGCCCTTCCCTTGGACTACACGATTTATTGTGTTGGGTCATCATGAAGTTCCCATTCCTCAGGAATTTTGCACAGCCTGAAAGTCCTCTGCTGTGAACTTCAAGTCTGTTTGGATTTGGAGCTCTGATTTAATATATGTAAGAGAGTTTCAAGCTGGGAATTTGATGCTAGGTCTGCACTTCTGGCTCAAGCCCAGCTGTCTATATTTGGAAATGTATTTGATTTTGGAACACAATTTTCTGGAATGGAATGTCAAGAAAATACATAATCAAGAGGGCATCATAGATAACGAGCTACAAAAACCTGTTTGTCACCCTCCTCCCACAATGGCAAAGAGCCTTCTGCAGCTGCTAATTAGAAAATTAGAACACCACAAATAGATTATATTTTACTGGCAGCACAGTGTCTTCCCCCCAGTGTTTTGAAGTACTTTTTGAATTGTTTGCTGTCAGCAAAACAAGTGCGCTACCTGCGATCCTATAGACAACAAAGCCCGGCAGCAGGATTTCAGTCAGATGATGTCACCCAGGTAAAATTGTACTGACAAGCTTTTAATTAAAGTTTTCCCACACATCTTTCTGCTGGTCCCCAGGAGCTATTATTCATTATGTGCCGACTGTCAGCCAATTGTGAGTCGGGAGGGAAGTGTTTTATTTTCAAAGCCCTTGCTGACAGCTAGAGAACACTTTGTTATACAATCTGTTTACTTTTTTCACACACACAATCTTGCTAAAGGGGAAATGGTCATGCAGTAGTGTTTACAGCTTATGGCAATAATTAAATGCATCTGGCAGAGCAGTAGCTGAAAGGAGGTCGGTGTGGGTGTGGGTGAAAAGCCATAAAATTCCTCCTATAAACAGTTACCTTCACCTTGCAGAGCCCCTAGCATTTTAAGACAAAGTTTCTTTGGGAAAAAGCAGGTCCAAACAGGTGCACGCTTTCTGAAATGGGAATACATGGATCTAGCCATGTCGCACTTGATGCTAAGATACACTGTCCAGGAATCACAGTAACACAGTTCTCATCAATGATTAGAACAGTTTGAACTTGTTATAAAGCAGCTGCTTGTCCTTCATGATGCTAAATCCCAAAGTACTTATCTCTGTGAGAAGAAATGTACAAGGAGAAACAACTCACCATGAGATAAAGGCACAAGGTAGTGTGGAGTCCAATTTCACCAAAGGGACAGTATTTGACACTTAATACCTACAGAGAAACAGTTCTTTCAAAATTTTGAATAGCTTAGATAAAATTCTTTTTTATCTTTTATGACTGGTGATGGTAAATATTCATTTAGAGTTATGAAAAACTTTTAAATTATGGTAAAATGTTGTAAGCAATAATCACTGCATCACCTGAAGTATTTAATACTTCTGTTTATTAAGAATAGTAAGAAGTTAATAACTATGCTTAAAATGTAAGTAGATGAATTAAAGCCAGTGCAATATTCACATACAGAGATAAAAAGAAATTGCAGGACACTCACTGCCAGACCGCTGGGAATTCTGTGGAAATCACTTCCACTGCAAAGCAAAGAGACTGGAAAATAAATTAATTGGTCAAAATTTAAATACCATGTTTTACTGATATTATCATAAATAACTATGTAAATTATTGAATGGATACACTGTTCCATTGTTAATGAGTGAAAATTTTTAGTTGCTGTTAAATATCTTTAAATAACTAACTATATTCTTAGAAAATAATTTTCTGAGACCCAAAAAATAAATTAAGGAAATGAACAAACTAGTCCTTTGAAATGGGCTGTTTTTGTGGTTATCAACATTAAACAATGGGCCTTAGTTGTCCCTGGATAGGGAGGGGAGGTGGTTGTTGTGGACAGTGCAGTATGCCCACTTTAAGAGGCCTTTGCTGTTTGGATACCATAAAATGTGTTTAGCTCACCAGAATATGAACACATCGGTGCAGATTTCATTAATGAAAAGGCACATACTGAAGATTCTGATTACAAATTTTACTCACAGGTTTCACTTTGCAGATTGTGCTTTCTCACTATTCCTGTATTTTCTTTTTTTCTTTACAAAATTATTTTATTCTTTTGGAATTTTACTGGATGGTAGGAGCATTATACTTTTTTCTGTCAGAGACAGCAAATAAATTCTGAGATACTACACAGTTACATTCAAATTAACATATTTGTGATCATACTGTTTTCATCTTCCCAAGCTTAACAAAATCAACACAGTAAGCAGTCAGTAAGCAGTTTATATTAATCTTTAAGATCAATGTTATAAAGGAGTATTATTGTTTTAGGTTCAGTATTACAAACACTAACAGCAAGATTTATTAGAGATTTCAGAAATCAAAGCATAGACATTAGGTGATTTTGCCTGAGATTTACGGGGTAGAAAAAGTGAGGAACATTTTGCTTCAAGGTTCAAAGCTGCCCAAGCATTTTAGTCAGTGACTATGGCATCCAAAATTCTTGGGGTACAATCCTAGGCTTCTTACTGATAAAGGGAAAAGTTCTCTATAGCCAGTGTGACCACTTCATTCTCCTCTCCTGTAGGCCTTCTACCCCAGAGAGGCTGGGGTAACTGCAAGACAAAAGGAGCCAAATATCTTCAGACAGGGCGCATACTTCAGCAGGGATCATTCCTTCAAGGCACAGTGCTATGCTAATGTGATTGCACATCTTCCTGCTGGAGCCAGTCCACACCTAGGTGATCTGAAGTGATAGGAAGCAACTGTCTGCAACTGGCTTCCCAGCTCCCTCCCTTCCTTTGTGATCCTGTACTCAGGGCTTTCACCGAACAAACAAAAGGTACCGGGAATACCACTGGCTCATCAACTTTCACATGAAAAAGGAAAGTCTCAGTCAAAAACAACAATAAAAGATGAGTTGGAGAGATGCTTACAAACTGACAGATGAAGTTACCAGGAAGTGGATTTTCAGATAAATCTAATATGGATTCTTTAGAAAGAAAAAATCAGATCTGTCTGCCAAGATGTGATCTTACTATGTAGACACATGTGGGTGGACTTCTATCACAACTGAACACCAACTAACCTAGGTTTTAACAGTTTGCTGAAAGGATCTATTTTTGTTTTTTCTATCTAGCAAACTGATATTATCATCAAAGCTCTGAAAGGAAGTTAAATATGAGGGTAATGCAAAAAGAGATTGACTCATATAAATTCTGAAGATGTCAGTTATGCAATACCATTGTATTTCAGGTTAAGAAACATATTAGGCATTTTTTCTTGCAACAAAATTATTGGATTTTAATATTAAGCATAAACCACCCTCCTTCTTCCAGAACACATCATCATTTAAATATTCTTCAGGTTGCCGGCCATCACCCACATTTTCTGCTTCTTTCAGATGCCAGCCCTTTTTTTCTAAACCTTGTTTATACTGGGAGAAGAAACTTTTAAAAATCTAGACATATTTTATTGAATATTTTTCACATATCACAAACACTTACAAAAAGGTACCTCCTAGACTCCTACCCAAAATTATCTGTTCAGAGTGCAAAACAGATCGGCGTCTAAAAAAAACCCCACAACCCACAAGACAGCCAAATAACTTTGACAGTTTTTCCTACCTTCTCCAGTCTCATCTCCCACCTTTCATTTCCAGATAAGATTTGAATAGCCACCAGAGAAACCAATCATGCTTCTTTTTCCAATATGATATCCCCTCTGGCTATGTAACTCATGTCTGGCCTAATAAAGAGAGAACTACTTATGTCTTGAGTATACCCAATTCAGACGAGATGTTTTAATCTTTAGCTGCTCAAAAATAGGGTTTTGTCAGAGTTAGTATATCAAATGATTACTGCTGTATCAAATAAAGTTACTTAGCATGACAGAGATCATAGCTGGACAATGATCTACAACTTGGCTTTCTGCCACGTTTTGGAACCCTATTTGTTGTCTAAGAAAGTAAATAATAACTCTTATCTTTTCCTATTGGTGTCTTCCTTGTCAAAAAACCCCAAAAACATTTCAATACACTTCCCATTCATTTCTTGCCTTTCTCATGGACTGGCACAACCTCTTCCTTCTGTAACATGTTTTAGCTGATTTGGAGTTACCAAGAAGCCTTTTTTTATCTTTTGAAATGAGATTTCCAAAAAGGTCCCTTTAGAAATTGGCAGTGCCCTGGAGGGCTCTTGCTCCAGGCAGCTGAGAAAGTGCATGAAGATACTGTAAAATCTTTCATTTGAACAATTCTTCCTTCCTCATCTTCAGCCAGGTTATTTCCCCAGTAAGCTGCACGTTAAACTGGGAGCTATCTTGCCTGTCTTTCTCTCCCTTTGGTTTTTTTCTCCCTCTGTTTATATTTTCTGTGAACTGATGCATCTCCAAACATGCCCGTTATATTTTATTTCGCATTAGTCAGTGCAGGAAATTGCTCTAGTTGTGGTCTCTCACTCACATTTCTCTCTTCAGGTGCTGCAACAGGAATTTGTCTTCATTTCCAACTTGTTACTGTTTTAAGCTGTTATGTGTATGTGTTGAGATTTTATATAGGAGAGGAGAAAAAAAGATATAGCAGGTATCTTTCAGTAGCATGCACCATTCTTGTCCCTCTTCCTTTACTGCTTTTACAACACTATGAGTGAAATAAGGCAAAAGAGGCAAGCTGGATGAGGAAACTCACAGAGAATTATGCTGACAGCCCAAAGAAGTGCACTGTAACTCACTGTTCATGACTGCCCACGTGTGCTGGAGCTGTGAGTTCACTCCTGGTTTGTGTCTCGGCAATGCGGTGCGAAGGGGAGTTAGCTCCAGAGATAGCATTCCTCTGCTCGCACTCATCAGTGTGGGTCTCACTATCATCAGCTCCCCATAAAGCAGACTTTGTGCTGAGTCCTCAATGTTCCTGTACCTCCTCCTCTTCATGTTAACAGTGTGAAAGGAAAGAAAAATCAGCAGAAATATCAGATTCACTCAACAACCAGCTGACACATGAAATCTTATGGCAAGCAAGACTTTACACAGCTCAACCTCTTCCCTTGAACACAGAATAAATGCAAATCTCACATCTGAGCTATTATGCCGATTTTTCTGGTGTCTGTGAGGTATAGCATCCTTTGAGATATGGGCTTCTGAGCAGCCTGGGTCTGGAAGGAAAGGAACAGGTGGAAAAACTGGGACAGAAACACCTTGTCAGACCAAAGATCCCTGTAATCTTTTCTCTGACAATACCCATCAGAAGACACCCTTGAAACAATTAAGAAACAAAAAAGTCTCATGCGGTTGTATTTACTGGAAAACCTGCATCTCTCAGTGAAAATTCAAACTTCTGAGCCAGAAACAGTATTTTTGTACTTATAAATTTTTCTTTCATTATTTTTTCCAATCACTTTTTATCTCTGATAATTTTTTAACATTAAAAACTTAATGTTAAAAACTGGCAGGGAACTCCACAACAAACCACACATTATATGAAGAACTGCCTTCCTTGTTTGGGACTTACCAATGACTTGCTTGATTTGATGATTTTAATATTATTCCAGCAGAAAAGATAGTGCAAAGTATTCTTCTCACCTTCCCATCATGAATATACAGACCTGTGTCACATCACTCCTATGACATCTCCTTTTCAAAAAGTCCCAGCCATATGAGATATTTACTTGTATGGAAACCATTCCATATCCCTGATTGTCCCTGCTTTGACTTTGACAGATCCTGTGCTCCTTTTGAAGTTGAGATACCAATTCTATATCCAATATTCATGATGCAGATGGAGGGTTTAAGCAGAAAATTAACATCTTATATTTTGAGCAACACTCGTCATCATATTTCATAAAATTTTTCTTTTGGTTTTTAGCTAAGCTTGAACATAGTTTTTATTGAACTATGAAATGAGGAGTGTTCCCTAATACATATCACCTCAAACACAACTAACTCAAATTTTATTTACTATTTGGTGTGTGGCTCTTGCCTCATCATGATGTCCCTCTGCAGAGCTTTGCATATCTCTCTCATTTTTAGAACCTTGACTAACTTATTAAAGCCTATGGTTTTTTTGACCTTATTACTCACTTCTTAAATCATTCACTGGGATGATAAACAGCACATCTCTTATAGAATCATAGAATGGCCTGGGTTGGAAGGGAGCTTAAAGATCAACTAGTTCCAAGACCCCTGCCAAGGGCAGGGACACTTTCCACTAGACCCATGTAAGTCTTCATCAGTGATCTTCTTCCACTTTCCAAGTGGAAATTTTCACTTTTTTTTTCCCCTTCTTTATCCAAGTTTTCCACTTCTTGGGAAAAAAAAGTGAAAATTTATTTCCATATGATTTTGCTTATACCATTTTTTTCTCCATGTGAGATTTTCTCTTATCTCACAAGTCAGTTCAAGAATTTTTGAAGAAGAAACTCCAAACAGAAATGCTTTTGAAAAACCAAGTGGCTACATCAACTGACTTTTCTTACTTACATAATTCTTGACTTTTTAAAAAAATCATTAATTGATTGGAATTCTTATTATAACCACTCAATAATTCTTTCCTGATATATTTTGATGATTCACTCCTCATATGTTATAGTCATTATTCTTTTTATCCCTAATATATTTATTCATGTTTTCTCTAATAATTTACTGTAATTTTTATACATTTTCTCGGTACCCACATACCTTAAAGACTTAAAATAGTTCCTGAATTACCTAAAAAACTGCATCTTCAGTCTGTGTTACAAGGGAAATTATATGCTACAGTTCATATTTCATCCAAGTGAACCTATAGAATCTGAGAGGACGATTTTTTTAAAGAGTGAAAGTTAAGTTTACTGATTTTTTCCTTAATTCTGCCTATTTATATCTTAATTTTGAGATAGATATCATGAGTTTCACCCATAAATATGAATTATTATGTTTCAAATTTTCAAAAGGCTTCTTATAAAAAAAAATTCCTTTGTCACTCTAAAATTATCTTTTCTGAAATCCTTTCAGATCTCCTGGCATGCTTCCTACTCCATACAATTATTAGTATCTTTTATGCCTTTTGTAAATTGCTTCTTAACTCTTTCTTGACTTTTATTGTATGTTCAAATCAATAATTATCATAAAGTTCTCTTTTGATTTCTCCCTTTGTATAAAAGTTAAGCTTTGGCTCTGCTTTACTGAGGAGGTACAGCAGCCTGTGCAAACAGAAAGAGATGTAAATTCTTGGATACTCATTGAGAATGCAAACTGAAAGATGAGAACTGTGGATTTCCTGATGTCTTTTGAGAGTGGTAGCCTAAATGTGAAAGATACCAGTGAACAAGTTTGGCATGAAATCTGTACTTCATAAGTCTGGAAAGTAGAAGCATAAATAAAAATTCTCCAGTACATAAGAAATAATATAGCCCAAGCAGAGAAGGGTATTATTCAAACCTCGAATTTTAAGCCAACTTTTGTTTCTACATACACAGCCTCTGTCTCACCAAACATTTACTTAAACTGTGCTGACTTGTATACAACCACATATACCAACAGATTTCAGCCACTGACAGAAAATAGACTGCAAACGCTGTTCCTAGGGGTTTTGCCTTTCAGATGATATGAAGGCCAAAAACAAGTAGAAGCTCCACATTTTGCCCATAATACCTCAAAGAACTATTCCAGAGAGTAAAAAGTTCAATCCACTTTCTTCTAAAATAGCAGGTTCCTGGGATTGTTCCTGGGATTATTCATGCTGCTGGGAAGGAACCAGGAAACTCAGTGGATACATGAGTGACTTACTTTTAAAAACCATTCTAAGAAAATCATAAAACTCAGTGTAGAAGTTAGTCATTTTAGAAAAGGTTGGGAGCTCCTTGACTAAGGTGCTCTCTCATTTTTAGAACCCTGATTAACTTATTAAAGCCTATGATTTTTTTTTTACCTGATAACTCACTTCATATTACTACTTTGGTCTTATGAAAACAAGCTCATAAGATATTTTTACTTGATTAAAACAAAACACACCAAAAACCAAAACCAAACCAAACAAACAAAGACCTGAAAGTAAAACATGTAAATTGAGATTACTTGAGATACTTAATACACAAATAAATATTTTTGTAGTTGATAGATAGACCCACCAACAAACAAGTGAGCACAGAATGTTTTCCACTGTGATTGGTGAATGGAAAAATAATTTTTCTATTCCATACAGAGTGGTTTGCTTCTGCCATCTGTCCAGATAAGCTATTAAGGAAAACCTGAAGTGAATTGAAAGTTTTTCACATTAAAACATTCTTGACCTTCTTGAGACTCAGCACTGTACTAGGACTGTACATTTTAATTTCCCAGGAGAAATATTTCTTCCAACAAATGTTTATATTTACTTTATATAATTAAGTTCATATCAAAAGTATAACAATAATCAAGATTGGTGTTTAATTATTTAAAAGTCAGTTTGGTTGACCATTCTGGCTCCATGCAGAATAATCCATTGAAATAGTAAGTGCAGCAGTCAGTGAAACATTTTATAGAGAACAAAATATAAATACTTTGTTTCATTGGGGAATTGCCATAATCTTGTGATAGTCATACAATAAATTATGGGTACAGAGACAAGGCAGTGCATTAGATTAATACTTTACCTTTTTAATCTATTAATATACTTTTCTGGGGACACAATTTTAAATCCACTGCTCAGCAAAGTGACTGAAAATCATTCCATCCTGACAGCTTTAAAAGACTACAAGTGAAACATGTTAAGAAAGTCTCAATCCTGTTGATACTGAACAGAGCCAGTCATCTCAGAAGACATCCAGCATTGGTCCTCTCTCAGCATTCTCATCAAAACAGATACCTTCATTGCACAGAGGAGCATTTCATTCTAGGCTGGTGATAGTATGACTGAAATATATGCTAAAGCAGTCCAGGATGAGTGCACTACAAGTTCACTGTCAAAGCATATTTAATATCTGAAAGTCACGTATAAAAAGCCAGGAAAATATTTCACCTACTAATGCTGGTATGAAAAGTGCAGAAAGATAAGTTGTGAAAGCAATGCCTTTTACTGTTTCTTAATTTTTTAGGATGGATAAAAGAATGACAAAATCATCTAAAATCAGAAAGAAGGTAAATAAACTGTTTTACAGCATTATTATACTATTTTAAATTATACCACAATAGAATACTTTTCTAACCCCTACTGCAGTTAGAAACACTACAGTAAGTTTCTTTTAAAGCTTTTTTTTTTTTCCAAATATGAAAAAAAGTATTTCAGCTAATGCTGTGGTTTCTTTTCTCTTGCTAATAAGTGTGAGTAAAGACAAATAACACCTTTAGTACTTTTCCCGCTGGTGAATTCCTAATTAAATAGTTCATTAGTAGATTATCTAACCTTCATTTGAGGAAGCCCTCCAGATGTTGTGTCTTAAGTGAAGCAAAAAGAAAAGCAGCTGAATGCTTAAAGCAGAACATAATTGGATATGGTCAAGTTGGAAGGAATGAATTCTCACGTTACTGTTACTATAATAACGTATGATTTTTTCTAGAAACTGTCAGTGAGTGATGATCTAGAGAAAATCCTTTAACTATCTCCAGTTATAATTTTAAATACACTTGGTTGTATTTACTTAACTTCTATTTGACATTAGTCTTCTCCCCACTACTTATATGCAGCTGTCCCTAACACTTAGATTCCAGCTTGCACTTTTCTGGTTTTTTTATGACACTTCCATCTTTATGATTAAGTTTCTTCTATTTGTTACTGCTAGGGAACCCTCTCCAGTATAGACTCATATTTCCTTTCCTTAATTGTTACACAGAAAAATCATCTCAAATTATCCTATACAAGGTTTCTCATGGGATAATAATTGACCAGAAATAAAGAATTTCATATTTAAGTAGAACAAAATTTTCATACAGGATAGGAAACAACCTGATAGTATAACTGACTACCCAAAAGTCTAAATTTAAGGCAGTGTCTTCATAAGCATGATGAGAAGCTTTTAAAACAAAATATAACAATTTATTTTCAGTAAAATCATTGAACCTTATTGGAGAAGTATCATATTTTCTTCTACACAAACATGGTGACAATTCCTTTACCTTTTCTGTTATTATTAGAATTATTTTGTTCTTATTAGAACTGTAAAATTAGTCATGTGACACTTCTTTGCAGAGTTCAGCAACAGAATTTACATATAGGAAGAATAAGATATTTTCTATGAACATCCAAAAAATTTTCAAGTCAATTTTGTAGTGATGGGATAAAAGGGGTTATGGCATGGATAAATACTGTATTGCTGTGCTAGAAACAGAGTGCAGGAAGAGGTGGTCGATTCTTAGGATGGAAGGAGGTTTTTTGATGGAATCGTGAATGGTCAGCCTGGGGTTCATCCTTTTCATATCCCTAGAAGTAGGATAATCAGGTGATAAATTTTCTGATGACACTACTAGGGGTAGTAAAATCATGGCCAGTTCTTAAAAGCATCAAAAGAATCTCATGTGATTCAGGACCTTGACCATAAATAATAATAATGATAGTATAATGATAATAATAATGATAACAAGAATAATAAGAATAACAATAACAATTTACTTTTGATAAATCTGGAGTGATGCCAGTCCATTTAAAGACATGGTCCCAGAGCTGACCAGTGTCACTAAAGTATGAGGTCTTGGGGTTATGATGGAAAATCTATGAAAATTTCAATTTGACACACCCTGGCAGTCAAAAAGGCAAACGAACCATTAGGAATTAGAAGGAAAAACATGTATATTACTATATCATTCAGTAAACATATATCTGATTCACATCTTCAATGGTAAAAGGTCTCTCCTTCTTGTCCCTCCTTCTCATGGAAGAGATCATTGAATTGCAAAGGGTTCAGAGCAGGGCGAGAACAGCCAAGAATATGGATCACTCAGGAAGCAATTCAGTTTCTTTAATTCAGAAAATAAAATTTTAAAAAAAAACCCTATAGCAGGTATGATAAAATCATTTTTAGGATGGGAAGAGTTGGCAGGAGTGTCCAATTTGCTGTCACTTGAAGAGGAATAACCAAGAGCTAAAAAGAGGAAGGTTCAAAGAGAAGCCAATCTTTCCAAAAGCAGTGTAGTTAAAAGCGGGATGCCTTGTAGCAAAATGATATAAATACAAGGAAGCGATTAAATATTCAGGAATCACAACTGAGTGAGGAACTCTCAGATGACTGGATGAAGGTGAAGCACCCTTTCCTTTTATTTTGGAAGAGATTTCTTCCTTTTACAAGAACACAGAACTCCTTTGAGGGTATTTTTTCCTGTTTCATTTCTATAATTCTGGTTTTTTCTCTTTTCCCTTCAAATTTCATGAAGGTACATACAATATTGCATACTTTTATTATTCCTTTGCCTATCAGCAATTGTTCTTAAGAGTGTTCCACAGTGGAAAATAGGAAAAAACAATATAAATAAAAATATATAATATAAATGAAAATAACAATGTAAATGAAAATAAATAATTCCATAGTTTTCTTTTTTTATATTTGTTCTCAAAATAGGATAATAATGAAGCAGAAATAAAAATGTGGATTTCTAGCAGTGCAGTTTTCCCAAGAAATATTATAAGGTTGGAAATTCTAAATAAAATGAGAACATGTTAATTTCTAACTTCCCAAAAAAATATTCAAGCGCAATAAAAGTAATGTTTTCCCGTAAAAGTTTTTTCTGAATTGACATTGGCTTATTAGCAGGATATATTTGTATTTGATGTGTTAATAATTGAGTCAAAATCTTGGAAAACTGAGCATCTTTCCATTTTTCTACCAAGTGCTTACTGTATATATACATATAAAAGTTTATATGTTTTTACCTATTTTATGTGGTTTTTAAACACTGAGATAATTGGATCTGCTATTATTTTTGAAGTTTTTATAACCTTATACACATATTCTATGAATAAACATATTTTGAAAATATCATAAAAATCAACAATGAAATTTTAGTTCTATTTTTGCTGCATAATTTGTGGAAAAAGAAAAAAAAAAGAAAATTAAAATGGCAAAAAGGCAGTCCTGTAATCATTTAAAACTGACTTCATGCACAAACACCTGTGAGGGTCTGCTGGACCATGGGGACATGAGGAGGGGACAGTGAGGGAAATAGTTTGAAATGTGCATTGCTTTCCAAGAATTATGCTCAAAATGTAGCAAGCAGACTACAAAGGCAAAACCTTAACTCGTTCCTATCTTTTGCCTTATGTAGTTGCACTCGTTCCTTTGATCATCAGCTCTGCTGATCTCAGGCTAAACTAAAAGTGCCTGGCTTTCATCCAGGTATTTATTTCTCCTAAGAGAGTAATAGTGTAAGTAGACACGAGTAAACAGTATTTTATTCAAAAATGGGATGGATGATATGTTTAGCTAAGTATTCTAAAACCCTGTGTTAGCACTTCAGATCTGTCTCACATAATCATCAGACAGTTTAATGTGATGCTACATAATCTGATAATCACAATCTGATCAGAACTGATTAAAGGCACCTGTACCTCGACACTTGCAAGGAGGTAACTATGACTGACTAGTTTTCTACCTGGCACTTCTAGGTAGACATTTGTATTGATATATGTGGTCTGTGAGGTGTGTTGAGACTGAATATTTGATGGAATACACACAACAACTAACTTGGGGTTAATGAGAAGTTACACTGCAAGATCTTGTTTCTGTACTCTGACTGGATCATCTAATCTTGCTAGATTCTTTCTATCTCCATTAAAATAAAACTGAGCTTTCTTTCCTTAATAGATTCATTTCTCCTCTAATTATAGTGAGCACTTAAGGGAATAAATCTTAGCTCAAATTGGTAGTCACGCAGAACAAATATATGAGATACAAGTGCATCAAGTTAAAACTGCCATCAGATTTTTTTTTAATAATTGTGAATATTTTTCTTACAATGTCAGTTAATATCAGTATGGATGATTTCCATCAATAAAGAACAGAGTTGTCTGTCTAAACAAGACGATGGAGGAGGCATTTGGGAGTTAGTATGCAGAAAATACTTAACCCAGCTTTTGCAAACCTGATTTTGCAATGACTGTACTTAAGGTCCAGGACCCCTAGGAAACGTATCAGTCAGACTAAGTGGGGGTCTATTTTTGTAGGAAGTGTATGGACTGAGGTGAAATTGATTATAATTCGGACTAACTACAGTCAAAGTCTGAATCCACAACAATCCAGTGTGTGTTTGAAAACTACATTGTAAAACCCAATGGATATCAGGGTGTTTACTTGGTCAAAGGCTTAAAAATGTGTTCTACAAGTAAGTAAAAGTATTCCCAGAACAAAGATCCTTTACAAAACCAGAACTCAGCTTGAGGCCAGTTGTGATTTTCCTCTAAGGATAATCACTGAGAGGTGTTAGGAGGTTCTGATACAGCTGACTGGGCTTCTTTGAAATCAAATATTATTTGAACAATTTTCTGCCTGGATCAGAGTTTTCAAAATACATCATGTTTTCTCCATTTCATCATGAGTTATTTAGATAACAGTGTGGTGAAATATGAAAAGGTGACAGAAAATTCCTGTGCTAGGTGTCAGTAATATAAATTAGACCTATTTGTGCTTCCACAAGTCAATTTAAATGGCTCACTTCTATTCTAAAGTGTAAGTAAATACTTATGAACTGCTACAAGGAATATGTATAGTAGAAATGCTTGGTTTGCACAGAAATGTAATAATTACCAAAACTGAACTATAGTCAAATCTCACACCATCCTGCAGAAAACCCTGTGGGAAAAGCTAGGCTCTTCATTGTGACTCTAATACCTGCAGGTTGGCCAAGTTAAAAAGCAAATCCAATGTGAAAAGCCGTGGACGGAGACTGATGTTCTACCCTGCTTCTTTTAGGGCAGAACCAGAGCCTTACACTGTACTTTGCACCAGGGGCACAGATGAGCTGATGGTGAAACACTGGTCTCTCAAACCACATTTAATACAAGATTCAAAACCATCACACAAAATCCTGTGGAGATTGCATCTTGGTGTGACAAAAGGATGGATTACTGTATCAGGGTGTGTATCTGAGAGAGAGTCACAATCTTCTCAGAAAGCACAAAGACCCAAAAGAAACCTTTGGAAATCAAATCAGTCCACTTATTTGACCTGTGAAAGAATGGGTCTTTTTTACATGACAAAACACACTTGAATTTAGTAGGAAATGTATTTATTTTAATTATACTCTCTGCAATTTTTCTGCAGCACGTACTATGAAAGTAATGAGGTTGTTATAACAAGTTAACTATCATAGCTCTCTGCTATTAAATTATTTTACTACTTTTGTGTAATCACAAGCCAGCAAGTACAAGAACACAGCTAAAATATTACAGTTCTCCTAAAGAGTAAATACTGTGCAAAGGGTACAGTAGCCTTTATTCCAGCAGCCTGATTATAAACGAGCGTGATGTGCAACAAATCACCAGCAGGAAAGAACACTTGGAACAGAACAAACTATTATTTTATCAGTCATTTCTTTTTAAAACACTGCATAGTGTACTAGAATCACATTTTATGTATGTGTGTACTGAGTAAACTCCTATTTAAAATATTGTGGTTTAGTTTGACTACAGTATTTGATGGCAACATACAATTCATTTACTTTCATTTAAAAAATACCAGAAAATAGCATAAGAGGCAATCTCTTTCAAACTCAGATTCTTATGACCATTTTATTTAGTACCTATGAAGGAAGTCAGGTGACTTTAACACATTTTCAAGAAAAACACCAAGAACAAATATTAAAGAAAAGCAAGAAGATTAAGTTGAAAGTCATACATTAACAGTAAAACAATCTAAGCCTAATAGTGAACATTAAAAATTTCTCTCATGAACCAAATATTTTGTGTGTAAGAACAAAAAACAAAGGCAAAGGTCAGGAAACGGGATATTTCTTGTTTTGGTTTGCAAACAACAGGTTGCCTATAAAAACTTGGCAAGCAGCAGAGGCTCTTCATACCAAAACTTAATGGTGAAAGTAATGGCAGCAAATGCTAAGCATATTTCTCTTTGAAAGTATACATTTGGATTTTCATTATTATTTGGTACCATAACCTTTAATCTTCCATCAGTTGCAAGCTCCTAGCAGGACTTTAAGATTATTTTCACCAACAGAAGTTTTAGAAGCTTTGTGGTAAAACAGCAAGCACCTGTATAAGCGCAAAAGGTCTTATAAAATTAGGAGTTGTATTTACACATATTTTCTATTTGTTGTCTTTAAACATGGGGAATGGTAACATTAGGACAAAATGACCACCACCAATTCGGAACAGATAAAATTCAAGACAAGATAGAATTGAATATCCTTACCAGCCCCCTACATATATGCACATCAGTGATGTCCTCTAGAGTCAGCTCCTCTAGACTCCTCTAGTTGCCTTTGGAAATCTGCAGAAGTTGTGCTCTGACTCCTTCAGCAGGATTTTCTTGTGCCTCCTGTGAGGCCTCTGTGCTCCCTACTCTTCCCAGTTGTGGGCAAACTCCTTGGTCTCCTCCAAATGCTCAGCTGCTTAGCCAGCAAGGTTGTCCCACTCATAGCTCTCCAGGAAAAGAGCAGCTCCCTGCCCCAGCCAGTTCTTCTTGAAGGAAATGTGCTACAGTAAGATCCACAAGTAAAGAAAATACTATCAGTCAGAGTGAGCCATAAAAAACAACAAACAAACCAACCAAAAAAAACCAACAACAAAACCCAACCAAAAAACAAAACGAAACAGAACAAAACCAAACCAAAAAAAAAAAAAAAAAACAAACACCAAAAAACAAAAAACAACCCACCCACATTTTTCTGGTAGGATCCACTTGCAGTGAAACTGCCAGTTACATAAAATTCCCAAATGGTAAAAAATACGTGTTACTTAATTTAGTTTCCAGTATTTTGTCTGAACTTGATACCATCCTGTTGCTTTGCCAAAAAACAAAGCTGTCCCATCTGAAGTACAGCAAACCAGCTCTCAGCTAAAACAAAGCACTAAGCAACTGTGATAAATGTATACATACATATCCAAAAAAGAGGTGTGAGTGAGATATCAGGCTTGTTCTGAAAAGAAAGATATAAACACCCATGCTTTTCACTTTTTAATTTTAAAACATATGGTTCCTCTTAATTAGGCAGAAAAACAACATCAAACTTTCATGTATAAGCCATTAAAGATGAAATATTAACCTAGAATTTCAATGCAGTCTTAGAATTAAGAACAAATATTTTTAAGACAAAGTGGATTTTTAAAAGCCTCAGAATTAGTATTAGCTTACACTAAAAATAGTCAAACTGAAATAGCTAGGGGTGACAGTAACCTAAATTATTGTGGTGGCCTTTTATGACAGAGTGACTGCAACAGTCAGTAAGTGAAGTCCACTGTTTGACCTTCAACATGGTCCCACATGACATCCTTCTCTCCAAATTGGAGACATGTGGATCTGAAGGGTAGATTATTCAGTGTATAAGAAATTGGCTGGATGGACACGCTCAGAGTTGTGGTCAATGGCTCTGTTTCCAGGAGGAAGCCAGTGACAAGTGGAAGCCAGTCCCTCATTGGTCAGAGTGAGATGAAAGTTCTTGAGACTGGTACATTTTAATACCTTTATCCAAAGACACAGAGAGTGAGATCAAGAGCACCCTCAGCAACAGTTTGATATGACACAAAGCACAGTGGACAAGTAGACAACAGAAGCAAGAGATGCCATCCAGAAGGACCTGGCAGCACCTGGGTTGGAGCAACACCAACCGTGCATGAGCACGGATTGGGAGAACCCATTGGACACAGTCCTGTAGAGAACGGGGGGTTGTAGTGGATGAAAAGCTGGGCATGAGGCAGAAATGTGTGCTCACAGCCCAGACCTGGGCAGCACCAAAAGAGGAGTGACCAATAGATCGAGGGAGGTGATTCTTCCCCTCCTCTCTACCCTCATATGAGAACCCACCTGGAGTCCTGCACTCAGGCCTGCAGTTCTCAGCAGAAGAAAGAAACAGATCTGCTAGAGTGATTCCAGAGAAAGGCCATGAAGATGATGAGAGGGATGGAGCTGAAAGATTTGAGACCATTCAGCCTGGAGAAGGCTTCAGGGAGACCTTATAGCCACTCTCCGGTACCAAAAGGGAACCTACAAGGAAGCAGGAGAGGAACTTTTTACAAAGGCACCTAATGATAAGAAAAGGGGGAGTGACCTTAAACTGAAGGAGGGAGGGTAGATTTAGATTAGAGGATAGGAGAAAATTCTTTATTTAGACAGTAGTGAAGCACTGGATCAGGTTCCTACATCCTTGGAAGTATTTGTGGCCGGGTTGAGGCCAGGTTGGATGAGGCTTTGAGTAACTTGGTCTAGTGGAGCTGTCCCTGCCCATAGCAGGGTGGTGGAAACCAGTTGATCTTTAAGGTCCCTTCCAACCCAGTTATAAGATTAATGCTATGATTCTATGATTCTAGAACTATTCCTTGCATTTAGCACAGGTGTCCTCAAATTTATATTAAATTCCATTTAAATACCATCAAACCATGAGGAATGAAGCAGTATATAATTAATAGATTTGTTTAAACTGTAACAGTAAGTTTTATTTCCCTACTGTGAGATAAGGCAACGTGGACTTTTTGGATGTTGCATAGAAATATTGCATCCTGTTCAATTTTCATGGAAAGGTTTTACTTTAGATATACTTCATATGTTTACACGTTTGTTTTATATGTTCAGAGGTATTAAGGAATTTTCAGAAATTGATTTGTATATATCTCAAGTTATTTCTCTGCTATTCATGTCTTGCCGCTGTACTACTCAATTTCATAATTATGAATGAGCTTTTTGCTGTTTAATATATATAGAAAATCAGAAGTGAAAAATTAATAGGAGGCAATTAATTATCTCCTATGTAAAAAAAAAAAAAANAAAAAAAGAAGCTGGAACCTCAGGCTGCTAATTCCAGAATAATCAAACTCTCATCTGTTGAAATTTTACTCAAATCAGCTTACCAACTACTCTACTCTTTTCCCAAAATTAAAATGAATGTAGCAACTGGTCTTATGTCTCCATGCCCAATGTAGACTTTATGGCATTCAATCTGAGAATATTTTGACATGGTTATTATGTTTTCCACTAATCAAAACAAGAATGCCTTCAGACATATCTCCTCATAGATATCTCTATAACCTTGTACAACGGCTTCCCATCACAAGGTACTAGAACCTTGTAGATGCCTTAAATTAGGTTCCTAAATCCATAATAAGGAACCTACATCTTTGTGGCTGCATCTGAACTCAAACTGTAATCGATGCAATCTTACCTTCTTACAAATATTTTTATTTTATCCATGTGCTTGTATATGGATTTAGAATTTTTTTTTTTTAGGAGACATGGTTCGGTCACTTTGGATTATTATTTTGTTTGATCCTTCTTAATCATAAGAACATGATTTCTGCAATATGGAACAGTTTGGTCAACATACTTTTAACTTCCTCTGGTAGATTCAGATTACAGTTTCAAATTATTCTTTGAATGCTTGAACATCTGCAAGAAATACTTACAAATTGCAAGAGAAAATGGAAAATATGTCTTTTGATTTTTTTTGCTTTCTTTGGTTATAAAAGACAAGCTTATTGTGGAATTGAACCATTCTAAAATCATAATGCTGTAGAAAGTAGTCATCTTCTTCCTCAAAGTGGTTGTGATATGGTGTTGCATGCTCAAATATTGTACTTGTGTGTTCTTAGTTTCTACATCTCCTGTGCAAACATTTCACATGGGAAAAAATTCTGATAACACTATTTCATGTCTTTTAAACGGCCACATTGGCACTTTTTGATGAAAGACACATGCAGAAGAAGTGTCTCTGATTTGTAATTATCATTCTTAATTTGGGGTTTCCTTTCTTCATGCAGCTTACAGCACTGAGACTTCCATCAGTGTTTTGTAATCCAAGAACAATGTTGCTTCAAAAAGACCATGGAACTCCTGTTGGGTTATTATAATTACTAATTCCAAATCTTCAATTAGATTCTTCATAACATGATGTTGTCTTGTTTATTATTTAAAACAAAAGAGACTAAGCCAAATGCTTTGAGTTTATTTGTCATTAAGGCATTCTTGAATATTTTGTTGGTAAGACAATGCATGATCAGCTGTTCTTTAGTGTAGCCATAGTCCAATGCTGCAGAACTTCAAGTAGTTCTTGAAAGTTGTGCCAATGTGGAAATAAAAACCTCTCAAATATTTAAGAATACAAACCACAACCACCTGATCCATTTCTTCCTCCAATTTGGATCAAATTCTATTAGATACAAAGATGTGAAGCTGAATTAATCCAGTGATGAATCTGGAATTCTGCAAATATATATATATAATGAAAAATTGGTAACACAGAGGTTAATATGACAGAGGTTTAGCACTGCAGAGTCTTTGGTCTTAAGGTATACACATGTAACTCAACTCCTAATTTTAGGAAAGAAGCCAAACTATATGTCGCTGCTGTTAAATCAGGACATGGTTTAACATTCCTTTTTGTAAATCTTTTATGCTCACTACTTTAACATTTTCTTTGGGAGAATATTTCTGAGAGGCTGTTGGCTGTTCCCACCAGTCCCTCCAGAACTGAAGCTCCCTTTAATTTTACTTAAGTGTGTTTTGAGTGCAACTTCTTGCTTAAGCAGTGCTTTGACTGTTGTGGTGTAATTTCATTCACCTCTTTCTAAGGGCCATGATGAGAGGCTTCTTTCTTTATTTTTTAACCTCAACTTCCTCCTCCTTGCGTTCATTGTCCATTTATACCACCCACATCCATCTCTTTGAACTAATTCTCCCCTTCTTTCCTTCCTCTTCCTTCTGCCTTTATTTTTCTATCTAGACCATATGCCATTCAGATCCTCCCTGAAAGTCTCTTACTTTGTTTTTGTAAATCACTGGGTACAAAATGGACTGTTGTTCTCTGTTTTCCTTGATGCATTTAATTGTGAAAATGTTATTTTATTCTGAGAAGTCAGGTAAAACAAATGCAACCTCAGCCTAAATATCAGGACTCACTTTTGAGCAGTAGGAGGACTGCACACCAAACAGAAGCCACCAAGTAGAGCACACAAGACTGTTGGTATGCACATCATTGCACAGTGGTGGCTCACACCAGCCAAAGACTTCAGCTCTTATTAACAAACAAATGTGCTACTTCCAAGACAAACAAGAAAAAATCAGATTAATCATCAATTTGAGAAAAGGCGAGATAATTTGTCAATCAACATGGAGAAGAATGCACTGTCCCTTCCACTAAACACAGTGAGACTGAGCTTTTTGTTGCAGGTGGGTTCACCTACATTCAAATTGTGTTGAATGACTGTGTCACTCTTCATGGACAGGTAGTTTATTGCATTCATAGAAATAGGGGAATTTTCTGCTGGCTTTACTAAGTGAATATGGAATCAGTGTCAGATCAGACTAGAAATACAGACTAGAATTGTAAAAGACTGTTGTGCTAAACAGAGGCAGAATTTTGATATAGTATAGAAAGCACATCTGCCAACTGGAGAAGTTCCACCAGAGACACCTATGTGTCTTATTCTGAGTCAGATGCTACACTGAACTGACCAGTGATAAATTCCTGCAGCATATCCACATGGAAAGCCCAGGTGTAATGGGCTGGACATATGGCTTGAATCAATGATGTACATATGTTCAAGCACCTCCTATGAAGAGAACTGGAGTGTGGAAAGAGGAAGCAATGGTGATCCAAGAAAGCGCTTCTAGGACACCCTAAAGGCAGGATTGATTGAGTGCAACCTTCTGGCAAAATCTTTTGAGTTCTTTGCCAGAAAGATACAACAATGGATCATCAAGGTGAGGGAAGGCACAGGCCTCTTTGAGCAAAAGCAGATGCTGTTGGGCAGGATAAGCATGTGGGGGGAAAAAAAAGCAGATTTTGTCAGCAACAGCAGCAACAATAGATCATTCCATGCAGACAGCCTGTGGCATGGCGACAAGCATGGTAAAAAGTAGTTATCCTTGACAGGCCTCTACAAGCTTTAGTTGCACCCACTGAGTTTGACTCACCTATCAACTGAACAGGACTGCCTTCCTTCACTTGGAGGGACAAACTGTGAGTGATTCAATTTTCACACACATAAAAAATATCTGGGGTGAGATATTTTGGTGGGTTTTTTTTCTTTCACTTTGATATTGAAGCCATATTCAAAGGAATATTAAAACAAAGTGAACTCAGAAAAGCAAAACTTTCTTTATTCTAATAAATTAATCATGAAAATGCAAACATTTCATCTTTATAACTCAATTTTTTTTTTTTTTTTTTTTTGATAACCTTGCCAAGGCCTCTGATCTCTCTCTGTTATTCTGATAGTCTTCTAATTGTTAAATCTGACATCTGTCAGGTCTTATGCAGCCTGGGTATATCAACTAGTTGCTGAGTTTAACAACGTTCATATTATTGTTCCTGGAAACTTTATTCCAGGTAGAAATCTTCCCAGAAATCATGGAACAAATGGGAAGGGAAGTTGACCTGCAGTTCAGGACTGAAGTAGCCTGGAGAGGTTACATAACTTGGTCTGTGCTTGCATCTTTTGAGGGTGTGACTAGAACCCAGCTCTGTAAAACAGCGTGCGTGCCTTCTGTGCTTCCCTGCACATCTAGGAAAGTGCACTTAAGTCCTACAGTTTTTAGCTAAAGCTCTAGAGACACAGTTTGTCCCACTATTGACTATAGAAGGAGCTCAGGGTGATTATCTCAGACTTTAATGTCTGCCAGTCAGATATCAAATGTAGGACAAAAAACTGTGGGGATCTGAACTTTCTGAAATGGAACTTCCTAGACTCCCACAGTCCTGCTGTGCACACCAAAAGCTGTCTCCTCCTTGGCAAGACACAATGCTTAATCAGAGGTCATAAATTTAGCAAAGAGTTACTGGAGGTTTCACAGGTACCACTTACCTTCTCAATATGCATTTTGTAAAATAAGGAGTGGCATCTCTCTCCATTTGTTTTAGGAAGGAATGTCTCAGCTGATAATGACAACTTGTGTTCTGCGCTGCAGTTCCTTATTTGCTCTTGTCTGTCACAGACCTGACAGAGTGCTCAGCAGAGCACGTACCTGCACAAGATAAAAGATTCTTTTCTCTTTCACATGTTCCAGGACAGTTTTTTGATCTGCTCAGTGGCTGCAGTTAGAGTCAGGCTAAGGAGACTAACTATCCCCCTCACATTGTATAAAAAATTCAGCACCTGACTAAAGGCTGTTAAACCTCCTTCAATTCCTTCAGCAATCCAGCAGCAAAATCAGCTTTTTTTTTTTTTTTCTTTCAATCATTACCATTCATGTTGCTTGAGAAGTTCTCTTCAGAGAAGCAGAAAGGTCCAAAAAGGAAAGACATATTCAAAATTTCTGCATCTTTATCTGTCTTGTTGGGAAAGTAAGGCAGTGTTCTGTTCTGGGAACATCTAAGCTTTAACAAACTGCAGGTGACAGTTGTGCAGTTTTCTGGCTCATCTATGCAGTCAGCAAGTCTCCTAGCTTCATATCCTTATACCATCTGATCCTTGTAAGCCCTCATATCTCTCCAAGGCATGAAAGCCCATTGAGATGAAAGTACTGATTAAATGAACAGCAGCAATAGGAAAAACTACAGCATTACAATGAGATTTGAAGAAAAAAGAGAAACCTTGAGCAAATACTGTTGCAATTCCCTGTGATGCTCATCTTTCCTCCAAGTAGGTAAGTAGAAGCTCAGTAATAACAGAGAAACAAAAGTCTATGCTGTAGTTTCAGACTACTATTAGTGCCACCTACCTGCTTTTTCTCTGCTAGTGTTATTTACAAATTTCCATGAAATCATTGAGTTACAATTCCTGTCTCCACCATATAACAGTGAAAAAAAAAAAAAAGTGAATCTTATTTGAAAAATAGACAACCTTTCTCAAAACCTACATAATCAACAGCAAAGGAACCCCAAGAATTATATATAGAAAGCTAAAGAGCAGATGAGATTACAGAACTTACAAAGTGCATCAGGAGGAAATCAGTACATTACCTTTGACGATTCTTACCTAAACCTCTAGCTGGCCACACTCATGAAGTTGAGTAAAGTATCCTTTTTCAAAGGCAACATTTAAGATTTATGCCTAATTTATAAGTATGTGCTGAAGACCTCTTGAGGTGAAGTGTTTAAAGAGGCAAGCCCATTAGGAACATAACATCTGAGTGGAGTTCAGGCTACATTTAAGTCCATAATTAGTACCCAAAAATTTTCCTTGGCTGGTGCCTGGCCCTGAAGGCAATGTACACTTTACAGTGTTCAGATTTGCTCTAGTTCCAGCTAGGATGAGGAGCTGGCCACCTTGCTTACTAACCTGGTAGGAATCCCAAATAAGTCCTGACTCCCTTGAGGGATTCTGTAGTAAGTGCTTAGCATTTCTTGCCCCTTGAATGAGTTCCTACTGGCTAGCTCCCTGACTCAGATCACAGCCCACAGAGTATGCCCAGGAAGCACTAACAAAATCAAGCTGCCGGCAGCATCATGAGAAGCTGTTCTTCTATTTTAAAACCCCAGGGCAAGCCAAAATGAATGCACTTTTTTCCCATTAATTAGCCTATGCAGTAGGAATACAGTCTACAGCTCAGTACATCCCACTCCCCTGGTTCAAGGGCTTGAGGACACTGAACTGGGACAAGAACAACACAGAGGAGAGAAGGAAATTTGCAAAAATTTGCTGGTTCTGCAGCTGTTAGGCTGTAAGCAGATGATTTCTTTTATTGAAAAGACTGTATCCTGCTTATTCGTCCAAAGAAAATCAGCAACAACCTTATACTGGAGACAGGACACAAATATGCAGTGCACAAGTTGCCACAAATGCCTGGGCCGGGCTGCTTGCACCCCAGAGACGGGCAAGATTTCACACAGCCCTGCTCAATGTTTCCTGGGCCAGTGGATAGGTTTTGATCCTGTCCTGACATACCAAATCTTCTCCGTGGGCTGTACAGAATGCTAAATTCTGTTTCGAGGGAGAATTCTCTTGAATTATGATCACATTGGGTAACTTTGTCATTTTTGCAGCACCCTATAGCCAGACCCAGCTGTATAAATAAGCACAGTTTAGCAGAAATCCCTATAACTAAACAGATCTATGTCTGTTTAGATTTTAGCCTTAGAATATTGATTTATTATTGGGTATCTCAGCACTTATTTTCATGGGCAACAGGCCTGATTGTTCATGCAATCAAATGGATATTTTTAAAGTCACTCTTCAGTTGTAATCAGTATTTCTTTTTACATTCAGTGCATTAAAATTGCTAGCATCTTTAAGACCACCGTAATACAGTCATCTTGATCTTTGATGACGAGTCCTTAATGCTCCAGAATTTTGTGTATGAACCAGAACAGGAAACGGTTTTCCAGGAACAGAGCAAATAACTAATCCATCATTTGTATATACAAATAGTATGTTAATTATACCTCCCTCTTCAATCTATTTGACTACTTTAATTTAAAGTTATTAAAAAAAAAAGAGAGAGAGAGAAAGCACTGTTGACAAAACAAAGCATTTGCCTAAATTGATCACTAAAATCTGTGGAAATTTTTGTGTGTACAACATGAATTTAAACATGTCAGAATTTAAGCCCATAAGTCATAGAACCCCCCCTTGGATTCAGATTCTAGTTTAGGAATAAAATTATGAAAGTATAATTATGTGGCAGAATTATACTGAACACAACTGAGAGTTACTGGGGATTGAATTGCTTGTCTTTCTCCACCTTGTCCTCAGCCAAGTGGCAGGAAACAGCTGGCCAGAATTTTTTAGTGTCTTTAATGAAGTGAATACTTAGTTGTTAGGATTTGGTGATTAAATGAACTACGACTAATATTCCTGTGTGGATTTACTGAAATATGATTGTACTGAAAAGAAGGCAGCTCTCTTTGTGAGATTTAGCTAGGGAGGAAACTTATACAGAAGTTTAAGTTACGGAAAAAATTCTTTGGCAGTTCTATTTCTTAATGTTATTAACAGTATTACAGGACTCCTTAAAGACACTGAACCAAAGCACAAATTAACTGATTTATTTTGATGTCTCACTTCAACCAAGTACATGCAAATGCCTAAAATAAGTAAATAATCTAAGTGAATTTTTCTGCTGTCAGGACCCTCTTAATGTTCTATTGTAATATAAAGCTGAGAGGGTTATTCCAGAGTGGTGGTAAGTTTAATAAAGTTCTTCAGAACAAAATTGTGAAGCTTCACAATATAGAATTGTCCATATACAGGAAACTCATCCTGATGTTGGTAGTTAAGGTATAACAATGGGCATCAAAAAGTGACCAAAAATATTATGTTGGACATTTTGCATCTGTTTATGTTTTACTAGAGGAGACGTAAGATATTCCAGATTTACTTTCATCATTTGGTACTTACAGTTGATCTATATTCCAGATTTGCCTAACAAGAAATATTCACTTTGTGTGAATTCACCCTCCCTCTTAGCTACAGTTATAATCATTTCATAATGTAAGTCATGAACTAAGTATTTTTTTTGTCAAATGATCAAACCAGGCTTGTCATTCTTTTGCAGGAAAGGAAAAAACAAAAAAAGAGAGAAGAAAAATAAAACAAACAAGCAAATAAATGAGCACCAACCAAAAAAACTCCAGGGTAAACTGAGTTCAACTAAAACACCAAAATGCTGTCAAGTCACTTTGATATCCAGTCACATGATTCTGATAGGAATTTCATTCTATAAAACAATATATTGAATAGTCACATTTGTGTTCAGATTATTATTTAAAGGCACTAGTAAAGCTATTTAACAAGCAATCTCAACAAATAATAGCATGCATAAATATCTTCATCCGTCATTGACAAGTAAAAAGGATTAATCTGATTGACCGTATTATCCTCCTGAACAGTTGAAATGCTCACGGCATTAGCCACTTCACCTTCTAGAGTCAAGAAAGGGTTTGAAAATACAATTCAAATTCTTTTAATCAAGCCTTTTTAAATATGAAAAAATACCTCCACTTACAATTTCATCCACATCTCAATTAAATAAAAGAGAGATTTTCTGACAATTCCAATGAACTTTTAATAAGGTCTGTGAACTGGCACAACCCACATGACTTTAATCAGTTGACAGAAGTCTAAAGGGTCACATTTAGCTACTGTATGTTATGCCTCAGGTTTGGTAGGGGTTTACTGCTTAACCTAAAATAGTGAGGAACTCAATTGTATCAGTAACAAAGCAGACTGTAAAAACGTAATGAAAAAATAATATTGTCAACAAATTCCAGGGAGAAAGCACAAAATAATGCATGATTGGTCTTATTTTTTCCCTTTTGCGTTTCTCAAGTCTTCCAATATTCTGATGATATTTAAGAAACTTTCTAACAGTATTTGAATTTTTGTATGTGTTGCTCAGCTCCTAGTATTTTTCAATTTTGCCTATAAGTGAATATCATAATAGCATAACCTAAACGTTCACAATACTTGCTCTGATCTTCGAAAACCTGATATTTAAAACACTAACAATGTCTATAACGAGGAAACTCTAAAATTTAGTGGTATTAAGCAAAATATTATAGTGGATGCTTATGAGACATTATCGATGTAAAGTAATTTTTCATCTTTTTTCTCTCTTTTTTTTTTTTTTAATAAGACTGATAAAGGCAAAAGAAAAAGTTCCTGAGGCAGGGGATGGTTAAAGAAATGCGCTTGAGAGGGTGAAAGTGAAACTGAGAACAACGCTGCTGCAAATGATGCAGTCCCAACAGTCCCATCCCTCTGGATAGAGCAGGTTTTGGATGCTTGCCTATCCAGAGCTGGGCCTCAGTTCCCCTTGTCAGGCACAAGCTCCTTAGACTTGGGAAGACTAAACCAGATTTCCCCCTGGAGCCTAGTCAGACCAAATGAACATCCTTGGGCGTCTGGAAGAAATCCTCCAAGTTTCTGCTGTGAAACTTGCACATGTTAGATGTCTGTGCCCTTTTGCATTTGTTATTAATGCTACCAAACACAATACTGCCTGCTTAGAGTCCAACCTTCTTTCAGGAACAGGGGTTTTGCTCAGCCTAAGACTGCTCTTTTCCTGAGACTTCAGAGGAAAGGAAGATATGTCCAACCAGGAGTAGCCAGCTTCACCCCTGGATGCTGCATCACTCAGTTCCTGTCTGAGACAGTCATAGAGGGCCTAAGCACAGGAGGTCATTGTCCCATGTGGCACAGTCAGGCACTCAACAGGTCAGATAAACTATCCCAAAATTTGTCTTGAATATTATCTCAATGCTTTCTGTACTCAGATAACCCTTTTTTTAAACCTTATTATACTGTGTCAAAGAACTCCAACACATGGCTATTGGCAAGACAGGAGCATATTAGAGTAAGAAATTTTTAACGTAAATTCACAGACCCTGCCAGGCTCAGGCTTGTTCAAGCACATTTCAGTTGCCTTCCTAATATTGGCATAAATTTTAGACAGTGGCTCTCCTGATCTGATACATAAATTATTGAGATAGATGGCATTTATATGGTATAATAGACTTTTTTTAGTCCTGTTGGTTGACTATTGAAAAAAAGTTTTGATATGAATCTTTTGGTATTATAAATACTAGTCAAAAATTAGCAAACATTCTAAAACATAGCATCTGAGGTCAAAATGTGCTGTTAATTTGCATAAGAATCAATCCCCATTATGCTAGAGAGGTGTCTGTGCACATGTGTGTCAGCATTTGTGTAAAACACAAGGAGAAACAGGGATATACGTATACATACATGAAAAACAGAGACAGTGTGACTACAGATCAGCATAATTGTAAACTGCAAGTTCCATAAAATTTTATTTCATATGATTCCCTATTTTCGCATTCCCTTCTTGGATCTCATCAAGTGCTAAATGTTTGTTAGTTCATATACATTATGCCAGGTCTTATTTCTCTGGAGTAGCTGAAGAGAAGCAAGAGAAAACACATACCCTCTAACACATACCCTTTCTGCTGCTAAGTTCTTAGGCTTGTTTTCCTTTCTAGGAGTAGTTTTTTGGTGGAAAGAATCCCTGACTGACTGACCAACTGACTCAAGAAAAGCATTAGATACACTATGGGTGCTTTGGCAGGACTAACACATTTGTCAGTTTAGCCCTGACTTGTCCAGATCCCTTTCTCATTTAGGAAGATAACAAATTAACCAAGGCGCAAATCCTACAAATATTAATGTAAACCAGTAACTTTAAACTTACAAATGGCTCAGAGCCTGCAATGACACTAGCTATGTGCATGCATTCTTGGACAGATATGGAACTCTGTATGTGTAAATTTAGCATGGAGCCTTGCTGCAATCAGTTAGTTACAGCGTAATGCAGCACTAACAGTTGGAAGAAACAGAAAGTCTCTGAATAACTGCAGCCAGTAGTTGCAGTCCTAGAAACTCTCACATCTGAATAACATCAATGTCAAAAATTCTCATGCTGGATTTGGCAGTCCTCACTCAAATAAGGTGAATTACTTCACCAACACAACTGCTTATAGGATTATGCAATTCCCTGCTACACTTTTTCCCCTCTTCAGCCCACAAAAGAGACATGAAGAGAGAGAACGCATACTTGTGTGTATATATATATACATATATGTATAAAATACATATATATGCACATTCACACACACATACACAGACATACATACATTTAAGCAATCATAGTATGGATGAGTGAAAAAAAGTCACTTTTGTCATTTTGTTCCAGCGCCTGCTGCTTGATTCAAGAATCAAGTTTAAACAAAGCATTGGGACTACAAGGCCAAACATTCAAAAGTTAGGAAATCCACTAGTAAAGGGTAGTTTTTGAAACAGTGCCTCATTCTGAGAGATATGTCTATTCAGCAGACAATCAAGTGGGATGATGCAAGGCCTAGGGAAGAAAAAAGATAATCACTTCTTTGTTTCTCAGTCTGACAAAAATGTTAATCATATGAAATATTTCCAATTCTCACATTGTGGACTACAGCACTGGAATCTGAATTCTAGCAGAAGTTTTTCACCTGAAACAAGGGAATAATCAACAGTGATTTTGGTCCCACTGATATAGGGAATAAGAGGTATACACTGCCAGTGACATCCCAATTATTTAGTAAGTAGAAGAGGAACTCTGAAAAACAGAAATCTTGAGTCCTAGCCCAGGTCCTGAAAGATGATGTGTTCTGGTGGCCATAGACATTTCACGGTCTTTTCTAACCTGTCGTTTTCCACTTTTATCTTTTCCTCTGGACCAGTTGTTCTCACCTCTCTTCCTATTTTTTTTATTGTTTCTACTGCTTGACCTTGTCTATGACTTCTTCTAGAGCCAGTTGCCCCCTTCAGATCCCAAGTCCTGCAGACATCTGTCCCTGTTCCAGCTCTGCTCTGCACTCAGACTTTGATTCAAGGCTGATTAATCTGTCCTCCCTCAGACTGCCCTGAACTGATATGGATGGCAATGAAGGAAGAATGAGAGCAGAAAAAGAGACAATATTCTTGCCCTCATTTCTAGAGTTACCTAGGCGCATAAGAGAAACAATTATAAGGAATGACATGTTTAGCTCTGTTCTGAGATTGCCAGCCTTGAATATACACACTACAGATACAATCTACAAATAATTAAACTCTATTATATCAAGTATACCCAATGATAACTCTGCCAAATAAGTGTGGTTTTTTACAGGGAAAGAAAAAAAAAAAATGTACCTCCTTTTGGCCTCAAGATACCTCCTCCTTAAATTTAGATCATTTACTGTAAAGCAATTTATTCAGTAAGGTCACACAGATTTTTAACATTAGCAAACCAAACAATTTCTCCCTATCATTCCTGGAAATAGTTAAACTGTTTTGTTGAAGCTTTCTTGTTATATAAAAGCAAGACATGCGTTGCGAGGCTGACATCAGCCATAAAAAATTCTTCTCCAAAGGATTACAACAATAAGAACCACACCAGAATCTTATATAAGAGAATGATATCCATCTTTAAATAGGGATCTTACTTTTAGCTCCATCTGCAGCATATATATATACAAATAAGTCTTCATTGAACATTATCTATTTTAAACAGTCTGCTAACATTGTAATTTTGCATGCATTTCGAAGGTTTTTCTGTTTACCTGTATTTGCATGTAATCACGTCAAATCCACGGTCTGTTTCTCTTGTTAAACTCACATAAAACTCATCAGGCCAAAATATCTGAACAAATTCACCAGTCTCTTTTGAGTATAGGTGACTATTTTCAACCAAGGTATGTTTTATACTCATGTAAAAATGTAAATGCATTTAAGAGCTCTGAGATGGAAATTACCATGCTCCAAGTTCCTCTTCCAGGTCATATATTGAATGGATTTGCTGAAATCCTGCTGCACATAGTTACCCCTGCAAAGCCTGATTTATTGACAGTTTAAGAACAAGGAAAAAAAACACACCTTATTTAGAAGAACTTTTTCTCAAATTTCTATAAAATCTATCCCATTCTCTTTATACATTGCAATAAAGCCTGAATAGTTGGATAAAGAATATCTTATTTTTTTTATCTTCATTTTTTTGCTTCCTTACAAGGAATTCATGTAGGAGAACCTTACAGAGTATAACAAAAGTTGCAAGCATAAATCTTAAATTAATTGATGGAAAGCCTAATCTCATTATGGTTTATCTATTATACTTCCAAATGTGTTTACATTCTTAGATAAAGGCAACTGTATTCCCTTAAAGTCAACTCGTAGATCCTTCTGTATTGATTCATGCATTATTAGCATATTTGAAGAGATTAATATGTTTAACATGTAACCATGTAGAGCTGCAGTAATGTGATGTCATATTTTCACTGTAAAAAAATTTTACAAATATGTAGTTTTTCTTTAACTTGGGCATTGCCGATGTTATGTTTCAAGTTGATAGTTCTGTCTCAGCAAATAGACAAATCTTGGCTGAACATTATAAAACTCAGATTTTGGTAAAACTGTGGTTTCCCTCTGCACTGTCCTGCATATAAACAAACCACATTTCTCTTGACAGTGTTCTCAATATTAGAGAACACTTAGAGGGAAAATAAAGGAAGGCCACAAAAATTGCCCTTTTTAACTCCCTACATCAAATAATTGCTGTGATGACTAAGATTGTCTAACAAGGAACAAGAAGTCTATCTCTGTCACTGGTAGATGCTGTTCCAGAAATATCTGATGGCTCTGACAGATGAGGTGGAAAGAAACGGTCAAGATATGCTCCCAACAGCCAGCACAGTCCCAGATCCTCACGACTGACACTTCCTAATGTATCAGTCATTCAGTTCAGTTGATGATGTGTACTCACAAAATACCAGATTCTTACTGAGGATGATAGGTGATAAGAGTTAGTTACAGCACAACTTATTTTTATCTCTTTCGAAAAACGTGGAAATAGCATACGTAAGGAAATATCAGATCTGACATATTTCCTACTATTTGATTCCCAACATATTGCCCTTTAACAGTGCCTGTGTGTCACACATTTGCAAGGAGTGATTTCTTTCTTTCTCCCCCCACCTATCTCCTTCTCTCTTACATATGGGTCTTACATATGACCCCCACACATCAAATGCAACTGCCTGACTTGGTCTGTGATGTACTAACCAGCTGTGTCTGGAATCACAGACTGAGAAAGAAGCTATAACAATAAGGGATGGAGATGGAAGAGTGCACCACAACAGATTTCTTCCAGGAAAAAGATCAGGATAATAGCCTGATCCAGATCAGGATAATAGTCTTCCTTGTCACATGCCCAGCGTGCCTTGGAGGCATGATTGTAACACTCTTAGGTTCCAAAGGTAGCTGGAGTTTGGCCACTGCATGACCCAGTTCAGGGAATCCTATTTTTGGTATTACAGTACCAAAAAATAGACAACTAAAAAAAAAAATCTTCATTTAACTTATTTATTCTTTCAATTCAAGCAGTTGGTAGTGTGGATACTACATAAATAATGGCTGTGGGATCTTACTTTTATCCTTTTGTCTATATGTTTTACGATAAAGTAATTACTTCTATGATCACACAAGGTTTATTTCACTGGACTTCTCTTCATTCTTCATACAAAGGTGGATATCCATGGTAGCAATTTTCCACCAGAAAGACAGTATTTTCTGTTTAATTTTTAAGCTTGTATTCAATCATGCATTTTAGATGATGAATTTTAGAGCTGGCATACTCTTCTACGACACTTAAAGGCAAAAATAGCTAATTTGTAATTAAACAATATTAGAAACAGTTTTCCCATATTGATTGATGAGTGATTTCACATATTTTAAAAGAGGCTGCTTCACACGTGATTTTTTTACAGCCTATCCAATATATTACTTTTGCTATAATATTCTAATAACGCTGAGTTAATGGAAGAAGACTGAAGCTGTATTATCCACTGAGTCACACAAGCACCTAATGCATTCATATTTAATATTCTTAGGCATTATGAAAGGGATTAGAATAAAAGAAAGAAAAAGGAAAAAAAAAAAAACAACTGTGAGAGACAGTTTTTATCTGTTGTCCAATCCTTTCATTAGCTTGAAAACAAGTTTACTACGGATTTACACTGTGACTTACTATCTTCAGAATCACAAACCTAATCCTAATCCACTAATAAAAATAATATTATATGCATGGTACATTAAAATAACTTAAGGATGAATTGTTCAACTTTACCAGGTTTTGTAGGACTGGATACAATAATAGAAATTGGACTCAGCTGCATGGATTTTTCAAGGATATTATGGACCATATTTCCTCGGACATTTTTATTGTTCCTAGTCCTCTAAAACATCCCAAAAAATGTGCTTTTAACTGAGTAGTTTTTTCTGATTTTTAGTTCCTGTAAACTTTTTTTTTCCTCTTATGTCAATTGTAGGACTATAATTTCATTCTTGCTATTACAGATAACGAAATTTTCCTTTTAATGCTACTCCTTGAGTATTTAACTCCCACTGAAGTTAGCTGAAGTAGAATTATGTGTGTTTGTAATTCATAAGGGGCTTTGCACAATAGTGGTATGGAGGATTCCACTATATGTTCTTTGTAACTGTTGCAAAAAACAATTAAAACAATTTGCTTCATATGCAAACTTTCCATATTCAGATAGGAAAGATAAATTATGTGTTGTTACATGTTCACCAATAATATTCTGCAATTCAAATTATTTACTATGAAAAGAATACAAATAAGTTAGATTTTTATTCATCTATAAGCACATTTTGCAGCTCTAACAAGAATTTTTTAAAGAATGTGTGGGCTAATGAAGAGGGAAGATCTAGCTTACAGACATTAATACAAACTAAACATAGAGAAATAGAAATGTAATTATGCAGTTTCTTTGCTGACAATAATAATATTTTGAGGTCAAGTGAGATGTCAGTGTTTTAAGGGAAATTTCATGTTCATTTTGTTGGGGAGATTTTTCACTTCTAAGCCCCAGATTGTCGAACTAAGTAATGAGGTAAGTATTCCACATTTCACGATTTTATAAATTAATACCTCTCTTCCAAACTTAGAGCGTAAAATTTAGTGTGAAAGAAGTTTAAAAATAAAAACACAAATGAAACCCCGTAAAAAAAAAAAAAAAATCTCATAATCTCTAGAAAGAAACAGATCTGAGCACGGCACTGGAGGTTTTGGGTTTTGAGTGGGCTGTGTTTTCCCAGGAGAAACATGTGCTGAGAAGGAGATTCTTCTCATGCAGCAGAAAAGCAAGCAGGAAGAGAAAGACAGGCATTAAATCCCACAGCTTTCCCCTTACACTCCCTCGTACAACCCCATCAGTGGGACTGGGCCTCACCTGCATTTCAGCAGCTGCCCAGGAACAGCCCTCTCCCTGAACACAAAGATACCTCACCTGTGTGCAGATATCCCATACAAAAGACAAAAAGCAGCAAAATGTGGCTTAAATCTGCTCCCGTCAGAGGCACACACAACTCCGAGCTCAGGGAAGATAATGTCCATATGGTAGAGCCCGCCTCTCCAGGGAAATCTCTGTGCCCCCTCTCTCACAGAGAGGTAGAGAAGGGGGAATAGGGTGGGAGGGGGCTTGCTCACTCCCCGTGTCCTAATGGGGCTGTGCAGGAAAAGGCACAGCTCCCTAGGGCAGAGAGGCAGTGCAGCGGGGCTGCATGGCCGGGAGCTTAAGTCACATTTTCTACCCCTGCTTCAGAGGTTTTGTGTTGGGCTTGTGCTGTGCTCTCACCAGCAGGAGCACCCCCATCCCAAGGATGGAAAGGGCAAGGGTGATTACCTCCAGCAAGGGGCTAGGGTTTGAGGCCTGCTTGGAGGGGGCATACCAGCTGAGCCCTTAAAGGACATGGGGGCACTGTGCTGGGGTCAGCATCCCAAACTTGATTAGGTATAACCACCTCTGGTAAGGCTGAAGCCTGTCTAGACAGAACGGAAGACAGCACCTGATTTCTTGGGTGAGTTTAAGGTCAAAAAATAATACAGTCCTGAAGCCAAGTGTTCTCAAAGATAAGCCAAGTAAGACCTTCCTATCCCATTTACACCTTGTTTCTTTCTTGAACATAGCCTTAAGCCCCTTTGCAAGCAGCAAAGGGAGGTTCTGATGCCTGGAAGCCTGTTCTTTATGATGACAGTTTTTGGGGGTTTGTTTTCCCAAAGAGCAACAAAAAACCAAGGTACTACCCTGAAACCCACATGGTTTACAGAGTGAATCCAGAACATACGGAAAAAGTCCCACTCAGGGACCAGGTCCTAAAGTTCATCCAGATCTATGGTAAACAGCCATGATACAGAGGCTTGATAACAGCTTTGCATAGCTCTTGATACCCACATTGAAGTTCTGTTTCTTCAAGACACATTGCAAATGCACTAACTACCAGGTACATCCCTACAGGCAGGGGGAAATGTCATACCTGAAGTAGGAAAATGGCTCACATTAAGAGGTATGAAAATCCCTTCCACTTCCTTAAAGTGTGTGAGAGAAACACAGCAAAACATTGCTCCCCTTCCCCTACAAAACCAGGCCTGATTGATTTCCACCAGCACAGCAGCAGTGAACGGCTTGTCGGGAGGAGGGCAAAGCATTCCTGTCCAAAATCAGTGGGTAGCCCTGTGCCAGATCAATGCCCAGGTGCAGCATGTGGCTGGCAGCCGGCAGGAACCATCCCCGTGTGAGTCACCTACAAGACTGCAGGTGCTGGAGGCCTGTGGAAAGTTGAATCCAAGCCACTAACAGCAATGTAATCATGTTGCTTGCTCAGATCTCCTGCTGATAAACGCACCCAGTTACTCCTAACTGTCTCCCGTACAAAATAACACCTTCCAGAACACCTACCTCTCCAATAGATTTTAACCACACTGCAGCTGCACAAGAAAATCCATTCATCAATTATAAATCAATTGAGGAAGAGAAATCTGCAGCTCGCGTGATTGCCCTTGCTGTCCCCACTACTCACTGATCCAGCCTGCCAGGCATTATTATTATTATTATTACTGCTATTACTATTACTGTTATTCCAGAGGCAGAATGAATTGAACAGATAATTCCTTCCTTCATCGATAATAACTGCAGGAGTAATTCCTTAGCAGAGTGATCTTCCCTCTGGTGGAAGAGGAAAACTGAAAGGGAAAAAGAGAGAGAAAGAGTCTGTGTTCCACGAAAGGCCATGGAACTAGGGTGGGCCAGATGCAACCACAGTCCCTGGCTACAGCGCTCCAGCTTTGACTGCAGGAGACTTCTTTAAATAGGTAACTATTCCCTGAGGAGCTCTGCTCCTCCTCTCCTGTTTATGTTGTCGATTCCCAGCCCTCTCATTCCAGGAAAAGCAGATTTGCATTATGTGAGGCTGCTTTTAACAAGTAAAACGTTTACAAAAGTTTACTTCAGAGGGAAGGATTAGGGGGGCTTGCTGCTGTAACTGTAACATGGAAATATTACTGTCTGGATAAGGGGAAGCAAAGGCAGGCTGGAAATGTTGAAAAGGCTGGAAAGGACTTCAGAAAGTTTTATTCACTCTCTGACAAACATAACTACATGAACGATCATGGGGATTGAGGAGGGGGGAATGCTATATCAAAGTCTGAAAAAAATTAATTAAAATAAAATAATAATAATACAGGGAGGAGGGGAATTTTTTTACCCTTCCGTGCTGAAACACTCTTGCGGACATTTTTCTATTTTATTAATCACTCCAAATATTACAGTATGCTAGTATTTCTGGAACTAAACAAGTAGCAGGACAACTAGATATTTTACTCTTTTTTTGGTGTTGAGTGTTCTGAGGTGACTAAATTTGCCTTGTTGAGCCTTGTAAAATCCTGACTTAATCATGTAAACTTCTGTGTAAGCAAAATAGAGGAAACTTCAAAGGGTCAAAAACCCTTTAGGGATTTGTGAGGAGACGCCAGCAATAGATCCTAATCTGCCTTCAGAATCCTGGCTGTATTTGTCCAAGAAACTGGTACCAGCAAACTCTCGAAGGTAGAGATAGTGGGTTGATTCAGCCTTTATCCCCTTAGAGAGTATTGGCTTTGTGAGGCTCTAGGCAGCGCTTCAACGCCAGGGGATCTTGCCCAAACCCTCTAAAAATGAAGTACAGGAGTAATTTGAGATAATGACTTTGTAACAGGCTTGGGCAGACCTTGGACAGAAGAAGTGAGAGATGTTATCACCCCAGCATTCCTCTTAAAATGCAGTTTTTCCCCCTGCTTATTCCCAGTTAGTCAAAGCTACATTAACATTCCATCCAGGGCTGCTAAACAGAATCTTAATTAGTCCTGATACTCTTGTGCAAGGGGTTTATTCATTGCACTCTTAACTAATGGTTGCTGTCAGAGTATTTTTTTTCTTCTTTGGGTTCTTTGGGGATATCGTGTTCTTCTGCAAAGCATGACAGAAATGTAATGTGCATACAAAAAAAAAAAAGAAAAAAAAAAAGAGAAGGAAAAAAGCTTACAGATCTGAAATCTTGCGACTGAGGCTGACTCCAGCCTTGTCTAATGGCGAGACATTGTTAGGACTAATGAGAATAACTTCACCAACAGAAATATTCCCTGCATTTTGTTCATCTTAAATTTCAATGGTGCACGCTCTCTCGCTCTTTTTTTTTTTTCCGTGACAGAAAACAGTACATACTTCTTAGTGTATTGAAGCAATTCAAGCAGCTCCCACTCAATTTCCAGCGCTCTGTATTTTGCATTAACCACCCGTGGCTCACTATTTAGCAAGAGAGTCCGTAAGTCGAGAATTAACAAGTTACCCAGCGGCCCGTTGCTCCGGCAGGACCCTTCTCTCTGCATTAAATCGAATTTAGAACCCCGCTTTACAGCCATTCCTCCGTCCGCCCCTCATCTTAGCACCCACGGAGGCGTGCACCCGTTTGTGTTTTACACGCACACGCGTGTCTGTCCCCGCAGCGCTCCGCTCGGGCTGGCTCCGCCGGCAGCGAGGGGAACCTCAGGCGCCCGTAAGTGTTCTGCATACGGGTATCATTTGAGGTGAGCATCCCTCAAGGTTATTTGTGGCTCGAGGCTTAATCGTGACAGTGAACAGCCACGACATGCACCACTAAAGCCAAGGAGAGGAGAAAGGGGGGCTCATCGCCGTCCGCGCTGGGCTCTTTCGTTGATCAACCGCGGCAGAAGCTGCTTTTTGCCTGTAAATCTACGTTCAGCTACACCGATCTCGGAAACAGATTTATACGTCTATAAATTACCGTTTCTTTCTTGGGGCTTGGAGGAAAGAAATAAAGAGGAGAGGGAAAGAGCGAGAAACAGAGACACAGAGAGAGAAAGGTGTTTCTTTAAAAAAGGCGGTCCGCGTTATTTAGCTGCTGCTCACCCCTATTAAAGCCTCCTTCCCATAAGCTTGCATAACATTGATTACTCACAAAGAGTTCACAATAACTATCATGTAGCTAAACTAATTGAGACAATCATGCTAAGTTATAGTCAGCCTAAAAGGTACCATTGATGTGGTAATGCCTATAGAAAGTCAGACATGCGACTCACTACCATTTAATTGCTCCTTTAAACCTGTTATTACAATGTTAACTGGCTTAAGTATATATTGCTCCCTTTTATGGCCTTGATGTGACAAATTAAAACATGCACTCTGGAAGCGGCATTCATTTGCGGACGTAGTTGCAGGAAAAAGGGAGCCGGGCAATGTCAGACCTGTCAGGATGAATTAATTTTAAAACTTGCATTTTGCACTGCAATTCCCAGTGCAGTTTTGTTGCACTGGGAAAACATTTATATATATATAAACGTATAACTGTTACATATAATATCACATACACTTATTCCATCTCGCTCAGGGCTGCCGTAAAACGAGCCCCGTCGCGCTAAAAAGAAGAAAAAAAAAAAAAAAACAACCAAAGAACAAACAAACAAACAAAAAACCACCACCCCTTTTGGCTCCGAGACCTCTCCTGACGCTAAATTAAGTAGAGGTCTAGGAAAGTGGGAAGGGAGGCAACAATGGAGCTTCTACCTCGGCTCAGCGCCACACGCCTCTGGGGCAGGGGGGAAGGGAGTTTTCGGTAGGTTCCCCCGGGCTCCAGAGTCCCAGGCCCGGGGAGGAGGGGGTTACCCACGCCCCGAGACACGGGAGCAAGGCGGCAGCCACGGTTCCTGCGGGCTCCTCTTTTGCTGCTTTTCTTCACAATGAAGCTCTGCCGAGCTCCCGCAAGAAGGGGAAAAATGAAAATTATTTCTTACTTCCCCATCCTGAGGGCTGAGCCGGGTTGGGAATCATTTACACGCACCAGGCTGCGCCTCTGCCGCTCGGAGGAGCTGAGCCAGCCCCGCATTGCGCTGCGCCTCTCCCCCTCTGTCCCCCTGCATCCTCCGCGGGCTGGGCGGGAGCTCCACGGGCTCCAGGTGAAACCCCTTCCCTAGAGCGATGGTGAAGGCATTAATTCCCCAAACAAGAAATATGCAGTTTCCTTCTTCCCTTTCCCCTCCTCCGCTCGCGGGAAGATGTCAGGGGGTTAAAATGCCCTGCTCACCCTCTCCCTTGATCTCAGGGAGAGAGGTAAGAGTTGCTGGCACCTTTATGGGACTCAGACCTGCGGCGGCTGCGGGAAGCGATGGCCCCCGCTAACTTTGATCGGCCTTATTCATCCCAGCTGCGCTCTATTTGTTTGTCATTTCGCCTTTTTACTCCCAGAATCGTTATTTATGGTCTGAAAAGCGAAACGCGCAGTGATTTGCCTTTACGTGGACACTTTGCAAACAGGGGGAGACCCCTCCTCCTCTCCCCCTCCCTGCGACGGGGGGCTGCCAAAAGAGAGGGGAAAAATCCCTGTCTCAATCATTATCAAATCAGCTTTGAATTCATTACTCCAGAGCATTAACTAATTACCAGATCAGAGAGAAGAAAAAATAAATATCCCTTTAAATAACTGAAGGTAATTATAACCCTGTTGTTGACACTAGCGTTTAATAATTGATCAGAAGTTATACACAATAAATTGTCAATTTATCTCCCTATAAAAATGCACATACTTATTTTTATTTTACTTCCTAAGCAATCCTTTAAGAGCCCGAGCGGCAACAGTACCACACAGCCGCCCTGCGTGGAGCAATTGGACTTTTTTTTTTTTTTTGTCCCCTGCACAAATACTCGGGAGTATTTTGAAATCCCCCGTCACGGATGACACAAGACGGAGTGGAGTAGTGACTTGTTCTGCTTGTGTGCGTTCCTGCCTTTCCGAGAGCGTCTGGGCCGGGGTGACAACCCCCGCCCTTTCCTTTCAGTCCCTAAATCCCGAAAGGACCCAGGTTAACGGTGGCCACCCCCGAAGCCGAGTGGCCACGTCTCTCGGTCCCTTACTTCTTGCTCACGAAAAATGCAGCCCGCTCGGT
>VXBB01007692.1:887459-901495 GCA_013399915.1 Illadopsis cleaveri | reverse complement strand
TTTTTTTTTTTTTGCCAATGCATGATAACCATGCTGTACAAACCACTATACGGAACAGGAATAAATTTAGTATTTAATTGTTTATTCAACATATTTATGTATTGACTTTTAAAGTGAAATAGATGTAACAACATTAAAAATAGTTATAAAATTAAACACAGTCTGGAATAAAAGGACTTGTCAAGAATTCAATTTTTAAAGCGAGGAGTAGTGATTGTATTTCTTTAGTGCTAAACCAGTAAGACAAACAAAGCATTTTTAATATTCTACCTTAATACCTCCCACAAAAAAACCCCTGCCTTATGAATCCTAGAAATATGGGGAAAAAAAGGAAAAAGAAAAGTTTCCTTGACCCAGGATTTAGTACTCCTACGCATCTTGGAAACATCTAGTAATTTGGCCACTCATCCCCTGGGGTATTTCCTAGGAGCAGAATTGAGCAAGACTGAAAATATTTTTGTTGCACTGTTATGGGCATGAAGATAGGACATGAATTCTTGATCCATAAAATATGTACTAAGTGTAACATCTTTTTTTCATGTGAATTTTTAAAGACTACTTCAAAGTTTTTATTCATTATTTTCCTACCAAAATCATACAAAGCTCCCAAAATCATGATCAAAACTCTGGTTTTTCATCACTAGAATTATTCTTGTTTGGTTTTTGTTTATTTTTTCTCTGGGCTACAAATCATCATGATGGGACACTGGAAATGTGTTTTAGGGTAAATTTCCCGTTTTCATTATTCTTGAGTTTCAAGATGACACCTCAGTGTTAGTTCTATCAGCATGATTTTTAATGCTGTCATGTTTCATTTCCATAGTAAAATCCTTCAGAAAGGCTGTAGGAAAGCTGAAGCAAGACTATTTTATAATACTACTCATAATGCAATACAAGCTTTACATTTTGAGACTTCCTAAGTCAGAGTTGCTGAGTGTTTTTTCTATCATAATGGATATTAATTTTGGTTTTGCTTCTCTTATATTTAGCCTAGCATTGCTGTTATATTTTCCAGGTGTTGTTATAATGAGCTCTTACCAAAAAAGTCAACTAGAAAAACTAGTAATTTTCTGTGGGAACATAAACTCAAAGGAGGTTTTCAACATAGTCCACAAACCCAAACTACTATCATTAAAGGGTCTCGAGAGGGTTAGAAACTGAAAAAAAGGTCTTGACTCTCACTTGGAATGTGATGTTAATGAATTCATATGGAGCTTGGCCTGATGCTGGTCACAGTGAATCAGCAGGAAAAAACCAAGCTCAATTTCTCTTCAGAAAAGGGGTTTTCCCAACCACAGGCCCACAGCTTAAGCTGTCTCCTTCCCTTCTCCTTCTCCTGTCATTTTCAGAAGTGGCAGAAGTTCCAGGTCTACCTTTTGATACCAGCTGTGTGGGTTCACCTACATCAAAATGTTTCTGCCCTAACATAAGGGGTTTTCTCTCTAGCGAGAGACATACAGACCTCAGCACTATCCAGGCAAACCTATTGGGCACAACAGGAAATTCCCAGATGGTCAGGAGGAATTTTAAAGGGTTGAAGTGATATGTTGCAAAACACTAGCCTGGCACCCACGGAGACTGAAGTCTGTTATTTATAGAAAACGAGAGGCAAAATAACGGATGATGTGCTTTGTCACAGTATGTTCTACAATCATTGTATTGTGTCCACATGAATTTGTGGGGTACCACATCAAGATATGAAATGATAGCATGGTCTCCATCCCTAGCCAGTTCTTTCCTCCACATGCCTAGAAAGATACTAGCTTAATCTGTGAGCAGTGGCCGTTTTATAATAATTAAAAAAAAAAAAAAAAAGACCACCCTTAGAAAGCCCTGGAACAACAGCATAAGCCAGAAACCATGTAATCACTGGCACTAGTGGAACAACCCCACTATCAATCTCCTGTAGCTTAAAAAAGAGGACTCAAATCCAGCCTTTGAAAAGCAGACAAGCTCAGATTTTTTTGTTCATATGAGGATAGGTTTCAGTGTACAGCTTTTGTTATGCATAGAGCCTACTACAAGCACTCTCCAGGCTTGAAAGAGGGATTATGAGGTACATCTCATGAGAATAATTTTATAGAGATATTTTCAGTATTTTCTTTTTTATTTCATGTCAAAAAGGACATAAAAGCAACTTTGCATGCCTTTTTTTTCACTATTCTTCTTTTCAGTCCTTTAAAACACCAAAGAGGAACTGAGATACTTGTTGAAACAGAAGCACTTAAAATAAGCAGGCAGATTATCTTAATTTAAACCTAGTCTTGGATTGTATCTGGCATCTAGTTTTCAGTGCACATTTGAGTAATTTTTTGTGTTTCTTTTGCTGAAGCCAATCAGGAAATGGTTTAGGGTGGTTTTTTTTTTTTTTTCCTAAATATCTTAAAATAGAAAACTCTCCGAATACCTAAAATAGAGACTCTCCAATCTGAAGTCTGGAGGACTCAGGTAACAACAGCCACATGGCGCAGAGCAACTTTAAACCAAAATGGTGTGGTTTCCAGCCAAGAGGGTAAAATTCTTAGCTAAATAATGTAATTTTTCTCTTTTTTTAATCTATTTATTTATAAATTAATCTTAATTTTCTTTAAAATTTTTTATTTTTTTCAAAACCTGAAAGAAATGTCATTGGAAAACATTTTCCTGTGGATAAAATCAGCAGATTGATTTTTTTTTCCTTTCACATGAGCTAAATTAGCCAGCTAAAAGTTATTTTTCTTAATTAAACCAAAACCCAGGGCATTGGAAGAAAAGTTACAAATAGTTCTCTTTGAACTCAGATGCCTCTAGTTCAGTGGGGACAGTTTGCATGATTTTTTCTACATCAACAACATTCCACATGCATATTCTTTCTATCTTCTTCAAGAAAAAAAAAAAAAAAGAACTGCAGAAGCAACTGTTCCAGATAAACAGGACACCAAAACAGTGCATCCCTTTTCTTGCTAGAAAGTATATCCATGTACTGTGGCTGTACAGAAATATTACATTTAGGCTTCTCCTTCATACACCAGGATAATACCAGAACCTGATTCTACTCTCACCCAAGTTAGCCCTAAGGCAGTCACTTTGTAGAAGTCTACTGATTTTATCAATTGAACATGTGATAATATTCCAGTGTTTTGTTTAGTGATATACTAGAAATGCATATCTGGATATTAGAATCATAGAATTTTTGATGTTGAATAAGACATAAGACCTTAAAGACCATCTAGTTCCAACCCCACAGCCATGGTCAGGTATATCTTCCACTAGACCAGTTTGCATAAAGCCCCATCCAACCCGATCTTCAACACTTCCAGGGGTGGGGCAGCCACAATTTCTCTGGGCAGAGATGCCCTGAAAACCAGGGGTGCTTTTCATCCTGAACTTGTTGGAGCCTGCGTGTCTTGTTTGATAAGGATAACTTTAACACATAAATGTCATCCCTCTGGCTTCTTATGACAAAGATGTCTTTTAATTCCTCATGCCAGTCACCAAGCCCACATACACTTCACTTTTGTGCTTCTACACTGCAGCACACTGAGAAAATAATCTTACTGTGAAGGTCACCAGATAAAATTTACAAAAAATCATAAGGGCTGCTTGAGTGTCCCTCTCCATAAATGACTTCTCTGCTTGAATTTTTAACCCGCTCATATTTTTCGGTTTGTACTATTTTTGATAACAAGTGACAAAATTAATGTGATTCTTCTGTGTCTTCTTTCTTTTTGAAAAATTGTTTATTAAAGTTGGAGTTTCCAAACAAAATTTGACTGGTTTTGGCATTGTTTGGGATACCTTTTGTGTGTGGAATAAAGTACTTTACCCAGTTCTTAAATCCAGAAATTATTCTATAGTATTACTGCATGGAAGCAAGTCATGCAGTTTTTCAGTAGCTCTTTTAATTATGGAATGTATATAAAAATCACTTGTCCTTCACAATTTATGACAGATTAATAATATGCACTAAATACAACACAGTGGAGCAGGAACACCTCTTTTTTTAGCACAAAATGAAATTCCATTGCAGTAAACATTCAAAGGATTTTTAGCTTAGAACAAAGTTTACAAAATGATTGAAAAGACTTGAGAAAGAAAATAATGTAATGGCTATATTTCAAATTACTAGAAATGGTTTACTTCCATTTTCTGATATAAATAAAGATTCTATTCATAGAAATGTTGGCTGTAGTGATGTCAAAGGCAGAACTCAAGAAATTTCCGTGCCATCAAGATTGCATATCTAATTCTGCTGGTTAAATTTCTGGCCCTATGAAAGAAGCAGTGTTACTGCTGTAAGATTCATGCATATATCTGTTATAGCTCACTTCGATATTGACAGAGGCTCTGTGGTTGTTTTACAGTCTTGAATTCTTTTTTAAAGAATGGCAACAATTGATCTTACTTCTACAACCTTTTGTGTTCAGGATCCCAACACATTTTAGAAATATCAGTGAATAAAGTTTCATAACACCCAGAAAGCTTAGAGATGGCAGTAATTTTCACTCAATTTCTAAAATGGCCATTTTTGTGTATTTCTGAACAGACCAGCCCTGGTCACACAACCTGATGTGCAAAGGAGCAGTTCTGTGGTGCAGCAATGAATCCTCAGCAGCACCCATGCATGGAAATACCATGCCATCTGACATCTATTTCTGTTTTTCAAATGACACCTGCAGAAAGATGAGCCAGTGGGTAAGGCAGGCGTGGGTGAACAGAGAGATTTGACTGGAACTAAGGAAGGAGAGATTCTGACCTGTGGAAGAAGGGCCAGGCCACTCAGGAGCACTACAATGATGTCATGAGGTTATGTAGGGAGAAAATTAAAAGGGCCAAAGCACAACTAGAACTTAATCCGTGTACTGCTGTAAAAGACAATTAAAATATTACTACGATATTGCTTTGGTAGTTAGAACAGTTGATTGTGGGAAGTGGTTGAGTCACCATCCCTGGAGGTGTTTAAAAAGCGTAGATGTGGTTCTTAGGGACATGGTTTATTTGTGGACATGGCAGTGCTGGGCAAATTGTTGAACTTGATGGTGTTAAAGTTTTTTTCCAGCCTAAATGATTCTATGGTCCTATTACTATGAATAAGAGAGATGAGTTTGTTGTAAAATGTTTACACAATATGAACTTTTTTAAAGGGAATAGTCTCTAGACAAAGTTTTGGATCAAATTTTTCAACGCTCTTCTATTGTTTTATGATACATATTTTTTATCAAAGGCATTTGATCATTCATTGCAGAACAAAAAACTATAGAAATATGGATATTTAATTATTTTTTTAAATGAGTGACTCCATGTTGCCACTTATTTGCCTAAGCCCACATGGTGTGAATTTTAAGACACACCAAGAAAAGCAATGTGTTTTTATATACTGCTATTATGTGCATATTTCCAAATTTACTATTCTGTGTACTATTTTAGCTGATTCTTCATATATGTTCGCGTGTCTTGTACTGAAGGTCTTAGAAAAGCTGTGCTCATATAAATATTTAGAATAGCGTGCTTTGGTTTGATTTACAGTTTTTCAGGTGTCTTCTAGGTTAGAAGTTTGAACTTGTTAGGTCAGGCCGCTGTCATCTCTGTTACATAGCATGTAAGAGAACAATTTATTGAAATACATAAAATTACATAAGAACAAGCAGGTTTGGTGAAAATGTAAGGAATGTCAGCAGTGAAATCATTACTGAACTGTTGCGTAGAAAACACATCAAATTTTTGCTAAGAAGAAGGAACAATATGAAAATTTCAAGGAACAATGTTATTATGTCTGAAAAATTGTAGATTACATTTCAACTTAAAAAATTAACAGCTCTACTATCAATACCTCAAATATTCTTCGCAACAGAAAAAGCAGTTTTTATGTGGACTGAAGGGATTATCTATATTTTTATAACCTTCTTTATGTTATCAGGGCTATGGAATATTAATATTAGTTTGATTTTTATTAATTTCACTCTTTCTAGTTCTGCTTACCGGAATATTCACTGTTCTTGTTCTGTTTCTGTTTACTGCAGATTAGTACAGCATTGCTGAGTTCAACAAAATGTAACTAGAAGCAGAACAGGCATTGTTTTCTTTTGCATATGTACACATAATTTTGAACATATGGTTCCAAGTATATTTTCGAACTAAATTGTCACTAACTTCAATGAATGCTTGTTTTAATTTTTTTTTTCTACTTTTATGTTTTGCATTTGTTTCCCGAGAGATTCATAGCCAGCTGCAAGACCCCTTCTTTGGGCAACACCCTGAAGGAGGTAAAAGAAGGCAGCTAGAAATGAGGGCAACCAAACATAATTAGGCTCCTTGGTACAAAGGGCTATGCTGAGAAGTGAACCTGGGACAGGTAAAGACACTTCAAGTTAGTGATTGCTACTGGCAAAGGAGATTTTGAGAGTTACTAAAGATCAGCTTTCATCTGGAGGTAATCTAGCTTCTGGTGATGTCACTTTTTCTTTCAGATACTCACCATACTTGGGAGAGGCTAAATTATTTGCATTTACTCTTATTTCAACACATGATCCAAAGAAAGTTTGGCATTATAAAGTACCACTTTGGCACAAGATAAACCTTTAAATGTATATAATATTCTTTCATCTTCCAGTTATGATCAAGAAATATCTAAATTGTATTAGTCAGGCTCATTGTCTTGAAGAATATGATGCAAAAAGTATTATGTTTCATCTAGGAATTCACATGTTCTGTAAAAGAAGGATATTGAATGAAACTGAAAACATCTGCAATTTTGACAGACCTAAAATATATTTTGGAAGAATCATTTTACCACATTTTGTTTGTTATTTATTGTCACAGAATCTCCTTATACTGACTTCAGAAAGAACATTAGCTAACTGCATTAAAAATGAGAAAAGAAATCTGTCAACAAGGCTGGCTTGGTTGAAAGTGGATATGATGTTAAAGTAATTAGAAATAATACGTCAGAGTGTGCTGTTAAATTATCCTGTTAGAAAACATGTATCTGTATTTTTTACCTAGTGATAGTGAAAATTAAGATATAACAATAATTCTGATGAAAGCAGTGACAATTTACATGTATTCATCTTACTAATACTAACTTCTTTTGCTTTGAGGGCAGAGTATAGCTCTTAGTAACAAAACTTTAATCTAACAGGATTTTCTTTTGTCATTAAATACTATTCTCAATCTATCAGATTTGGTGGAATTAATAGAGTGATTTAAATCTTGAATTTCCTAATTTACATATCAAAAGGTTATATAGCGGTAAGAAAGGAGCACACGCTGAGCCTAAACATCTATGCTGAATATCCTGAAAATTGGTAGATGAAGAACAAACTAGATTTTAAAGATAGAAGGGAAGTAATTTAATATTGAAAAATCTTGTCTTGATTTTTTTTTTTTGCCTATTTCTATTTTCAAAGTAAAATAAGCTGGTCACTTTTAGTTTGTTGTCCATTTAGTGCTCTGTACTTTCAATTATCACAATAGTGCTTTCTGTACTTGTTTGTATGGAATGAGAGAAGAATTGTACAGAGTCCTATCTCTATTTTTTTTTTGTTTCAACTAATAAAAATGATGTTTTATAACGCGAGCTTCCATTTCTAGATGCTAAATAGCCGTCTGCCTCCACAATCTTCATACAGAATATTTATGAAAAACTGCAGAAGGAATTTATTAATTAATTTTTTGAGCCATACATGGATTGCCTTTGATTTTAGACATTTGTATCACCACCTAATTGTCTTGTTTCTTTCTTTCTTGTACTGTTTTTATTTATTAAAAATTGATATTCTATGATCTAGCTATTCAAGTTCCTCTGTTAGTTAGGGCCTAATTTTATTTCCTCATTAGTATGTTTTTCCTTTGATCATTCATTGTAGGTAATTTTCCAGCTATTGCTCAATTATTCATGTAATTTTCCAAGATTTTAAAATCATGTTTCTGTTTTATCAGGATATATTATTAATAGTTATCTCTGAAAGGAAATGCAGTCCTGGCTCAGAAACAGCCAGTCTGATGAGCTGGTTTTGTGCTACAGGTCTTGGATTCCCTGAGATCCCAGGGTGTGGAGGAACTGGAGTGCCTAGGAATCAAAGCTGACCCAGAAACCTTGGCATCTGGATGTTATGGCTCCCATGAGCTTTTAAACTCCTGGCTTTATGGCTGTCCAGGATGAAATTCAGCCAAGAGCTTTCTAACCTTGGAGGACCTGAGAATCTGGGCCTTTGCAGCTGGCAGTCCCGGAACTTTCTGTGTCACAGGTCCCTGCAAATCTGTTCAGTGGCTCTTCACAGAGCTGGGAGCCTGGAAATCACTTATGTTGGGCCACACAGGAGCCTGGCAGTGAAAGTGACAAATCCTGCCTAAAAAGCAGGTTTCCACTGCAATTTTTTGCATTTGAACTCCTTTCATGAAATATTCTTACAATAATAATTTGGAATTCTTTAAAGGGAAAACTGTTTTGAAACAGTGTTAAACATACTAGCTTGGAGAGCCTCTGTTTCTTAATGTTTTGCTTTTGGAAACACTGATATGTGGAACAAGAACATCTGAGGTACCTTGCAATGGCTCCAGAATTGATTTCAAATATGCTCCAGATTTGCCATAGATAGGAAGATGTGCCCTACATTATTTATGTCCTCAAGGTTATTTCACATAAGGGTATTTGCATTTCACATAAGGGTGTACATAGTATGTGTTTATGTTGAAATTCCACAATGGTCAAAATTCTACTTGCCCAAAAATCATCTGAAGTTTGGCAATGAGTTTCAGTAAAAACAAATTATATGTTCATTCAGAGATAAACAGACTTTCAGTATGTTGAATATGTGTCTTTTTATAATGGCTGTGAGGATGATGCTTTCAAATATTGGAATGGAGTTTGTGGAATCTGTGGACAGAAACGGAAATGAAAAAGAATTCCACAGAAAGTAACAAGGTTGTTCGGGTTCCAGAAATGTGGATACTTACTGGTTTTAGTTAATTATCTTTTTTTCTAAAGGACATAAATTTCCCAAAGGAAATACATGTTTAGTTTCTGGCTAGGGATGCAGAATATTACAGTTCCTAGTACTTTGGATTACCAGAACTTTGTGTGGTTGAAAGTCACTTTCAGTTACAAGATCAGAATTCAAGATCACTTTGGATGAACCTCCAAACATTCAGATGCTTATTGTATCTTAATATTTCAGTACCTATGGGTTAACAAATGTATCAACTTCTTTATTATATAAAACGTGGGCTAAGAATTCCATAGGAAAATATTTTGCTTTTAAGATTTCCAACACTTTTTGCTAAGGAGCCACAAACTTTGTGAAACAGTCTTTATTGTAGACTTTGGTTTTATCAGACTCTGAATTTTCTGAAATATCCAGTGCATGATCTAATATGAGGGGGCAAAAAAGGCTGGTTATTGTCCTGCTTAGTCTAGTCTGTTTGGATTCTTGGGTTTTCTGATCAGCGCATATTTTTACTTTGCATGACTAGCATACAGAGGTCTCCCAGAATATTTTGGCATTACCTGATGCTTTAATATAAAGGTGGAAGAATATCTTGAGTTTCTATTGCAAACTGTTTTAGCTGTCAAAACAAGCAATATAGTCCATGTTTGGTATATCAAGGACAGAGGTATATTTGCTGCTTAGTATAGATCTCCAGAACTGAAAGTCACAGGATGCAATTACTAAGATAAATATGAGAAGAAAACATCAAAATAATATTTTTTGCAAAAGAGAGGATATTGTAAATAGTCAAATGAAGTGTCTCAGAAAAAGCAGAAATTAGTACATTCATTACATTGCTTTTCCTCAGTCAAGATTCTATTCAGCAGCATTGAAGCTTAATGCTAAAAATATGCTAGAGACTCATTGTGGTTATCTCTTAAACAAAAGTGCCTGTGGAAGTTAATTATTAACTTTAAAATCACTAGTGATTATAGGATGTCTTAAACTACAGATTAACATATAGGGCTTGTTACACGAAACCAGCAACTATGTCTACAGTGATTGTGGTGGATTCAGGATTGCATACAAGAGTAAAAGGAAGGACCAGTGATGGTATGAGAGTCCTCCTCCTTTTAAACTGATTCTTAACGTTCTGTTTCTCTTTAATAGGGAATTACATTCTTCTAATTAACAAATACACTCCTTCACAGAGGTAAGATATTTCAGGATTTAGTAATCAAAGACATCCACTACTTTGCAATGACTTAAACTACTTTCTAATGACTTAAATAGACCTATTCAAGAACTTTGCTCAGTCTGACACTATGCTGATACGGTGAGAGGTAGAAGATGGGGGACCAAATGCTCTCCTGCTGAGAAGATGCTCATAGTACCTTAGAGTGCTCTATTCATTAGGCTAATTTCTACAGGTCAGAAAGGTGTCAACAAGGCTTTGGTATATAATAGAATATATAAAGCCTAATCACAGCTTTTAAAGAGTGTTTCTATGTGTCTCTGTGAAAAGGATATATTTGGTCTCCTAACAGAGAATATAAAGGTGCATCTTTTCAACTCATGATTCAGACTGTGTAAATACCCCAAAGGTGTGAAACGTTGTATTGTACTATTTCCTGATAAACAATAAGTACTGTGTCTCAAAGGCTAGAACACAGGCTCAGACTCTGAGTTTAAACATTATTCACGAGGTTATGTCTTTATTCCTTCACTGCTTAGGATGTAGATGCCTAAATTAACAGCATGCTTCATGTTTATGTATTCATCAGGAAGTTAGAGCAGAAAGAAACAAATAATGAATGGAAAACAAAAAAAAAAGGAAATGATAGGCAACGTCAGGTAAAGAATTGAAAAAAATTTTATGTTACCTGTTTTTAAATATTTTTTTTAACTCTGTTCATTTGTTCTCCCTTATAAAAAATGTTATTTTATTCAATTCAGATCGCGCTTCTGCCTGCTTTATAGAACATATGATCAGCACAATTTATACAAACAAAATAACGAAATATTCCTAAAAGTTTACTTTGTGCTGAATGCCTGCACTACTAGATGCCAATTTGATTATCATTAAGTGGATTTTGGAAAAGTTTACAATTTCAGAGGACCTGGCTAGGAATTGTTCAAATTATTGACAAAGTTTTTATTCTGCTTTCTGTCATTTGAAATAAACAGCTAGAAAATTTGTTTCGCTGCAGCTACTTTTTGTATTATGTTAAAGAAGATTAAAGGGTGATCATTAATTTGAGATGATTCCTTTATAAACTTTGGTCGGTAAGTCACTGAAGTCAGACAGTTATATCTGATATTTTTATTCTGATTATATTAGTAAAAAAGAATACTCTAAAAAATTTAATTTTTATATCATCCTGATACAAATGGCAATTGAGATTATTTGATATAGGTAACACATAAGCAACTAAGTCAAATAAGGATATGAGTAACAATGAAAAGGGTTCATAACAACATGATTGCTAAGGAAAATAAATGCAGGGAATTAGGTAAAGCTGTTTGTAGGGCTGTATATAAATAAACAGCAATAGCATCTATTTTTCAGAATGACTTAGATAAAAATATTTTCATCAGTGGAAAATATTGTATTACAAAGAACTAGTCATCGGCTGAATCTTAGAAACTAATAGATGTCCATGTTTTATTAAAAGGACTATTTTTAAACATAAAATGACATGTTCTTATAAAAAGCTTTGCCTTTTAAAATTTATTTTGTATCACTCTTGATGGATTCGACCACAGAGATCACATATTAAATGATATAGTGGAAGAGGATACCACTTTAGGTCACACAGATTGGCTGATATTATTAATTTACAGGACACTAGTTATGACCTGTCACTTAGGGAGTCAAATATTTTCCATTGTAACCCTCTTTTGATGTTTCTCTTTCCTTTTTTGTAATTCACAAGACAATTCACATGAATCACAGATGTTTATACATTTTTATGCATGTTTTCAAAACATATATTTTATTTTAGATGTCACTCAATCCCCAGTGGGGATCACCTTGGGCATGGGGTGGCATCGTGAAGGGTGTTATCCCTGGGCAGGGCAGTCTGTGCTCACAAGATATGTGCAGCTATTTTGTGTCCTCTGGCTCCTCGTTTGTTGCTGCTGTGATGTGACAAAAATGACAGGCACAAACCACAGATGATGAGTTAGTTCAGGAAATAAAATGGTTCCAACAACTGACTTGCTCTGGCAGGCCAATTGAGTAAAAATTCTAAATAAGTTTTTTCAAAAAATATTTAAAGTCAATAAACAATTATAGTGGCCCTGAAGAGATTGGCTTTGTTTGCTTGTTTCTGTGAAAATAGGAAAATAAATAAAAAGAGTATTATAATGCAGTTGCAAACTATTATGCTGTCACTTGTAAATTCTGAAACTAGATCCATTGGCCAGGAATTCATCTTACATTGCTAATGTAAAGATTTATAGAAGATGTTGAGTTTTGGAGATGTTTTTTCACCACTGACTTGGAGAAAATGATGGAAGAGGGTAGTTTTGCCCTGACAACAGAGATTTAAAAGTCAATATTCCTTGCTTTGTAACTAATAGTGGCATAGAGGCACTCATGTGACTCATTCCCAGAAAATAAAAGAAGAAAGTGAAATGGAATTAATTATTCCCAATAAAATTATGGATTTAAGTCTCAAAAATATCAAAGAAGTGTGAAATACTAATTCCTTTCATATCATTGTGTTGTATACACCACTTGAGTTGAGTCAGAGCACACTTCCTCTTTGTGTAGCCAGAAAAAAAAAAAGCTGTTAGTTTAGGCCAAAAAGTGGAAAATTCTAGTTACAAAATAACAAAAGCACGAAAAAGTGTGAGTCTAATACTTATATTTCAGCTATGAAATTTTAACACTTATGCACTGGAGTGATTTTCCTTCTCACCTAAGGGGTACCACAAGATTTTACATAGGCTTTGGATAACACAAAAATAATACTAATTCTTCTCGCTGCTACCTAAGATTCAAATTCATATGAATTTAATGAAAACTAGAAGTAATAATTCATTCTGTCCCACTTATGCTACCTGTTTAGAATGGAGATTGAACATTTTATCAGCTAAAGATAAAATGTTCATGTGTTTATATGTGAACATATAACCAATGTCTGAATCACTTGTCTCCTATTGTATTAAATACAATATTAAATCCTTAGTTTTGGCCAGTAACCCAAAATCTATTGCCCTTGAAAATATCAAGGGCCAACTTCCACAGGATGTCATCCACAGGATGCCATATTCAATTTTGTATTTCATTTTTGAAAAGTAGAAGTATGAATCAGTATTTAAGATAGTTTTAGTTGAAATTACAAACTGTAGTCTTTGTCTCAAATTATTTCGTTATATGAATTTTCCAAAATACAGGAGTGCAAAACTATAAAAAATTCTTCATGTACATTTGCTGATCTAAATACAAGCAAAAAATACCATCCATACTATAATCTTACTTAATGATCCACAGCCATGGCATGGATTTTTAACAAATAAAACAAATCCAGTATATAAAAGAAATCCTCTTTTTATCTGAGAAAACTGAAATCAAATTCTAATGGTTTTGAACTCTGAACAGAGGTAGAGACAAATTTAATTATCATTCTTTGTTTTCACAGATCAAGATCTCAAAAATACTGTTTCCACAATCTCTATCACAAGGATGAAAAAGCAGTAAGATTTGATTACAAATATGTCCAGATTTGCAATCACACTTGTTAGAATAGAAAGCAGTAATTTAAATAATTTTGCCTATCCAAATGTAAAGAGTTTTGCAAGAATTTAGGAGTCTTTAACAGCAGAGGGGATTCTAATTTTCTGTGACATTAGTAAAAGAACATTTAAATTTATATAAATATTGTGAAAACATATATGCAGAATATAAAAAATATATAAAACAATAAGAAAAATATAAACAAAAGGAAAAATCTCACATTGAAATACTAAGACATGCATGCATTTTAAGAAGATTATCTTGACTGTATTGTGTATTTTGAAATTAAAGGATACGCACTAATATTTCATTATTTTAGGGTCCAAATATTTGTTGGCATGGAATCTGGCTTGGATACATTCATGAATGTATGTACACATTCATGC
>VXBB01007692.1:824232-886489 GCA_013399915.1 Illadopsis cleaveri | reverse complement strand
ATTGAAATACTAAGACATGCATGCATTTTAAGAAGATTATCTTGACTGTATTGTGTATTTTGAAATTAAAGGATACGCACTAATATTTCATTATTTTAGGGTCCAAATATTTGTTGGCATGGAATCTGGCTTGGATACATTCATGAATGTATGTACACATTCATGCATGTCTTTTTATATATATATATATATATGTTCCTTCTATGCTTCAATCCATTGTTTGTACAGATAAAAATTTGAAGCACTTGTTTCAACAAATACAAATCTATTCACATGATGTTGAAAGGAAATATATATATATATATATACACAGTCAATATAAATATATTTCCTTCCAACTTCACAGTTATGAGATGCACAAGTGGCTACACCATATTGAACTACCTCCCTGAATGACTTGCTAAATGTCTAAACATTTTTTTTCTGTGGAGATAGTCCTGCCATCCTCTTACGGGCAAAGTTTCCACTGAAATGAGGAGTTTAGTCTGAGCAAGTGTTTTAGGCTTAAGATCTTTATCAAGAAATAGCTGACAATAAACCCCATTTCAAAGAACATCTTTGCTCTGACAGAATTGTATTCTGAATTTTTTTTTTTTAAACGTACATTTAAAAAACATTTATGAGCACATGATTTAGAATTAACATCTGGAAGCTCAGAACAGATGCAGTTTGAGAATAAGGTTGCTGCAGAAATGCTTCCCATCTACTGGTGCTCAGGGTTATGTGGAATTTGCTTCCTGGAGCAGGAATGTGAGGCAGTGCAATGGCTTTCATATGTTTACAAATGGTGCATGACAAGCATCACCGTTGAGCATTGTTTGGGTAAGTTAGACCCACAGGTTGTATACTCAGCATGGATTTTTCCTGTCACAAGAGAGGATAAGCTCATCAGGTCCATTAGGTCAGAGGTTGAATAGGAAAGGCAAGAGACCATGCAACAGTTCCCACCACTATTCCCGACTTGTAAATAAATAGAAGACTTCAGTCTCCACCACTATCAAGTCTTCTCTTTTCACAAACACTTAATTCAGCAGCACAAATAGACTTTTTCTTTTTTTTTCCCCTTAAGAGATAAAAAGACACCTACAGATCTTATTCTGTTTGCCTGGTCCTGTCTGCCTTTCTTTACCATTTGTGTTGATTGATTGCTTCTGTGTTTCATCAATTAAAAATGTTTTAGAGTACAAAGTCTTCAGCATGTTTAATAGAGTCTGGTTAAGTAAACATCCTTCACCAAAGCAGCACAAGTAGAGCTTAAAATAAATATTGCTACTGTGCCAAGTTCATAATTGCTTGCACATTTAGCACTTTACCATATCCTAATCATAGCCATAAAAAAAGAAAAAGCTCTGTGTAGTTACTGTAGTTGTCATGAAACTATAGCCATTCAAATACTGGGGAGGTATTTACATTTCTTAAATATTTGGTTTTCCAGATTATTTTATATACAGAATTTGTTTCAAAGAACAAAAAAGCTGAGCCTGAAGGTAAGAGGTGGTCAGATTTAGTCAACAATCTGGCCATATAGGTGCTTTTTCTAATTTCTTACTGTCAACAGGATATATTTTCAAGGGTATGATATGAAGAGATCGTATGCCTCTGTCACTCCTACTGTTAATCACTTCATTGGAAAGGCAAACTTTCATTTGTTATTTTTACTGCAAGATAGATAAAACCTATTATAATTGGGTGACAGATACTTGTTACAACCAAGAAAACTGACCTTAACAACTGGATTATGCAGAACAATATATGCATTTAAATCAATGTAAATTAGAAAAAAAAAAAAAAAAAGGCAAACCAAGACAAAATATTTGTACTAGAAAAATACATAAACTGTTAATGTTACATAAATGTAATTTCTTCCAAATTTAAGATGTTTTAAACTGCTCAGGTGATACATAAAATCTTTATAGCATATTTGTATGAAGACATGCATACAGAAAATATAATTTCTGTAAAAGAAGTTAATAATAAGCTTTGAAAAATAATAAGGGAACAGGTTATAACTCTGATTCGTTGTAATTAAAACAATGTGTTAGAAAAAAATAATAATGTGTAAAATATTACAAATTACAAGTCCTGTTTTCTAATAACTGTTGACTCTAAGAGGAAATGCTGGTCAGGATTTTGAAAAGCCATTAATGTTTTGTTTGTATCTACTGCTGATATGATTAATTCAGACATGTTGAAGAGAGCAGGTTTTCAGAGCAGAGATACTCAAGTTTTCCAGATAATCAAGCCTTAATAGGAAAGATATGCTCAGACAGACTTTGCATGAGACTCTACAGGAATCCAAGGTAAACTTGCTGCTGATCATGAAGTGAATATTACATATGTAGTCTTAAAACATGGTCTCTAGATCATATCCTCAGTAACTTAACTTTTCTAGTGTGTGTGTTTGACAAGTTGGATTATATTTTTCTGCATCCATCTAGTTAAGTTGCATTGAGTCCAAAACTCCAGGTTTGTCTACCTCTAAACCTCCAGGAAATCTGAGGTTAGAAATAGGCATATAGAGATGAAATAACGGTGTTTACATGTTTCTGGAATATCTGCCATGATGGTGCAACATTTATCTTTCATCTGTCACTAACTTATTTTTCCTTACATTTTTTTCACATAATGTTGTCTCTATCACTGCTGAAAACCTCATTTTCAATCTCATTGTCTAGAGTGAGGATGTATTTTTTATACAATTGCTGACAAATTTGGTAAAGAAAGTAAAAAATTCTGAAGAAAACAGTTGAAGGGCTTCCCTTCTAAATTTAGTTTGAGCTTAAATTCCAGATTTTCTGTCTACAGCCTGTTCTACCTTCCATGTTTCTTTCATTTTCCCTTCAACACTCCTCTTGACCCATGAGTTTTGACCATAATTTATTTAATAAATGCTTTACACTGAAATTCTAAACACAGAATAGCTCTACATGTATGATTGAGAAATCAACTATTTAAAATACAAATTATTTTTAGAATTTCCACTGATTATATTCATGCTATGTTTGACCAAACCACTGGCAAGCTGTGCTCTTATTTGAATTCCAAACAAAAAGTTTGCTCTATTAGGAGCTGTTCTTTAATATACCTGAAACACTAAATTTTAGATTTGTTCAAGCATGAAATAACTTATAAAACTAGGTTAGGAAAAGTTTTCATATTCCATGAGTCTTTATGCATTTGGTTGAAATAGTGTTACAACATTTCCAGGGGATTCTTACAATTTGTATTGCGTAAGTTAATGGAAGTTTGTATTGCTAAGAAAAAACATATCTTTTAATTGACTGCTTCAATTAAGAAAACACATTAGATGTTGCAATTTCATAGCTGTGCACTGATACAGTGCATTTCCTTGAGGACACCACAGCACTACAACTATCCCAGACATGAGTATCCCAATACATTATGCTACTCATCCAACAGGAGAAACTGAAGCATTACAGAGAAAGAAAACTAACAAACAGGTTTGCATCACTTAACAGTTCAGTTAATCAACTTACTTTGCTAGGAGATTGAAAAGTATACTAAATTACATGCCATTTTTAGTTCAGGAATGCGAGAATGAACATCTGATCAAGAAGGGGAGATTTTTGAGGGAAATGTTATCCTTCTGTGAGATGATTTATTGAAAAAATTTTGTTTTATTTTTAAGAAGGACTCTGAAAAAGAAATATAGACTTATCCAAGTTAAGAGAGCAATCTCTTAGTGGATTTTTTTCTCTCTGTTTTTGTTTGGTTGGTTTGGTTTTGTTTTTATTTTTATTTTTTTTGTAGTCCCTTTATTTCTCATCTCTTTTTGTTCCAAAACATGTGTGAATATATGTTGTTGAATATTTAATGGACACCTAAAGATATTTTAGAAATTGTACCATAATGTATGGATCCCAAATGGAGCACGTGGCTAAACTGTAGAAACAGGAAAAATTTTGATTACAACATTGAAGACATCTGGTATTCAAAGGTAGATCACTATAAGAATTCCAATTACTTTGTGTAGATGCCCAGATTACACAGTCTTTTTTCTGCTACCATGGGTCTTCTGAAAGATAACTGCTCTAGTCTGCATATAGCTTTCTTGTATTAGGGAACCTAAACTCGGATGAGGGTTCCAGGTATGATCTTGTGAGTTTTAAATAGTTCAGGGCTGTTTTCAGCAAAGTGCCAAGCAGGGAGGGAGCCTCTCAGCCTGCAGACTGAGATCCTTTATTGTGTTTGTGGCTGGCCTTCACTACTGCAAGGACACCCTCCCATGTGGCTCCTCTGGGATCCCCAGGGCCTCCTCTGCAGAGCAGCGCACAGCCACTTGTCCCCACCCTGCCCTGACGCCCTAGGCTGTCCCCTCAACATGAATGAGCTTGTGCCCACTCACGCTGCACTTTGTCAGGTTTCTGTCAGCCCATTTCTCTGACCTGCTGGAGTCACTCTGAACAGCAGGCCTGCCCTCTCACACACCGACTGCTCCCTGCAGTTTGGGGTCAGCTGAGTATTTGCTAAGTGAAATGCTTGGATGTTATCTGTTGCATACTTTGCCAATATTCAGCTTTAGGAAATAAAAGGCTGCAAACCAACCATCTGCAACATGCCACTGATATAATTTTGCTTCATTCAAACAGTAACTTGGAGTTTGATAAAATTCTTGGTCAAAATCTTCTGACTTTTAGGTCACTTCAGTCTCTAATTCTGATAACTCGACAGCTCTTCTTGAAACCAAATCCAAAGACAATTCTGTTTTATTTGCTTGTCTAAAGATCTGATGCATTAAAATCAGGGGACTGAGTAGAAATTAGGACTTTTTTTTTATTTATTTAAGTGAAATTGCCAGTAATCAGCAGAATCTGGGGAGACAGGAATGTAACTTTCAAAGGGTGTCAGGCCAGAACTTGTGTGCCCTGCCATCTGAGATCTCTCTCAGTGGCAGGATGCGTTTTAGGTACAAATCATGACAGATTATGGTGAAGCAGAATGAGGTAAAGCTGCCTTAAAACCCACTTTCACAACTAAAGTATTTGAGTTAATGGCTGAAGAGTACTTACAGATTTGTTTTAACTTTCCACAGCTAATTGCACACATACAGTTGCAACTCTGTTGTATATTTATAGGAATTTATTGCGTGTTGAAGGAAATAGTCAGGACTTTTAATGACTTTTACATAAAAAGCTAACATTAAAATAAATCCATATAAAAATGAATTCTATTATGATTTAATCTCCTCCATGAACAGAAAAAATGGTCCATTCTGTCCTTTAGAGATGACTTTATGTTACAATGAATGACCCAACTTTACCACTGAGTTTCAAAGGTTCCATTTTTCTGCCTAACTAAATGCCACAGTACCATACATTCTCCTCTGAGAGGGAGCAGAATTTTCCTCCAAGCACCCTTGCTCAGGAAGAACAGCGTCGTTTTCTCTGTGGTATTGAGGGAATAGTAGATTAAGTGACTTTCTCAAGGACACAGGAAATCTGTGGTAAGGCAGAAAAAGGAATCCCAGTATCATGAAACTCTAGACAGCAGTGTTAATCACCAGACCACCAAAGCTCAGGCCTGAGGCACACTCTGCTGAAGGAAAAAAAAAAAGAAGTCAAAGTAATGCTTCAAATTGAAACTGGTGGGACTTCCAATCCCTTCCTTTACTTTCTAGCACAGCTGCATGAGACCTTATGAATTGTCTGACTGCAAAAACAAAAGCTCTAAAAGACACACAGTAAGGGGTGTTACAGGGGACAGCAAGGAGAGGACTTGGTGTGCCAGCTTTCACATGTGTTGTCAGCACAGTTCCTGTGTCAGTGAGGGAACATGTAAAAAACCCAAAACAGCTGCAAACCCCTTTATATGGGCTTGCACTTCACATTGGCAGACCACACCAAAGGAAACAAAGACAAAAAATGAACCTGAAAGTCTAAGATGCCTTTATTTAATATCCTGTGTGGTCTGTGGAGCAGGTGGCAGAGGAGACACCTGGACCGTTGTGCAGTTTCCAGCAGTGACAAGAGAGGTAGTCACAGAGTCACCCCAGTACAGCACTGGCCAGGGGCTGTGCCTGCACATCACACCTCCCACCTTCCCATCGCACCTGGATACCTGGGTAGGATGGAAAAAGCCCGGGTTATCTTGGTTAGTACCCTGAACCCTGAAGGATAAGGTGGAGACAAAAATGTAAAGGCTGTTCAGACCCACTAAGTTGACACAGGACATGTGAGAAACAGCAAGAGGCTGTCCAAAGTTTCTTTGGTTGGGCAAGATTAGTCCATTTTTAACCAGTTATGTATTAAATGTAGATCTTGGGAAAAGTCATTACAAGAATAGGGAAAATATGGCCTCATCAGTATTCCAGTTTCTTCTTTCCTGTAAGACTTGTCCCCTATATATGCAGCATCATGCTGGAATTCATTTGTCCAACAGATATTTCAGTGCAAGAACATTTCCAGATGGACCCAGATTAGGATTTCACAACCCCATACACCACACACACACACACACACACACACACACAAAAAAAAAAAAAATTCCAGCTCTGTCCCCATTCTGTTTTCTTTGCAAATAAACTTCTAAAGTGGAAACTCTGATTCAGCAGGACAATCAGTGGTTAAAATGGACATACTCTTTGGAAAGAGATTATTATACCCATGGGTGGTCAAGCTGGTATATTTTAGAGTGAAATTCAACAGTCTCATTGGAGATACAGAATAAGACAACACTGAAGCACTTAAATTTCTTTTTGATAGTGTTTTTACTCCCTTACAAGAAAACAAATTAGAGACTAATGCAAATATCAACAAGATAAATAATACTATCCCTATCTCACCGAAAAAGTTTGATGAAGTAAGAGTGAAAGATATGGTCAAAAGGTTTACTGAAATTCATATCACTCCTGTAACACTGTCACCTGGAAAATTAAACAGCTTTTGTGAAGTGCAACTGCTAAAAGGTAATAGAATAAAATCCTAAAATTACTCATTTAAATTTCAGTCACAAGACACAGTATGAAGTAACAGATTTACCTGTGCTTCAGTGTTCAGCTGTGATAGGTAAAGCCAAGGGGAAAAAAATGCTTTGGTCTCAATCTGGGCAAATACCTTGAAGAAAGAGCTTGACATCTGATTCCAAATCAACTTTCATAGTTAGATCTTTCCTTTAGTCCTCTTGGTCATAAACGTAGGAATAAAAAGACTCAAACTCCATGGATTTATTTGAATTTTTAAGTTTGGCATGGTTTCTGACAGTCACCAGCACCAGATGTTCCTGAAGACAGTCTTATTTATTTTTAACTCTGTTGATAGGAGCCATCTGCTTCCCAAATATCTCATCTAAAGAATGACTGTAATGTATATTTAATAATTAACTAGTAATGAGCTGATCTGAGCAACTTTATAATTGAGTAAGCATTTATAAATCCTTTCTTTTCTTTTGCTTTCCTAACAGGATTTTAAACTTTTGGGGTTTGCAAACCACAGTTCTCTGGTGTGATTTGAAGGACTTTTTGATATGAAGTGAACTTACTTTTCTTTGACACTTTTCACCAATCCTTAGAGAAAGGTTATGAACCAAAAAAACCATTGAATACACCTTAAAAATGCTGCCATAAGTTATATTCTGAACCAAAAGTATATTCAGTACCGATAAAATGGCAGCTAAATCTTGTAAAAGACAAAAATGGAGCAGAGAAAAAAAGAATCAAGTTATGCTTTGGTAAATTTGCTTTTTAAGTTTTCCCAGTGCTCATTCACAAAGTTTTGAGTTTCACTTATTTTATTAATGATAAAATAAGCCACTCCTAATAACAAATGTTCCTGTTCAATAGAATAATGAAAGTTTGTGAAAATTCTCATACAAATTTTAAGCAGGCCTCTTGATGCCAATTTTCCCTCTGTTGATTGCAAAGATCCTTTTGCCTTTGATGCCTTTGATTCTTAGGGATTTTGTCGAATACATCTCACTGTTAAGAATCACTGATGATCTGTGATTTATAGTTGAATGTCAGCAGCAACTTGAAAACATAAATGTTCTTTTCTTCAGAATTGCTCTGAAAATCCCTTGAGAAGAGAAGAACTGTCTGGCCCTTCCATTTCCAGTCTGAGCAGGAAGTTCAGGGGAACAAGAAAGCTAGAATAATACCAGAATATTTTTGCAAAGTTAAGACAGAATCTGGAGTGAAATCAATTGTATGCTGTCTTCTTTTTCTTTTTTTAATTAGGCGTGTAATGCTCATGAGCAGATGATTTTATCCCTGTGTTTTGGTCACATCTTAAGGTTTCCACAAAGACCTGCTCTGTAATGAGAACATTACTCTTAATCTTTTCTGTCTTTATGGTCTGCACAGCACAGAAATGTCATGTGGATTTATTGTACTCTGAGAAGACCACCGAGGAGCTGGGTTTGGGAGATGCAGCCAATGTCTGAACTCTCGTGTGCTGGATTAGCCACCCAAGCCACAGCACATACACTGACCCACGTCAGCTTCTCCTCCTTCTGTGCCCATGTTGGTCTCTTGTCGCCAGTCCTCCTGCTTTTAGTCATGTGGAGAGTATGGATTTTTCCAGCTATGAAATACAGAAAGGTACTTTGTATGTCACAATTATTTTTAAACACCATACTGCCCCATATCTAGCTACCTATGACCATAAGGTATCTAAAGAAAAACACAAGCAGTGAAACTACTAAGGTGCATAGCATCCTTCTTTTGCCTCTAGAGCAGTCAATGTCTAAGAGCACTGGTTTTTGGGCTTTTTTTTTTATTTTTACTCAGAAAGACCTTTCAATTACCTTTTTGGCTGACCTCAGATTTAATTTTCTAACTAAACATTTTGCGTTTTTTAACTTCAGTCTTCAACAAGGACAAAACCACTCAAACTACAGTGTTGTCTTTGAATTATGTAGGTTGACAGATTTTTAAGGCTATTTTCATTCCTCAGCATGAAGGACAACAGGGAGGGTGAGTGAGAATGCATAATGGTGAAGTTGAATTTTGGAAGGGGGCACAACTTACCAGCTCTATACTCTAGGAAGAAGGAAATGTATGGAGTGGAATTGACGTAGACTTGTCCACTAAACAATAAAACAGTGTCAAACAAGGACTTTCTCAGTGTGACATTTCTCTTTGCAAAGCTGGCTATTAGAAGAGCTCTGCATGTGGCTCATTAAAATTACGGTCCACAAACAGAGCAAGACACACATTGAATAAAAATCTCCACAAACACGGAGTTTCAGGGAAAACCAGGTTGCTGTGTTATAATCTGATGGTTCAGTGTTAAAAACAATATTCTCGGTAGTATTCCTGGGAGCGTCAATGGCACAATGGAGGCCTCAGGACTGTCTAAAGTTGAATCAACTCTGCAGACTCATCAGAAACCTCACCAGTCCAAATAGTCACCCCTCCACCCTGTTGCCTCAGTATGGCTAAGCATGCTTGTTGCTCTCTTCTTTTTTCACATGAAAGGGCGTGTAAGGCCAATTGCGCACGTTATTATTTGCTATTTTTCTGTAAAGAAACTCATAACTTGACAGTAGAACACTAATTTTTTCAAAAGCTAACAGATTTTAAGATCTGAGAGGAGCAGCTAGCCAGTCTTCTTTCATAACATAAATAGCTCCTCTACAAGCTCATAGTCTGCACTTGATCTGGACCATATTTTCTAGAAGGTAATCAAAGGTGAAATCTTGATTCTGCCTTCTTACAGACAGTTATCAGGGAGGGAGAACTGAGTGCCATAATTTTTTCGTTTGAGTTTGTTTAATTCCGTGCAACATCTATCCTTAATTATAGTTTATGAACATGAATGTGCACAATAAAATACTAAATGTTCTGCAACACTGTTCTTTAAAAAAATAATATTCCCCACTATTAACATGAAACAGTTGCTCTTGAAAGTCCTGTGCTGTCCTCCCTTCTGCTATCCTGCTGTCCTCCTTTCTTGGGCAGCAACTGCCTTCCTTAGTTTCATCTGGATTTTATCTGAATAAAGAGCAGCACTATCTGCTCCTGTGGACTGTGGATGAAATAAACTCAACAGGATAACTCATTAAGAAAACAAGTCAAAGGGGATTTTTCTGCCTGTAGTGTGAGAGATGTTGACAGCAGCTAACCTTACAGGCAAGCTTGTTGCTTCTATGTAGACCTGTTCTCTTTCAGTTTTTTGAGACATGTTGCCAAAGAATTTTGGCAGAGTCTACATTTGCCACTGCTGATCCCTTTTAATGAAGTTTGTGGGTCATTTGAAAGCTGCAGAGCAAAGTGAGACTTTGCTTTTTGTGTTTTGCCAATTTCATTATGCTTGGGGTGGTAGTTAAGGATCATTTCCAAAAGCCCAATAGACATTATTATTAGGTTTCTACAGGGGTACAGCTAATATTCTTTTCCTGGCAGATTTCCATATTCTCTGTGACTAATGCAACCTCTATTGTTTTTTGACAAGAGTAAAAATAGACAATTTTTTATTCTCCAAGGAGAGAGGCTGTCAGCTACCAGAAGAATAAAGACTTCCAGTGTTTACCTTTCCAGTCAACCCAATGACTACATAGAGGCAACACAGACTTTCAATTGCTATAATAAAAGAATATGCAAAATGGCATGCATGGACTGAAAAGTAAGCAATTTGCATATTTATTCTTGTCACAACACCTTTTCTTCAGCGGCATTTCACCATGGAAACAAGTAAAGATCACTTCAAGATGGCTCTTAGTAGGTTAGCCAAACAGTCACATTTTGGCTACTACTTGGAAGGTTGCTATGTCATCTGGATGCACCTAAATTGAATGCCAAAGGGGTTCAGAGAGCATTGAGTGCCTGGGTATTTACTGCTTTTAGGACTGACCTTGTCTATATATATAGACAGAATTGGCAGTGGAACCAAAATGGCCTTTTGGAGGAGTACAGAATGAGGGATGGTGTTGCTTGGAGCCAGTCGTCTGCTCAATGCCTGATCTTCGGAGCTGGCTTGAATGTCAGGCGTATTTGAGTGGGAAACCCCAGCTCCCTGATCCCAAGATAGCCCTGCCAGGAGGATTCTTTGTTCCTTTCACAGAAAGGGAGAGGGGGGGATACTGAGATCCTTATGTATCCTTCTGGGGTTTTTTTTTGCCTGGAACTATCCTTTCTTAGGAGAGGTGCAGAGAGGAAGAATCTCTTGCTTATCTCCCTGCATCTCACACCCATCCTCAGACTGTCCCTCACTTTGACAACAGCACAGGCAATGATCCTGCTCTGCAGGATAGGATACTCTGACTTACCACTCAGCTGGACTAGCTGGGATATATATTTTGCTTTTCTTGAAATGAATTCTGTTTTTGCTATGTCTTTAGGGAACCAGATGCATTATTCATGAGAAGAAGCAGGGCTGGGAGAGTGTGATATTCTTTATTTACATTCCAGTGAGAGTACAATTATTGTAAGGATTTGACCCTAGCAATTGCTGAATATGCATGGAAAATGGACGGTCAGAAGGCTTTCCCTTCCCATTGTTTGCCTACCACAGTAGCACAAATTCAGCATTTATGGTCCCTTCAAGCATCTGTAATGTGACCCAACCATTTTCTTCTCATTTGGGTGGATTGTTGCTTGAAAGGATTGTGTGGCACATGCCAAGTCATGCCATTACAGACAGATTTTCTCTGCATGCCCTGGACTTCCTATGGGTTGGTGGCTCCTGTTCCTTCTGTCAGCCTCTTCAGTGATCTGTTTCCACCCCTTAAAGGTTGGTTCCACAGGAAGTAGAACTTTTCATCAGTTATTTTCATCTTCAGAGGGGTTTTTCTCAGTGAAAATTTCTACAATTCTCAAAGATGTTCCTCACTACCCTTCAACTGGAAGGAGGAGAACACCCCTTGTGCTCTTTACAGCTTCAACATCTTTCTGAGGTGTATTTTGTGGTATTGTTCCAACATGGATAATTGATTGTACCAAATTTTCTTGGTCTTAATCACTTTACATAGTCTCCTCCTTCCAGCCCCAGGACCTCATGTGTTCCTTAGGAGCACATTGGTAGTAAAGGGAAGGATCTTCCTTCTGCTCTGAGCAGAGACAAGAGTCCAGTCTCCCATGTGGATCAGCCAGTCCTGTCAGCTCAGGGTTGGATGCTTAATGAACATCCATGTCCAAGGCCTTAGGACAGGACTGTTGCTTTTCACCTGTCAGTGTGCAACACTATGCATCAGTCTCTGCTCAGATTCCTGGACAGCACACTGCTTGATGAACTCTTCACCAGATTTCTATGTACCAATCTGCCTTCAGATGTGGCCCCATGAACACGAGCTGGGAAGTTTGAGCAAACTCTGATGTTCAGCCTGGCATGCATGACACTGCTGCCAGAACTGCTGCCCTACACCACTGCCCACAGCACCGAGCTCCCGCAGATCACTAGGAGACACTGCTCTGTCTTGCTCAGGCACTGAAAGAGTAACGTTGGAGCATATTCAAAGTTTCCAAGGGTCCAAATACAGACTTTGTTGGTTATAAGCATTCACATTCCTATACATATTCTCATATATGCTTCAAATTTTCTGAGCTTCAGAAATATTATAATTTAATAACAAAACTTTGTTACTCCGCCTTTCATTTAAATGCCTTTAGAATGTCTAGATTTTTAGTTAATCACATTTTTTCTCAGTGTCAGCAGCTAATATGTGCATTTTTAAATGCTCAAGTTAACCACTTTTTAAGAGCTGAATGTTATTGAATGTATTATTTTAACTCAATAGATCATGTAAAATAGATCTGTAAAATAATTTATCTAATTTTTCATACAAATTTGTCCAAAACTAGTGTGCAAATTATGAAACTAGTATGGAATTAAAATGAAAGCTATTTTGTGCATCATTGTCTTAATGTTGATATTGTTACAACATCTAATGTGTTACAGAAACACATTTCTTAAATGGATTGACTTATTAAGTTTAGGAGTTCTCTGTGTCTACCTCATGATGTTTCAACACTCCGGGAGTTCCAGTACACTGTGGAAGTGAGAAATAAAACTCTCCTGGGCATAATGGCCTCCTCTGGGGATTAGAAATGTCTTGATTTGTCACTTCTTTTTTACTTCTGACTACCCAGCTCTCTGCAACATATTTATAGTATTAAGCTATGACACCCAACTTTCTATGTGTTCATGTTTGTTTCTTATATTTTAAAGTGCATACTATTTTTACAACATTTAGTTGTAGCTCTCAGGATAGTTTGAATCCTGTGGCAGAATGTGAGATAAGACTTGCCATCAGGGAGTCTGGAGTTCAGTGGTTTGAACCTCTGATAATTTGTTTTGTAAACAGAGCAAGCAATGCATCCAGAATATTTTCTGCTTTAATAGAACTGAAAAGTGGTGGAAGAGCACATTTCATTAAATCAGTGCAACAGTCAGATTTCCCTGCCAGGCATTGTGTTAATATTCCATACTTTCAGTGAGGAATCATTTTTGTATTGGCACATTATTAGTGCACTCTCATCAGTGTGGGACCATTAACTTAATGCTGTCATTTCTGCAGGATGGACCTGTCTTAGCTGTGTGTGATGAGTCAGAGAGGGTCCCATACAAACTTCAGACCTCATGATTCAGGTTTCTCCTCTGCAAAATGAGAATAATTACATTTTTTGCTTCTAAATGGTGTTGCATGGCTAAATACAGAAAGAGAGATAAGAAAATAATGCAGCCATAATGAGAAAGTGACAAGCTGATGGCATAGGAATAGATCTAGGAGATCCATTTGGCTCTAAATAAACATAAGGGAGTTTGAATACATTTTAATTTAAATAATACAGTTGAGTTTGACAGAAACTTTTTGATAAAATATTAAATAAAAGGTTTTAAAAGCAATTCAATTTGCTTCAACTTTCCAAAAAAGAACCACATATATTTCAGAGTGGTTGGTTTCACAAAGACATTTCTGCACTCACCCTAGTACCAGCACTGAGTCCTAGTGTCTTTCCAAGAATGTATAGATAATACCACTTATCTATGTAAGATTTCTATTAAAAAATCATCTTTTTCTGCATCAATGAAGGATTTTATGCTACCTTCAAGTGTATATCTAAGAGGTATAGTCTAGCATTCAGAATATTGAATGGCTAAACCCTCTAACTCTCTACCACTGAAACAGACTTATTTCAGTTTGTTAACTGTAAAAATAAACAAAATAAATTTTAAATTAATGAAACTCCTGAAATGAAAAATCAGTTTTCTTCACCATTACCTGTGGAAGTGACTTCTAAAATGTAATACTGTCATACTGTTCTGGTAGTGAGTTTCTGCTAAAGAGAATGAAAACCACATCCAGACCAAAGTCTTTTGCAGCATGTAAGTTAGAGGAGTAAAGAGTTCTCAGGATCATCACTGTAGATCTAATGACTTACTAATGTCAGGGGTTTAAGTGATTACATTACTACCAGTGTTTACATGTGGGCCCTGCCTCTCAACTGTGCTCTGCTCTGTACACTACAGCAGTGTGTTTTTTTTACTTTTCTGAGTAGGAGAAATTTTACTGTGTTTCAGGCACTATCAGAGTTACAACTCTGGACTGTCAACTCACAAGGTCTGTAATTTAGATATGAAATTATTCCCCTCTGAGTAAGGAAATAAAAATAATTTTCTGGTACAAAAAGCAGAGATGTATCTACTTTGAGGACCTCTGTTTCTTTTATGTCTGTAACACCTAAGTGTTTCTGAACCGTCAGCACAATTTCTGATTGATTTTATTGGCTAATTTGTGCTCTTAATTGACTAAATCTAAATGTTTTAGGAAATACAGGAAGAAAGGCACTGAAAAATCTTAGATAAAAAGTGGGTTAAAGTTGATCTTGCCAGCCTTCACTAGTTAAACAAATGTTATTGCTTTAAGTTGAAACATACCCCATTGGTCTTAGAACATTTTTATGAATGACCACAACTGTAGTTTAAGGTTTTTATGAGAACTGATGACTCATTTATAAGTCTTTTTTGTTTTCTACATCTACTGAGTTTTTGAGAGCTTGTTCTGTAACAATGATTATTTTTACAGACTTGTTCTACTAGATGCTTACTTCATGGTCCTTGGTTGTTAGAAATGTTTCAAAAAGAGAGCTAAATAATAATTAAAAAAAACTACTGGGAGCACTTAGAGCTCAGGATTTATTTTATTCACAAGTGAGATAATCCCTTTTCTTGCGAAGAAAACTAAAGCACTGTGATGGCAAATGAAGATAGTGGCACAGTAAGATCTAGACCACAGGAATTTCTAATTTGTACTCTGTCTATTCAGCCTGGCACTCTAAAGTGGACTTTTCCATTATGCCTGTTTATCTCAGAAAATCACATGCTATTTTTCAGTTTCCTTTCAAGGATCTGTGTGTCATGCAGCGATTACTATTGTCATGGGCAGCTGCATGTCAAAGTTAACACCACAGGATCACATTTTCCAACAACTTCAATTAGAAGTTAATTAAAATCATATCTCTTTAAAATGAGAAAGGGGCTAGCAAAGCAAGCCAAAAATGAGCTGCAACTACATTGGCTCTGTTATTATTTGATGGGATTGAGAGAATAGACAAGGGAACCGTACTATATTTACTGTTCAGCTCCAAGCACTTGAGCTGCTTGGGTATATGAGGAGTGTAGAAAATTTGCATAAGCAGTGAAGAAAGGAGGGATCTGTGAAGAGTAAGGCAGATCAGCAATACTGTGAATCAGCCTTTACAGGCACCAGTGTGAGCTGCCTCGGGCAGGTGCTCTGAATAACAGCTACATTTGTGGTCCTTGAGCCTGTCACATATGCCATGTGCCCCTTCCGCCTTAATGTTCACACATACTTACAATATCCTAATGCACGCTAATAACTTGAAACTGAAGCTGAGATGCCATCTATCATTCTTCAAATAGAAGAAATACTGCAGAGACAGGGAAGTTAAAAGGTGTCCCACTTCCGACATTTATACATTTTTCCATACCACCTAAAGAGATTTCTGCTATCCAGTTACCTTAAAATAATACTTACTTTAAGTCAGTTTAAGGTGACAGTTAAATAAAATCATGTTCAAAATAGATGACACGTTTATAGGAGCTTGTTGAATACATAAGTGAATTGAAAAGGAAGGACAGTAAACTGTGTTTTGTGAGGCTGTACTGGTTGGTGCTACTTCCCTGTGAGTCACTAATGTGCTTCCAGGAAGGTGATACTCATGACATAAGGTTTTAAGCAGGAGACATAACCTGGAGCAATGTCAGTTGAAGGCTTCTGTTGGAAAACCCTGAGAACTTCTCATTAGAGGGGCCTTTCAGGGGTACGTCTTTGAATATTGACTGTGCATTGGTGATGGGAGTTAACTTTGCAGCATTGGCTCTTGAAGTTTTCTTTGCAGTCCAAGTTTTGAAACCTCATCTTCAAACTAATCTCTTGCCTTTCTAACTAGAAAAATTACCCTCACTGTGCTCCAGCTGAAATAAGGATACCTTCACTTTGCTGAGGGTGTCTTACTTGTTTGATTAGCAACTATCAATTGGTCTAGGCTGAGTAATAAATATCTCCTTACATTTGTAAGGAATAAACTTTCTTCTTTTTTTTTTTCTTCACACCAACATAGTGACATTTTTTGGCATCTCTTAATTTGAAATTTCTGTCTTTCATTGGACTTCATATTTGCTTAGCCACACTAGGGAATTACCTTTTTGAATTAGGTGAGATGAAAATTTTCTCTTCACTTTCACACATCATAATTCAGTAAGCATTGTCACCAAACAATTTTTGGTATCTATCTATGCATAAATACATAGCAAAATACTAGCCTATTTAAAGACTATATAGAATAATAGAATAAGGAGTAAAAAATCAGTTAAGTTTTATAATTGGGGTATAATATATTGAAATTTGGGGTACTTCAGTTTCTTCCATATATTTCTCTGGATTCCTTTCTGCTGTCAAGAAGTCACTCTGATTTGACAAGCAATTTATGTGAAATGTTGCTGTCATTTTTATATTCTAGCTCATAAAACATTAATAAGCAAAGACAGATATGCTACTAACTCTCTGTAAACACCTTTGTTTGTTACTTTGTTCTTCCTTTTACCACCACTAACTGTTTTATTCAGGGAATGCCTGGTAATACTTGTTTTTAAGATAAGGTAAGACATTAGAATCCAAAGGTGGTCTGAACTACTTGAAATTCTTCAAAAATAAAAGGATGACAAAGTGCAACTGGCTAATGCATATTCCTAAACACCAAAGATCTTCAGCTGTACTTATTTACAACTATTTCATGCTTCCCAGGTGCTCAGTTTCCTAAAATTACTCGAAGCAGTACCCATTCATTGGCAACTTCCTTGCTCAATTAATTGCAGTACCCATATCTATTATTTACCAGAAGCTTGACACACAGCCAAAAGCTGCAAAGCCAGTATTTTTCACCTCATACCACATATGGCAGTCCTCCTTCCCAAGCCTGAGAAAAACATCAAGAATCTCAGCCCCACTAGATAATTTAGCAAACACCATTTACTTTTACAGAAAAATAATGCTTATAGATTATAGCTTATATTTGGAAAGTGCTGCAGCTGCCTTCAGTTCTTAGTTGTGAAACTCTCTGCTGTGAAGCCATACTTTCTGTCTAAAAACACAGAATACTTCCCAGTTAAGCAATAACAATTTTCAAACTCTGTGGTTAGCAGTTTTATAGTGTGATATTTTAGTCATTTGTGCATTGAAAAAGTAAGTACAATACATTTGCTTTGTATTTGATAAACGGAAGAAGTGTGGGAATAAGCTGAGAAGTATTGGGTTTTTGATTTCTGTCTCTAGAAGGGGACGGTGCAAGGGTGTCAGGCTGTAACTGTCCATTAAGCAAGTCACGCTCTCCAAAGTGGAAATTCACTACCAGCAGACTTACATGCATGTCTACCATCTAAATGTGGATATTTTCAGCTCATTACAAGACCACTTCAAAAAGCACAAACCACAGCACGTGAAAACATGCAGCTCACCGCACCACAGGCTGTTCTCTGGGCTGCCCTTAGGATCCATACAATTTCCCTTTCATGTATTTATTTCTATAGCAGGCTGGGGCTGTTCAGTGGAGTGTACAGGAGGTAAAACCTTATTTTCAGTCACTTACATTTCTCACTGGATATGTGCAGATAAACATTTGGCATTGGTTTGTGGCACATAGATATTCAGGACTCAAAAGAGCATTGACAAAATTAGAAACTCTAATGACACTACAAGCGAGGACTTCTCTGCTTTCTCCTATTGCAAAATTTCAGCTCAGTCTTGAGGCTGTGTGGTGACTGCCCCTTACTCTCCTGCCTGCAGAGCCTTGGTAATAATCAGCACCCTCTTGTGCATCTCTGCAAATATCTGCAAGCGTTACTAGTGACTGGGTAAATACAGCCCCTTTTCATTTGTCCCTGGTTCCCTTAGGGACAAACAAACAAAAGGAAGAGTGCTTTTTCTCATGATGCATAATAAAATTATGGAACTCCGCCACAAGATGTTGTGGAGACCAAAATTAGAAATGTGTTTTTTTTAAATTATATTAGATAACTGCATGAGGATAGAGTCCAGCAGTGATCATAAAGTACAATTTACATAAGAATTTACCTCACAAAGTTCCTAAGCTGAGGGTATCTTGGAGAATATACTGCCCTGGGCTTCTAGTATTGACCATTGTCAGAAACAGGATTCTGAACAAAATAAACCTTTGGCATAAATCTGTATTGCCATTTCATGTCTTTCTGCCTTTGTCATTTTCAGTTTCTTAAGAAAATACTTTAATTAGTGCCAATGTTAAAGTATGTACAGTCTCTCAGTATGTTTCTTATTTACCTTCTCCTTTAACCCACAAACTTATTTCCCAAGGTAACAAAGCAATGGGAAATGTTACTGAAATCTTAACTTGTTTCATAAAATTATGAATTAGATCAGATTACCACAGTGAATGTTTTAGTCTAACAGAAGATGGAAGCCATTTTAATGAACCAGAACAGTTTTTTAGGATATGTAACAAGAGCAAAGCTTGCAACACCAAAAAAAAAGAAAGAAAAAAAAAAAAAAAAAGAAAAAAAAAAAATTAACCAAAATAAATACTCCATTGCTCCTTAGGAAAAATCATTGCTTTTTAAAAATTGCTAAATATTGGACTGGTTTATACTTACACCACCACATTCCATCTACAAGAATCTACAGGAACTGCTCTGGGACCTTTGTCAGTTTGCACAGACTGCCCAGAGAAAGTTGTCCATCATGCAATTGGCTAAAGACTTATGAATATGGACTGTTGCTAAAGGTGCAGATCTTTATTCAGTGCTAATCAACTTCACTATCTCCAGCTGAGTCAGACAGCTGAAGATAAGATCTGAAATTTAAATGAAAACAGAAACATTGAAGTTATATATTTCAAAAATTTCTTCTTCGTTAGTTGGTTGCTTTCAAAGGTCATGTTTTTCCCTCAAATAAACTACTGCTCTTGATCTTGGAAATTCTTAGTAACTAAACTGCTTGTGAAGTAGCTGGAATGAAGTCGTACAAATCCAAAAGATTGTAATGAAAGCAGAATCAGGCCTGTAGCTTCATTCTCATGTTGCATTTGAATATTTAATTTCTTCCCACTCTCTGTCTAAGCACCATGCACTAGCCTTTATCCATACAAATATAGTGTTCCCTCTAACATCAGTAGAAATTGTGCATGTGACCTGTGGATGTTAACTATGTAATTTCAACTGGTAGTAATGGTATTTGCACAGTAGAGCTGTATTCATAGGTGGGAAAATAGTTCTTTTGTTAAGTACTTAATTCAGCTAGAAAACACCTAATCCAAATCACTCCCAGGAGGCACATACAGTAAAAACTATCTACTCTGTGACTATACATTTCAATAAAAGCTTCTCAACTTAAAGTCATTCTTCCATTAAATACAATCGGTCTCAATTTCACAGCATTAAAGTAAACCGATTTTGAAGGAAATAAGTTGGGGTTTCGCTAAGACAGGGCTAAGAGATTTCTATGCAAAAAGATAATGATGTGATGAAAGATTGTGCTGAATGCTTTTGCTTAAACATGCAGACATAAGATACATAGTCAGATGGCCACAAAGAAAAGGGAAGCTTTAAACAAAGTGTGAGAAGGAAAGGAAATTCTATGATGTAAATAAGGGAATGCAAACTATGCAGGATTATTTTTTTCAGAGAGATTGCAAAATAGAACTGGAATCAGTGAGGGTGGGTGTATTTTTCGGGCAAAACTCCATAATCCTGTAAACTGTCATCTTCACTTGTTAACAAAATGTCTTGGCAGCCAACAACAGAAGAGAAACAACCTCCATCTTATCACTGCCTACCATCTCTTTCAAATAAATAGTTGTTGAAGATATCCTGAATGTCTTGAGTTGAACCACACTACCTTAAGCCAAAGTCTGCCAATATTGCATTTATTAAAGTGTTTGAGCTCTCTAAATCCTTCTGCAGGTAAAACCAGGGAGGTATATTTGCAGTCAAAGCCTGAGGGCAGGGTTGTAAATGCTCCTAAATCTCCTAAGAATCTAAATACGAGCTAAGTACCAGCTAAAAGGCTAAGTACCATCACAGTACAGATTCCCATATCCTTTAAACTTCTGGAAAACATGAAATTTTGGTAAGTGAAGTCAGAAATTTACTTCATTTGGGATCATGTCTTCATAAAAGAAGTAAAAGGAATGAATAAGCTCATAAGAAGAATACTATAAATTCCACAATTTAAAAAAAAAAAAACAAACCAGATAATGAAACCAGTAGATAAAACTTCCCTATTAGATATGAAGACAGTAAAGACACGGGAAATGAACGACACATTTCAGTTTCTGAGTTATTCTTGCAGTAATTCAGTTGTTGTCAGTTTGAGGGATCTGATATGAATGTCCCAGCCCTGATTTTTTTTTTTTTTTCTGTAGTCTAATAAATATTGTGCCAGTGACTTTTGGTTTTTCAAGTTGTGCTTGCACTAAAGAAAGAGACCAATCAGTATGTTTACATACTGCTCTGATAGCTGAAAGAAGTTGATCATCCTGGGAGTTTGTTTTCACCTGGCATGAAAGACAGATGAAATGTCTACCTCTGCCTTATATTATGAGATGAAGGAGAAAGCCAGAAAAGAGTAAGACGAGAGGGAAAGGAGAAAATTAAAGAGAGTGGAAAGGGGAATGAAAATTTCTACAGTTGCTTTAATGACAGGTGATTATCTGATATTTATAAGTTACCTCATCAATGAAAACTGTGTATGTTCTAGAAGGACTTGATTATATATTTATGGATTCTTTTGAAAGCTGGAGCTCCCCAACTTATTAATAATTCCCCTGATCCTTGACAGAAATTTCACAGAGTTTTGTGCTGCTGTATAACACTTGAGGATGTGGTTTCCTATCACCAAATCCTAACAGCCATGTTTTAAATCCTAGATGAGCATATTCAGTGGTAATCAAGCTGTCACTACTGAAGGTGAAGTCTTTAATTGCATTCTTGAAATGTGATAGTTTGATATTCCTACATCATTTGTGCCTTATCTGAATCACATGAAACAAAAATCCTGTTACACAATGAACAGGAACCATTAGAAGTAACTAAATGGATTCTCTGGGAAAAAACCTGTTTTGCATGTGAAATGTAAACTCTGGTCAGTTTTGCTTCCACAATCATAGCCCATGTAGGTAGTCACAAACTGATAATAGTGCTTTCAAGTGGACATAATATCAGAAACCACATTATTTGGGAAAAAAGAAAGCCAGAAGCTCTATTTCATTTAAGTGATGACTGATAAAAAGCAGTTCATTTGAAACCTGTTTTTATTGGCTGTGTCATGCTATTTCTTTCAATGCCACTTTCGTCTGAAAGAATATTTTCTTAAAAATAGCTGGCTGTCTTGTAAGTATTGAACATGTCCACAGCATAAAATTGAATGGTTTTGATGAGCATTTTAGGGTTGTTGTATGTAGACATCCACATAATAGGTAAACAGTTTCAAAGGAATCTTATGGGGTCCAAGTTCCATGAAATCCTTAATTTTTGTAAGGATAACGAGTTCTGTATCTAAAAAACATCACAGGCTGGATGTCCAGTGTGTGTGTAGAACTGTCTATTCTGATTTCTTTGGAAGAGTCCTGTCACAGTTGAATGCAGTGCAACTGTTGTGCATGTGGGGTGTGACAACTACTGGAATCGAAATATTTCAAGCCAAAGGTTTGTTTATGCAGAAAATTCGTAGAGCAATTGTCTCAATATTTTTCTACTTTTCAAATAAGTAATCAGTGGGAATTAGATACAGAAATACAGTATGGGCCTAAGCCACAGATTAAAAAAATCTGATGCCTACAATGAAATGTTAATGATGTGGAGGCACATAAATTTAAGCATTTTGCTAATTTACAATGGATTTGGCTGGGATCACCCAACGTGAGAACCCTCAGGCCAGTATGTTTTCACAAGTATATTCAAACACTGTCTTCAGAAACTGTCCTAGTAGTTAGGACTTCAACAGTCATCTCTAAAACCATTAATCATATAACAGCCCGTGCCAGGGCCTATTGCATATCTGAAATCTTAAACTCACAATGAAGTACAGTGCCATCCTTTCTATAATTCAACAGATTAATTATCAAGTTAAATTGTATATTTATTTAATAACCCCTGCAAAATTCATAAACAATATTCAGAAAAGAGACAAGTTCTTAGACCTGACACATGTAATGATGGGCTGTCAGAGCACAGTCATACTTGAGCACTTCCTATTTAGCATTCTGAACCTTGTGCTCTTCATGACATAATGGTCCTGCTTTAGCCATTATGGAGAATAGAAGAATAGAAAACACATTTGACCCATCCTAGCCAATGTTTTTGTGGACTAAACCCTTACTTGGAAGAGGATTTGTAGGCCTGTAATCCACAGACTGAGGAGGGAGTAGAAGCCCTGTTTTCTACTCATGTGATAATGTTTCAAATAAAATTAAACCCAATTAAATCAGTTTTTTGTAACTGAGTAAGTGACAGCTAATTCATGAGGAAATATCTAACAGAGTGAGACAACTGAACTGCTTACTGTGTTTGTGTCCATGAATCATGTTCCTTAAAGTTTGATCTTTTGTTGTATGAGAAATTCAAGTATTGATCTTTGTTCCAAACCTCTCTTTATAGATATAAACTTTGGCATCTTGGAGATTCTTGTCCTGAAAGACTATTCTTAAAAATGTTCCTATACTTCATTTATATAAGAGATACAATCTTGAGACATAATGAATAGCTTTTATACTATAGAAGAGCATCTAAAACAGTAAACCTTCTGTAGCTTGACAAATCCAATCTATAGGAAGGCAAGGTAGATGTTCTGTAATCAATGCCCTGTATACAGTTTAGTTTGGCACTGGTAGTTCTCTGTACAATTGGCAACATTTGGCTGAAAAGTATATTTTTTTTCGTTTTCGGTTAGCTACTTCAACAGAAGTTAGGATTTTAACAATCATCGCTAAAGCCATTAATCATATAACAGTTCCTGCCACGGCCTATTGGGAAGTGTTAGTGAAATTACAGTATTAATGCCATTAATGCAGAATTGTTCTAGTGCCCGGGGTAAAGGAAATAGTAAACCACAGCAGTAAAGCTGTACCCTCAACTTGTAAACCTAAAGGAATATCCTTGTAAAAGAGGTGAACTGAGAGGGATAATTCTGGCAAATTTATTTGAGTGACTCATACTGTTTCCTCGTTAAGAAAAGCAAGCAAAAAGAAAAAAAATCTACCTTTTATAAATGCAGTAAAACAGACTTTAGAGCTGCTCTTCCATATCTCCCATGGCACTAAGGTATACCTTAGTATATCTATGAGATATCTTAGTATATCTATGAGATATCTTAAAGTCAGAAATTCCTTCAGGTTAGCAATATTTTTCTGTTTTCTGGAAGTATAAAAGTAAAGAGCTGAATTATGCCAAACAACACAGAATGTCATTATTTTTAGCTCTGATTCAACAGGAGATTCATAGACAGATTAGTGGTCACCAAAGAAGTATTTGCATCTGTTGTTTATATTATGACATCTGAGATCAAAGTTAGGCTTTAAACTTTAACTTTCTGTTTTCAAGTGGATAATGAGACTGGAAAAAAACCTAAAGATATGAGGGGGGAAAAGCGATGCTGTATTAAAAACACTGAAGTCAGTTTTGAAACGAAGGGGATGTGTGGGATGAAGCCCAGAAGTTGGATCCACCAGCCTTCTGAACACTCTGCTCCTCATTCCCCAGATTAAGTACACATCGTGTGTGTGCCTGTGAATCATCCCAGGGATTGTGGAAACTCTCTGTGTTTAAACTGAGGCCTGGATTGGCCTCAGGCTTTGCTGAATGTCCAGCTTTTACAGCACTGTGTCCAGTGTGCTTAATTCTATGTAGCCATGGAGACAAAACATTTCTGTGGCTGAACCTAACAAAGTTAGCACTGAGTTGTAGTGGCAGAAACATGTCCAGTGAAAACCCAGCAGTGGAAACTCAGCCAAAATAAGGATTTTTTCTGAGGAGATATTAAGGATTTTTAAGTAAATATAAACCTTTGAGTAGCTGATTTTAAGTAAGTTGAGGGTCTCTTTGAAGAGATAATTGATGAGCATTCCTACAGTCAAAGAAAGAACTCCTAACTACCTTTTAAAAGAGTAGATCACCAACAGGCAGAAAACCACTACGAAACCCCTACTCTTGAGCCACTGTCTTTAATGAGATCATGATTGGCCTTTTATGCAAGTAGCTAAGAATGAAAAAGAAGAAAGACTCCTTTGGTTTAACTGGACAACTCAGAAAATTATTAATGATCAGGACATCCCATCATAATCGGCTCACAGGTAAAATACCACACAGGTCAGTGCAGTCAAAGGCATTTCCATTTATCAGATTTTGGAGAGTTTGATTAAATAATTTACTGACTTCAGTTCATATGGCCTGATCCTGTTCTGAGATCTCTGTGAGAGCAGACCATGTAGGAACAAATGCTCACAATTTCAACTGTTGTACAAATGTACCCGTACAGTCATATACACACTTGATAATATTGATCTGTACATGTGTGCAAAGGCTGGGACTGAGATCTCCTTCCTCTTTTTCAAAGAACAGAAGTCATAAATTAGATTGATTTGTCTCTGTCTGAAGTTGCCTGGCTATGGTAAGAGTTGGGCTTAAGTGTAGACTGACATTGTCATCTTGATATTATTTATGGCACTTCCTGGGCAGTTAAATGAGTAGAAATTGAACAGAGACAAAATGTCATTAGCTGTGAAAACCAAATAAACTTACCAGAAATACTTTCTTTCTCTCAGCATTCATTTACATATTACTGTGGTATTACATGGAAAGGGTGTAAATAAGATAAAAAAGGTCTAAAGAGAAGGTTGACTTTAAGTTGGCATTGTCTTATAAAAATATTTCTAGTTACTGTGTGGATTTAGATTATTATGGAATGTTCTCTTCTCTTAATTGAACATCACATTAAATTTGTCTGGATAAAAGTATTTGGATTATTTATTTATGTTGGAAAAACTGTATGAACTTAAATTTAATTGAATGAGCTAACTAACTTTTCCTTTAATGGTATTAAAGTTTCATTAAATCTGAGAAGCAAATGCCATTTTAAACAAAATTAGGAGGACTGTTGAAATATCTAATTTAATCTGATTTTGGAAGTTACCATAAATAAAATATAGCTGTTACGTTGTGTCATCAGTTCTGATGTTTTATTACAGGTTTTTCTTTTTCAAGTGAAATGGCCTATTTCTAGCAGAAAGGCTGGCCTGCACTTTGAAATTCAATGTATTTATCTCACACAATTTTCTGAGTAGAAACCATACTGTTTTTTTTTAAATAACCCATAACTTCAAAATAATTTAAAATCAAGAGACAGTAAAACATATTTTTGTGTTTATATCTTATTATGCATAAAACTATTCTGGATGGATATTTATAGCAATTAAAATTTACTCAATTTCTTATTAAATGATCATAATTAAATAATAATTCCTTCCAATACATAAAGGGGTCTACAAGGAAGCTGGAGAGGGGCTCTTCATCAGGAACTGTAGTGATAGGATGAGGAATTGCTTTAAATTGGAAAAGGGGATGAATTAGATTGGATATTAGGAAGAAATTCTTTATTGTGAGGGTGGTGAAGCACTGGAACATGTTGCCCAGGGAAGTTGTGATGCCCCATCTGTCTAAGTATTCAAGGCCAAGGATGGATGGAGCTCTGGGCAGCCTGGTCTAGTGGGAGGTGTCCCTGCTCATGGCAGTGGGGGTGGAACTAGATGGTCTTTAAGGTCCCCTCGAACCTAAAACGTCTATGTTCCTATGATTTGTTTTTAAGCAATCATTTTGCTGAGTTACCAAAGGGCAACTATTCACAGCATCCCAGGAATTATAAATTGAATAAAACTATTTGGTCATCTATTTCCTTCCTTGAAAGCTCAGGATTATTTCCTAAAGTATATCCCTCCAACTACTAAGTCTGCCATAGCTAATTATACACTGTATGTTTGATTTTTAGCATGCAGCTCTCTCTTCTCAATAAAAGCTTTACAGTTCATGCAAAAGTAGAATAGGCTTTAAGTATAAAAGAAATAGAATTAAATACCAATCTGATTAACTTTTCAGGCCTCAGAAAGCCAGTTTATATTAAAAATCCTTCTTACCACACTGGCTTTGTGAACCATGTGCTAAAAGATGGGGATTATGAAGATCTATTGCAGCAAAGGAGTCAAACATTCTTCAGCTGGTTTGGCTGATGTGCAGTGCAGTCTGTGCCAAGACTCTCTGCCATTCTTAAACATGTCAGTGAAACACATCCACCACTGAGCTGTTCTTCATATTTGTGACTGGTCATTTCAGTCTTTTACACGTCACTAATAATTTGTCTGAAGCATCTTGACAATAAAAGGGCAAATGGGGCTGGCATCATGTTTTAATCAGGCATGGAAGAGTTCCATTCACATTTATCACAATATTTGTTTATTAGCCAGTACAAAACAGCAGTGAAGTAAAAAAAACTGGTAGAAAACCTTTTTTCTATCAGCAGTTATATGACATATAACTGCAGCTTTTTGGTTTCGATAGTTCACACAGTGCTTCCTTCAGAAATGTGTGTTAGCATATCTTCAAAATGAAATTAGGGCTACCTTATGAAGGAAAGTTACTGGGACAGCCCATGTTTTAGTTTATTATTTCACAGGTGTGTCAGAAACTTCTTGTCAGACAAGTTAGCAGCCTTGTAGAAAGCTCACAGAAGCCAGGAAGCTGTAAGTTCAAACGTCACTTGTTTTTTAGCCACTCCTTGTATTTCAAAGTGCTTTGTAGTTAGTTACTAAACAGGGACTCACATTCTTAATTTAGCAGTGGATGAGGTATCAGTGTGAGCCTCCTTTTACTTGATAAATTCATTGACCCATCTGTTGAACACAATCTTTTCTGGCAGGGTGGAAACAGAAGCTACTTCTTAGATATTACAGAGTTAACTGTCACATACAGGAGTACACTGTCACCACTAGGAAAGTGGGGAATGGATTAAACCCTTGTTTTGAACTCTTTCAGGAATAATCAGTTCCAACCACCAGTAATCCAGAGTCCACATCCCTTCTGCATAACATAAATAGAAACAGGATTATGAATGCATCGCATTCACATATAACTAGGTGAATCCCTGATCTGCACAGAGTATCTGGGAGGTGATACAAGTTTAAAAAACTAGACTAGTCTTGTCTTACATGTTTGTAATATTGAAAACTAAATCTTTTGGGAATTTTGGTAGTCCAGTTAGAGAGATTTCTTTATGCTTCCTGCAAAAATCTGCTTTCACTCATGAAGGCAGGCGGTTCACCAGTGAAAAGCTGTGCCCCCAGTGTAAAGGGGGATCTTGCAGTAACAGACTAACACAGATGTTAACAAGAGTGTGAAGGAGAGGAAATAGAATCACATTTTCCAAACACTCAGCTGTATGTTTGGAAAAGGGATTTTCATCTAGAGCAGAGTTTTGTAGTACATTTGAGATTTTTTTATCTATTTCGTTTTGGCAAGTAGAAGAGGTCCTACCTGGAAAAGTCATTCAGATCAGTCAAGCTATTGCAGTGTTCCAGCTGAGCCTCCACTCACACATTTCACAGATTTGGGAATGATGATGAGGAAGATATTTTTATGCCATGACCTTCTCTCATGTAACAGCAGTGGACTGCAGGTCTGCTTGGAATATCCCCTTTTTTGGGTTGCCATGAAAGCAGAGATCTTGCTTCTGCCCAGCTGTGAAAGATCTGCTCTTAAACGTCAAAAAGGCAAAAAGATAAGCTTCAAACAAACCCCCAACACCTGACCTTTCAGGAAGTTCAGTTCTCCACTGGAACTCTGCTGCTCATTTTACATATTCCTTTCTGTATTCTTCCTTTTAAGAAAAACATCTTTGTGGTGGCCTTGCAGTCCACTTGCAACGAAAGAAATGAAGTCCTGTTTTCCTACTTTTTGTCTTCACATTGACACAAAGAACAATGACACTATTTCCAGTGTTATTACACAGAAATCCATTAAACATTCTACACATTGTGAAGAAATTTGCACCTTCCCTTCTCTTTTCCTGCTGGGAATTTGTGGTAGGATGGTAATTTATTTCAAGTGGAACAGAAGCATTCTGTTTTAGTTTTCTTTTCATGTCTAGAAGTTAGAAGTTTAGTCCAAATGTAATAATGGCTAATAATCTCCATGTGCACACTTGCACTAAGGTCAGCAGCATACTTTTCACAAGAAAATAATCTTGAATAGCATGTTAATAGGTTTACAGTAAGGAAAAGCCCCAGTGTTTGGTTTTAGAGCAGATTAGAATTGTAGCCAGCTAATACAAAATAAAATAAAAGCATTCCTATTGGCTTTGTGAAGACATTTTTACCTGTTCTGGAGCTGAAAGGCAAAAACGAAAGCCTCAGGAATGAAATCCTGGACAGATTTTGGGTACCTGCAAAACCTCCCTTGACTTTAGTATGTCAGAATTCCAGACTTCCTGTGCCATCCCCTATCCCTCAAAAACTCTGCGTCCTAAGCCCATATTATTTGACCTAATGGAAATTGAAAACATGACATTATGTGAATACAATGAATTGGATCCAGATGAGACAGGGATGCATTGGGGAATCAGGAGTTTCCTGACCTGTTGCCCCCGGATCTTTTGTATGGCACAGTTGGCTTTAGCACCCTTGGCTCCCCCTCATCGGATCAAACCTTCAGGCATGGCACAGAGTTAACGTGTTTATATCAGCATCTATACCAGGCATAGAAAACCTTTGTCCTGAAAAAGAGAATTCCTGTTTCAGAACATCTATTTTTCAATGTTTTTATTACTTTTATTTAGATTTTCTGTGCTCTGGGCACAGGAGTTTGCAGGTGACATTGGGGTTCAAATGTATCCTGCAGTAACCAATACAGTTTCCATGGGTCCTCCAGGACCAGCAGATATGACTTTGCCAGAGTCATAGTTACAGCATTTCTTTAGTGCCTGACAGGATTTTTTATCTCTTTCCAGTACGGAAGAATTTGCTGTGCTGCAAAGTTTTGACGACAGGGCACAAATGTTATTGCCAGCTATTGGGCAGAATGTATAACTGTTAACGTGATTGCAATCTACAGTTCAGTGTAACAGCTCCCAAGCTTTCCTTGGAATTCATGAACACTTTGTTCTCTATTATTATAGTACAAAGTGTGATAGATATGAGCATTATTGAGGTCAATTCTTCTTTCAATCAAATAGCTGTAGTCATGGGAAATGTTATCCTAATTCCTGTATGTTCTGCACATGTGGTAAACTAATGACTCGAAAGTCTGCATTTATATACAGCAACTACAAAGTCAGTAGAACAGGTATTTTTCCTTACCCATGAGGAAGAAGAACAGTACCACATGGCTATCATTATGAAAATGAGATTGAAGTAAAAACCTGACTTGGAATATTTGAAAGTTTAAGAGTATCTATATTTGATTTTAAACTCTGGCCATCTCTGATTCTGAAGAGTTACAGCATGCTTGAAAAGCCTAGGATATTTTCCTTTTAATTTATAGTCCTGTTATTCTGATATGTTGGTTTATTTTATTTTATGTATTTTTTATTACATTTTAAATGCTTCTGGGTTATTACTAAACCACCCTTCTGACTGTGGTTTTACTTGGCAAGAAAACATTAGTCTTATTGTTATGTATTGACCTACTTGGGATTTATTGTAAAATTTAAATTATTGTAGAAGGAAAAATAAGAGACCAAAACCAGTGATAAATGCTAAGAATTCATGTAAGATCTGAGTGAAGTACAGACTTGTAATAACTGGTGTGTCTCATCTTTGACTCATGGCTCTGTGTTTTCACTACATTAATCATGCCAGAGGGGCTGTCACTTCATATTTGTGAACTGCAAAGGTCCGTCAGGGCAAGGGCCTGTGCATGTTCCTAGATTACAAATCGGAAATGACTGTGATCGTTATCACTTTGGGCACAGGGACACTGTGTAGAAATTTGCAAACAAAAGTAGCAACTTAATCAGTGACAGAGTGAGCCTGACAGCTTCCCTGCCACTTTGCTGGGAATGTGGGAATGGCACCAGTGCCAGGACTCCTGGATGACCAGAAATATATTCATATTTAGATAATCTGAAGGACATATCAAAGACATGTGAACAGTTTCTTGCTACTAAAAAAAAAGTTGAAACCATTCCTTTTCACTATTAGTATAATGATTTGAATTTGTATTGAACCAGCATGAGTCTTAAACCATTAATGTGTAAAATTGTGGCCATTAAGTATAACGTTTGCAAATATATGCTTGGTGGCTTCTGTTTTCCCTTGTAAAACCAGATGTATTTTCAAATTTCCGCATCCAAAATGCCCATCTCTTTGTCTGCCAATCCATTTCTAATTTATGTCACCATTCCTCTATCATTTGTTATGTCTATACTGCATGAGTGCTCATGGACAGACTTAGTAGACCAACTACGAATTTATTTGTCCTATCTTTGTTAAGAACAATAGATACTCTATGTCAGCCATAAAAAGAGAAACTACTGACAACGAGTTAGCAGACATGTAATTGAAGGGTGAAAGCTTCCCCACTTTAGCTCATGATTTCATGACTTACAAAAGAATGCATCACAATAACATCCTCTTCCAGGAGGAGCTGTGATTATGATAAACTGAAGTAGGAGGGAATATTCTTGCCAGGTCCTAAAAAAAATAAAGGGGAAAAAATGCTTCTTCTAAAGTAAGGCTTTAGGACAGAGACTCTTCCATCCTTCCTTTTCATTTGCCTCCTCTTTACAGTGACTTAAGTGCAGGAATATGTCCAAAAGATTTTTATTTTCAGATTTTCCCTAAATTTAAACATTAGAAATGGATTTTATTCTTCAGAGTTACATTAAAATAGAGATTTTCAATCCAGTTTTCTTGTTATTACTGCTGAGTTTGTGCTCAGTATTAAGCACAGAATAGCCCAATTCTGCTCCTCATTATTGCAATTCAAGTATGGTTATTCCTTTAGCAGTTAATGGAAATAAAAATGCTTATTCCCACTATATGAGCTCTCTAGAGAAACCACAGTTCTACATTTTTCATTTAGAGACTGTGGCATTCAAGAAGTAAACTCAGGGCAAGGATTTGATCCCCATAATCATACCCTGAATCTCACTCCAGCAACTGGGGATGATGATTATATTAGCACACGTTTACTAAAAGGAAATGTGATTGCTCTCTTTCAAAATCTCGAGAGGAATGTAATGAAAAGAGAGACTAGAATTGTCTTTGTATGCTTTTGGTTGCTCTCATATTTCCTATTAAAAATATCTTATCTTTCTATACAATTATTAAAGCCATAAAAGGATATATATCTTCAACTATGTAATTTTATATAAACCAAGGCACTTTTATCTTACTAGGTTTCCTAGTCTTTTCTACAGGCTAATTTAAATAATGATATTTCATGATGTTTAGTGACTTACAGTTATTTCCAATGCTACTTGTAAAACAGTTTTTATAATCTATTTAGTAGAATTAACTAATCCTTATTTTATGTATACTTACATGTATGTGTATATGTAAGTATGTATGAATCTGTATGCACTGAATATGCATACACATATTTCACTCTGAGATTTTTATGTATTTTTCTGATTTTAATAATTATTTGAAGGAAGTATTTTCCAAGACTTTTATTTATGTATTTTAATACACTGACATCTATGAAGGCAATCAGATCCATCAGCATGGGATGAAACCAAATTTTTGAGGGCTGCACATATTTTGGCAGGACCATCTCCCTGGTATTCAGTTACACATTCATTACGGTGCTGAGAATTATAGGTATGTCTGGAGGCACTTAGAGATTAATGGGTATATATTGAATTTCAAGAATGGGAAGAAAAGGTGTTAGAGTTTGTACTAGCAGTTAACTTCTTTATAATGCTGTGGGAAATTGAAGCTCTTAGTTTACTACTACAGATATTTCTGGGAATTTCATTTATTTGTATTTCTTCTGCTTATTTCTTAAAATTATAAAGTGATTCCAGTGGAGATGTATCATTTTTTTAATACATTGCCACATATCCAGAACACCTATCATTAAAGTGCATGTGCCCAGATTATTGTAATAAAAGTTGAGAACCATAAATATAGCCTAAATTTATAGGACGCAAATGAACATTGCTGCCTACGTAGATTAAACCCCATCATTCAAGAGATATTATGTGTACCCTCATGTAAATCTATGCACACAAATACTGTGCATGACAATATGTAAACTCTTGTCTAGATATTAATTCCTTATTGACTGAAGAAGTTCAGCAGATTACAGATTTCAGCCTCCCTGGGCTCTGCAGGGGAATGGATTTTGCAGCAGATAGATGTTTTGCTCTTTGTTATATTAGATACCAATGGACAAGAACATCTTTCTTCAATATTAACTAGAATCATGGTGTTGAAGTCAAATACTGAATGCAAGATACAAAGCATAACAAAATAATACCATAATTAGGCAAGTGAAAGAAGAAAAGGACAGCGTTCTTGATTAAAATATTAGTATTTTTTGTAGTCTAGATAGGATTTTTATAAACATTTTTTTGCTAAATAAGATGTGTTGAGGTGAGGAATCTCATTCGCTTACAAATACCTTGTCCACCCAGCTGCTCTATCTTGTCAGAGGTTTCATCAAGTCAGAAGTTGGTAACAGGATTCTCTGCTCTCAAGCAGACCACGAACCATTTTGTTTATGCAGATTTGTTCTGTGTCTATTTTCCCATGTGTTTTGAGGTAAAGTTAGCTGCATAAACACTAATTGTGGACACACACTGTTCCTGCACTTTATCCATTTTTTTGAACAAAGCAAAACCCTACCATGATTCAGTTCTCACCAGGTGCCGATGACACGTCACAGGACAGGGAGTGCACAATAAGATTTACATTTCCTGTAACAATCAAACTGCAGGAAGCTTCCATTACTCGCTATCACCTAGGAAAAGATCTGAGATAGGTTTCAGTTCTCCTCACCAGTAGGTGATTTATGATAGAAGCACACACACAGAGGATGTGAACATGCAGTGTGCAGATCATGTGTTCTGGTTAGTGTTTTAAGATTGATGGAATTCCTAGAGTGGATGTTTTGTTGATGTCTCTGGGATGAAGGCAAAAGTAAGTATTTGCCTGGAAGAGTGAGGAAGTTGTGTTATGGAGCAGGGGATGCCCTTGAATTCCTGTAGACCCAAGTGTACTGGAATTGCAGTATTTTCAGTGGTTTCACTGCATCTAAACTTATGATTTATGCCACCTAAACTTCCAATTTAAGCTTTCAAAAAGGATTAAAAACTGAGACTTTGTTGGCAGTTGATATAATGTACTGGGTCTTCAGTTTGCTTTGAGGCTTCATATCAGGTTAATGAAAGGCAGAATGATAATCTGCAACCTGCACAAGAAAGAGAGAAAAATGGTAATAAAAAGAATTTGTGATCTTTTCATCAGAAGATTCTAAGACAGAACTGAAGAGCTGAAGGCAGAGCGCATGGCAATGAATAAAGAGATTCAGCTTCTCTGAGATATATATATATATATAAAACATGAAAAAAATAACTTGTGGAAAGACTAGAGCATAAAACCATTGAGTCTTTATTTCACAACCTTTCTCAGAAAAGTGTGCCCATATGTCATAGTAATGAGTGTCAGGAACCAAGCAGAATTAAAAATAGATTAAGTAGTACAATGTTAAATCAATATACTATCTCCTATAACACATATAGATTCCAAACTTTATTCCAGTTTCCCAGGTTCATTGAAAGTTTAAATATAAGCTGGCAGAGCAATATAGCAACCAGAACTATTTATGCAGTTTAAGATTACATTTTTCAAGAACCACATGCAATGCAGTAAGGAGATATTTCAGTGGAACTAATTTTGATTATGTCATATGCACATAAGCTAGGAGTGACCCAAAAGTTGTTTAAATATTCTTCTACACAGAAGTTGTTTCAAAATTAGTGTTTCTGAAAAGTAGACCTCACCAAAAGTATATTTGCTAAAGAAAATTAATTAGTTCCACACTTTAATAGAGAATTATTTTTTTAAAAAATCCCCACAGATGTTAATGTTTTTAGGGTGATACCACAGATGTTGCATTTTTCATAACTATGTCTTCTCTTTCAGTGTATATTGAGGATGGTTCATATTTTCAGTCAACTGTAAAACCAAATGAATTTAGTTTATAGAGTTAAGTGGTTTAGAAAATAAGAAAGAAAAATATTGTTCACGTATTAACAAAATTTATAAATGTTAACATTCAACAAGATAATTCTTTGAATCAGAAATTACTAATCAGTAGAAAATGAGAACATATTGTTATGATTAAATGTTATCAGAAGCTTCCTTGTGGGACCCATTAAACCATGTTTGATGTTATTCTCAGTTATGCTGCTTATTGACTTTATTAATCCCTAAGGTTAAAAAATGGGTTGTATGAACTAATATTCATACAAAAGTAATTGAAATTTATTCCTGTATGTTTTGTATGCTTTTGTAGAAGAGGTAATTACTGACATTTCAAGTGACAAATTTCATTCATATAGATTTTTGAGTTTTATGTCTAGAAATGGCTAAGAATTTAGAATGACATAAAACTTCAAAAACAAATTGGAAATATTTCTTGTCACATACTTAGTGAGGAACTGACATTCGTATTTGAATATTATACTATTGGGTAAACCTAGTTAGGGATGTCCTTAAATATCTTGAAACAAAGAACTGTGTGTTGCCCATATCTTGTATTTCTATTCATAATAAAAGTACAGTAATTAATGAAAAAAAATACTTCCCCATTTGGTTTCCCAAGATTTTAGTGGGATGCCACAAAGTATATTCTTCTACCATCATTGTTACTGCCTGATACATTTTATGTACTTTACTGAATAACATAAAATGGTACAAAGGTGTCAAGACACCACTGACACAACCTTGGATATTCGCGAATTGATTGATTTTTTAGAGATTACAGTTTCAAAAGTAGCCTAATAAAAGTAACTTGAGTTTAAGATATTTCTGCCAGTTTATAATTGCAGAGATAGTTCATCAAATAATTTCTCAGATGGTTCTGCTGAGTGCTACCCTATGGAGGAATATTCACACATTCAGAAACTTCCTCAAAGAATGTCCTTATTTGATTAATTTTGTTCTATCTAGAACAGTTCCTTTTATTTATATCATTATGTGTGGCTTGCTTTACTTGGTTTGGTTTTTTGTTTGCTTGTTGTTTTTTCAGTTTTTGTGGTTTTAATTGAGGAGACTCCTCTGTTTTCTTGATGTCCTTCAAAAAGTCTCATTAGGAGATGAGTCTTCCAAACCTCTTCTCGGTTCAATGGAGATTTTACTATGAAGTTTGATTCCAAATATTGAGCCTGCAAGCTTAGGTCTGAAGCATAGTGATTAAAAACCCCTATGAATAATTAAATCAATGTAACTATAAAGAACTATAAAATGAAATAATTTTTCTGATCTTTACTTGAAGTATTCTCCACAGCAATGAATTTTTCACAGTTCTCTCACAGAAGAACCCCTACCAGTATTTCATTACCTGTACTGTTAGAAAACTTTTCACCTAATGTGTAAAAACTAAACTTCCGATACTGAAGCTCCATAAATGTGGGAAAGAGGTTATTCACTTTCCCTTTGCATTTTTGTGTTAGTCCACAAAGTTATTTTCTTGTTAGTCTTCCTATCAATCTAAGCATTTCTAAGTCTTTCAGTTTTTTAGATTTATGACAACTCTTGGTCTTATGCACACTTTTCTAAATAATGTACATCTTTTTTGAATTGCAACACACAGAACTGAAAACAAAACTGCTGCAGATACTATACTGATGCTGAATGCAACAGAAAGATTACTTCATGTGTTTTGGAATAATGTCATATATGTGTTATACCTGATTTCTTCTGAGAAAAAGATGTCTAGTCTTTCTATGAAGAGGAAAATCTATTTGATTTAAGGTTTTGGTTTGTTTGGTTTTTAGCTAGCTAAAGGATTTTTCTACATTTATAGCACACTTTTATTTCACTGCTCAACCTCCATGAGGACAGGTGTCATTAGTGTATTAGAAATCACCCAGAAAAGAAATCTTAGTATCACTCAGCTGGGGCTGAATCAAACAGTGTTTAGTCATTGTGTGAGGAGAATGCAGCTGTGGTTTCACTGGTCACAGTGGAATTGTATCTATTGAATTATGCCTTATAGCCAGACAGTAAACATATGGTATGCCAAAGATTAAGACATTCAAGGAATCAAGGATTTAAGGAAAAGTATCTTTTATGTGTTTGGAACATTTGGTTTGGAAAAAACAGTCCAATGTTTCAGTTCAGAAATGAACATATATTCCCTGCAAGTCATTGTTTGTTTCTCTGTCAGGAACAGAATTTGGAAAACCACACTATTGCGATTGAGTGTTGAGATATAAAAAATATCTGAGCAAGAAGTCAAAATGATGAGTTGCAATACTACAGAAACTTATGAAAATGCAAAAAACAAGTACAGAATAATTGTGCAAGTATCATGCCAATATTTACTTTTATTAATGTGCAACTGAAATACTAACAGTCTTATTTTCTTGTTTCTTTAAGGCTAGAAAGCTGGGTACATTGAATTAAAAAAAAGGAAATAGAGTTTTTACAGCCAGCTGTCCTCATAAATGTTTGTTTGACTACATATGGAGTTTGTGGATTAATTTTCTGGTTCCTCTTAGAATTGAAACCCACAAATATATTTCATAACAAATGTATTTCATAACCAGTATATTTCATAACTAATGATTTTGTGGAAGCCCCATATACCACACATCCCACCATGCCTTTCTATGAGTCCAGTTTGTGTAGCAGTCACTAAAAGCTTTCACTTCAGCCTGCAAGGTTGTTTTCATAAATTTACTGAGGTAATCCGTGTGGTCCTGTATAATTTTAGTGGAGGTAATCAGGTAAGGTTGTTTCAAAAGTGATACAGATTAGACTTTTAACATTTGTGCATTATTCATTGCCTTTATGTGGCATCCATGTTCATTTTCCTTTATTCTCAGTAATCATATACCAACAGAAATTGTGCAAGAATTGTTGTTCTCTACTCATTGTAATACATGAAGGTTAAATCATTGCAAATTTACCATTTTATCAAATTTTCCTCATTGAGAAATAGCCTACAGAATATGTTTTTAAATAAATACAATATTGGCTTTTCCAAGACATGAATAAAATAACTTTTCTCAGTGATAAAGTCTTTCCTAACCCCTTTCTGCTTCTTCAAAACTCAAAGAAATTCTAAGCTATTCTATATGTTTCTACTTCTTCCAGCTTATTCCCACTAAGACTGTTTGTGTATTTAGAAAACACAAATCACATCAAATGTCATTTTTATATCTCACTCCCCGAGGCAGTTTGTCACTGTGGGGAGGTATGACAGAAAAATAAAGAAAGAAGAATTGACCTTTCATTGGCTGGGTTGTGGTGTAGCATTACTAGTACTTATTCATGTTTGCAAAGCAGGACAACACAAAACCACTCTTACAAAATAACCCTGGTCATTGTCTTTCTATATTTCCAAATGATGTGCAGTCTATGCAGGAGAACAGTCTATTGTTACTTTAACTTGTAGTCTTGATGTAAGGCACTGTATGAAAACATCTTCTGGATATCATATCAATTCTTAACATATTGTTGTTATCTGGGACCAACATTATTTGATCAAAGTAAAAGAAAAAGCTCTTGTTTTATTTATAAGCCATCTGCCACAATCTCTTATCATTACATAGACCCTAAGTATTCCATTTTAATAGTTCTATTGGTGTTTGGGGGGTTTCTATGAAGGTTATTCAATAGACATTGTCCAGAAGAGGCTAGATACTTTTAATATATAATCCTCTGGAATGTTTATTAACCAATAACACTGAACTTTCTGACAGTTTTATTTCTGAGAATGTTACAGAGTTCTTATGCATCCCACTGGTAATTCAGCATTACCCACAACTCCTCTGCAGTGTAATGAGTCTTACTGAAAGCAGATGCAGCCAAATTAATAACAAGGACATCAATTTGCTGTGGAAACCCATATAGTTAGAGGGGTGGGATGAGAGGAAAAGAATGCAGAATATAATTCTACTTCACTTTTGCAAACAAAAACGTAGCTAAAATAAGTAGATACAGTAATTTAAGGACCTGTTTAATTCAGAGTCTCTGGAGGAATTGAATTTAAATTCATTATAAGATGAAGGAGTTTCAGAAAACTACTTAAACCCCTAAATGTTCTTTAATTTGCTTGTGTGAATAGGTTTGCATGTGTCAAATCTTCTGTGAGGCCACCCTGCAAGGATCCTTTCATCACCTAGTAAATAGATGCTATTGCTCTTAACTAACCACAAAGAAAACTCAGTTCATACCCTTAATACAAGGCCTCCAGAGAAAGGAAGGCTTCAGATGAAATTCCATGCTTGGTCATAATGAACCTGGTAAATTGTTGGCTTCCTGCAATAAAAATAATAGGTGAAATCTTGGCCTATTGAAGCCAATGGGAATTTTGGCATTGATTTTAGCAGGGCCAGTATTGCAACCAATAAATCTATTGAGCAAACCAAAAGAAGTAGTTGAAGGGAGGAAGGAAGGGGAATTTATGAAACAAACCCCCTACATTATTTCAGTCCTTGTTCAACCCCCCTTTGCCTGAGTGAACAGCTCTTGATACCCCAGAGATGTGCTCACAGAAACTATTGTGGTGGTATTCTGAACACCAAATATTTAGAAAAGCATTTAATGAGTAATTCTGAAATAGGAAAGTCAGCTCTGTTGTTATAATGAGTCAGTCTCAGATTCAATCTGAAGCTGTTTTAGGGGTGAGTAACCAAGGGCATTTGCCAAAGACTGGATACCATGGGGACAGTGTTAGACTGGAATGATTAAAAGTATGAGTTATACAGTATGCTTCAATCTATGGTTGTGTTCTTGCTAGTCAAAACTGCTGTAGCTCCATGCAGATGCAATCACAATCACAATCCTCTCTGTAATGTGACTAAAGTAATAGGCAAAGAAAATTTCTTAAAAAATTATTTTAATATTTATATCCCTATCTGTGGGATATGTGTTTCACATATTTGTATGTGAAAACATCTAATTTCTGATTTCTGATGTGTAATAAATGCAGCTACCATTTTTGCAGGGTTTTCAGAGGCATCCGTTGCACATATGCACCACATTCCTCATGTACAGCGAGGCAGTTTCAGAAAGCTCCAGGATAGCAAATCAAGCACTGTACAGCTACAGCACAGACATGCTATGTTCCTATCTGCAAACAAAAGACACTGGATGTGAGGAAATGTGTATTTTTGTAACCTGTTATGAGCAGTACCATGATTGGAGAGCCCTGTGTTTCATTAAGAAGTGAAATTCATCAGAGAAATTGAACTTCTTGTTCAAATGTGCCAGAATCAGTCTCCACACTCTGGACCTGAATATGGAAAAGGACAATCACCCAGTTTATGGGGCTCATTCACAAGGACTATTTGCAATAATGAGATAGTTTGGGAGAAAAAAAACCGAAACTATTTAGAAAAATGAGAAGCAAAGGGTAATTAAAAATATCTTATAAGAAAGGGTTATACAGGCAAAATACTTCTGAAAAAAGACTGTTATAGAAATTCAATGTATCAATAAAATCTTCCTTGGATCAGCTCAATATCTGTAAAATGTCTCACAGTAATAAACTACATCAAAACATTAAACTTACACTGGGAGTAAGTTTAATTGTTACATCCATTGTAGATGTTACTTTGAAATACACAGTTTTCTTTGGTTGTTAAATCTCATTTAAATACTTAACAAAGTATTCAAAAACAAATTTGACCAACCCCTTAAAACACTCTTCAGGTTTCAGCCCAGGGTGGTTATCTGGCAATTCACGCAAACTTCTTGTTTTCTCAAACTGTAGGACATCCACTTTAGTTTTGACCATGATGGTTATTATTTCTTCAACTGGGATAAACAAACAAACAATTAAACATCAATAACTGTCTTATGCAGAAAATATTTTACATTGTGGCAGTGTTCTCTTTTTGTAATAATGTTCATAAAACTAGTAGGTGCACATAAATGATCAAACTTGTAATAAATATTTTGTGAGCTTAACTGAAATGACTCATTAGAATACCCAAGAGTGGTGGCCCCTAGGCACAGGTATGCCTATAGAAAAAATGAAAGCAGCCATTCTTATTAATCACACTCTATATCTGACTACCGTTCCTTTTTGCAGTATTTAAATAAACTCCATCTGGTTCTTACTATTTAGTTGTGCAACTTAGCTTTCACAGTGAAATATGCTTGCTGCACAGAAGCAGGTCAATATGATTAACAGTATTGGGTTACACAGTTGCTGCTGAGGTCTGAAATCAGCTAACCATAAAGAACATCAGTTGCAAAACAAAACTAAGGACTAAATCTTCACTGGGTCTGAACCAGCTGAACTCCAACTGATTATTTCAGTAGAAGGTATTGAAAACTATGTTCTGGGCCATCTATCTTTATGTTAAAGCTTTATGGAGGACATCAAGTCAGAACAATGCTTATGTAAGTTTCCTCTTTAACTAAAAACGAAGCTGTGTTAAACCATGACAATAACAATCTCATTATACTGTAAACTAGCCCTGGGTTTATGGCCTGCTGTGGCAGGGCAAAGACACTGTCAGCTACAAGGGAATGATTCTGCCAACATACACTAAAATAAACTGTAACAAAAAGCACCCCTCTCTGGAGTACCCAATTTATTTAAAGGGTCTGTGGGTTTAACTCCACACTCTGAGGGTCCAGCCTTGCAGAAAACTGGCTATAATAATTAGTGAGACTGCTTCTTGAAGATGTTTTGTAAATCAAAAGGTTTAATAAGGAAAAAATAAGAAAGTAAACAAAACGTTGCTGAAAGCAAATAATAAGGCCCGTACAGGTGTCTGAGAAACCTCAGACACCTTGCTGAAACATTTCAAAAAGCCTTTACCTCCTTTTGCATTCTTTCTTAAGTACTAAATGTTTTAGGAGAGATAACCTGGCTGAGAGCCAATAGAGACAGATACAGGGTTTGAAGAACGGTGACAAGATCCAATGGGTGCTTCTCTCTGGCCCTGAGCCAATCCTTGTCAGAAGGCTATGGAAGAATCTAGGTAAAATTTCTAAAATGTCAGAGGTAAACTGAACATCTTTCCCTATCTGGAAGCACCTGCTGGGGGTGTGGGGATTGCATCACTACAAGGCTCCTGCTTCAGATTCTGTTAAACAATTTGCCAAGTCAAACCAAATATCAAGACTAAAGAAGCAAAGAAGCAAACCAGCTTTTTGGCTAACAACTTCCTTCGTTTATTGCCATGACACTGTCACCAGTCCTTTAAATTTTTGATCTCAATTAAACTAAGCTGTATTTATTGCTGAGTTTGTGAAAAATCTTTCTGGGGACTCAAGCAAATAAAAAATCATATTCCTGACTGACTGAATGAAAGACATAAACCAAGGGATGTAGGATATGGTAGGATCTCTTCCATGAAAGACTCACATGTAAGTTATTATGTACAAATAGGGTTTGATATTTTCCTCTGGTGTGCTTTGCTCTTTTAGGGTTTTGTTTTGAAGCTGCTGTGATATCTCCATGACAAATGTTCACTGCAACCTTGACACAGATAAAGGCAGGGCCTGCTCCAACTCATGCCAGCAGACCATGATACTTGGAAAAATCTTAGGACTCTGACTGAAAGGGGAAGAGAGTCAGATCCCTACCACAATAATCATATGGTCAACTGAGGCTTGGGATCCCCCTTAATTAAATTAAAATTTCTGCTTTTGACAAGAATGCACCCTTTATGACACCAGAATGCCCAAACAGGTAAAAATACTACAGCTACCATCTTTTCTCTTTTACAGCTTGAGAACTACATTGTGGAAAACATGAAATCAGAGATGGTGCAGCTGCAGCAGAATGCTGTGCAGAACCACACTGCTACCATGCTCGAGATAGGGACCAGCCTCCTCAGCCAGACAGCAGAGCAGACAAGAAAACTCACGGATGTTGAAACCCAGGTATGTTCCCAGCGTGGTTTTCAAAAAGCTGTTAATTGCAGAGAACATTTCCCAAACTCTTTCCTTTCTAATGCATTACCACACAAAACATTTCAACACAGGAATCCAGGAAACGCACTTTGTTTCTTGGTAATAACAGCATTGATGATTGACTCTTGTTATGTGTCTTCCTTTTCATTTCATTTAGTTAGTACATTTAGCTCTGTATGTGTAACAAAGGTAAGACTGCCCAGGAAACTAGATCAGCATTGGATTTTCAATAAACAGCTACCTGTTGTCAATGATACAAGTGTCAGGCTAAATAATGAGTAACAGGCTAAATCATAGCTTTTGATCTTCATTGTTGTTGCTGTAAATCAATCATTTCCCAATTTTTTAAGCTCTGTAGGATGACAAAAAAGGACAATTCAGATTTCTCTGTGAATGTCAACAATTTCAAACAAGAATAAGACACTGAACTGCCAACACCAAAAAAGAGAGAATGCAAGGGAAAGCTAAAGTAGGAGCTCTATTTACAAAATAGCAGATACAAAACTTTGACCTCATTCCAAGTACTCTTGCACTTGTCCGATTTAAGCATGCTTTGTAGGAATGCACGTTTGAGGCATGTCTCTTGTTTTTCCATTGAAATGAAGCTTATTTGGCAGCCTTTTTTTTTTGTGATCTACTACTATTCTACAGTAAACAGATTGCCAGAATATCAGCTGGTACATATCAGTGTAGCTTGATTGAGTTCATCTGCACCAGCTGAGCAGCCAAGGTTAAAAAAGGATTTAGAAACAATTTCTGAGGAATCATCAAATCAGAATGAAATGATTATATTATGCTGCTAAAACAAAATATCCAGGACACTATAAACATTAATGTTTTTAATTTATCCTTAAGGTGCTAAATCAAACATCCAGACTTGAAATTCAGCTACTGGAAAATTCCCTGTCAACATACAAGCTAGAGAAACAGCTGCTACAACAGACACATGAAATCCTAAAAATTCATGAGAAAAACAGGTAAGAGTGAGTAGTTGGTCTCTTTTTCTTTTCATTATGAAGTGGTCTGTGTATGCTTTGTTTTAAGCAACAGATGAAAGGGAGCAAATATGGTAAGCGGAAAGCATAGACAATATTTATGAACTCACTAAAATACCTGGGTTGTGAACTTACACTATATTGTGTCTTGTATGATAAATGTAAACTGATTTTTACCACTCTTCATGTTCATTGTAAATTTACATCTTACTCTCTTTCATGACAACTTAGTCATATGACCACAGTTCCTGCAACCTAAAAGCATAGGGATAATTTTAAGAGTGTTTTCAAGTAGAAAAATATTAATATTGAGTTATGAGAGTTTCAACTACTTTAAAGTGCATCAGAAACAGAAAATCTTCATTAGTTGATTTTTCTAATTTAAATGGATTCAAAGATAAGACATATAGAAGGAGATCTCTCTCATTTTGTACTCAATTATCTGTAGCGTACTTGTAGCCATGCTGCATTTTAAGAAGTCAGTGGTAAATATTTGGGGTTTATGTTTAAGCTGATAAAAAAATCTATTGGGTAACAAAACTTTTTAAGCAGTAAATTGAGAGTTGGGAAGAAGTTCTAATGTTCCCTTTCTGTGACACAGGGACTCAGCACCTGAAGTCACTGGGCTTAGCAATTCAGCAATTCAGAGAGCGTGTTTGGTGAGCTGACCTTGTCTGGGATTCCAGACGCCCACCCAGACACTCTCTCACTCCCCCTCATCATCAGAACTGGGAGAAAATATGATGAAAAACTCGTGGTTGAGATAAAGACAGGGAGATCACTCATCAGTTACTGTCATGAGCAAAACAGCCTTATTTACTACCAATTAATAACAGCGTAGGATGGTGAGAAACAGAAACAAACCCAAAAAGACCTTTCACCTCTACATCCCCTTCTTCCCAGGGTAAACTTTGCTCCTGGTTCTTTTACATGCTCCCTTAGCAGTACGAGGCAATCAGGAATTGGGGTTCTAGACAGTGCACAACACTTTGCCTTGCCTTCTTCCTCATGTTTTTTCTCTTCTCTAGCATGGTTCTTTCCCACAGGCTCAAGTACTCCAGGGTAAGAAAGCTCCACATGGGCTCTCCACAGGTGTCAGCTTCCTTCTGGACATGTCTGCTCCAGTATAGGGTCCTCCATGGGAAATACCTGCTCCACCATGGTCTCTCCCACAGGCTGCAGGGTTGTGTCTGCTCCGGTGCCTCCTTCTTTCCCCTTCTGTGACCTTGGTGTCTGCAGCATTGTTTCTCTCCCTTTTCCCCCCACTCCTCACACTGTACAGCTGACTGGAACCAGCTGTGCCCAGCACAGGGCAGCTCTGGCCTTTCCTCACAGCAGCTGCACCTGGGCACTGGCACCAGGACAATGGGAAAAGCGTGGGAAAACCCCTTCCTGACTGCTCTTTGTAACATCCAATACACTGCTGTCTCTGTAGTGGACAGGTGTGAGCAGTGAGGACAGGGAGGCTCTGACTCCTCAGCCTCACTCTCAGCTCCCTTCTAGAAAGAACGACCATGAGGTCAGTCTGACTAGGACTAAGGTTTCTATTTCCTCTGTCTACATTTGATATTGAAATGACACAAACAGCTCTTAAGATGAGGCAGACACTGAAGCATGTGATACAAGCTGTAGAGGACTGTTTTAATTGAGATCAGTCAGTCTTCCAAAGAGATCAGTGTGGCCCCATGCTGCTGGACAGGAATCGACAGCTGAGGCAGAAAAACCTTGCCCGAGGTTATGCATAAGACAGACTAGCACCATAGCGGGCAAGAGGCTACAGGGTAAAGAAGGCAAAATACAGGTAATGATGAAAAATAGAAAATATTCTTACAAAGAAATGTGGGGTTTAAATGTGTCTTGTTGCAAAGCTGATTGAATAATATATCATTATTGCTTCTGATTATGATAACCAATTTAATGTGTTTAATCTAAAAACCATTTGTAACCAGTAATTCCAGCAAATGTTATTCTGAAGAAATTGTATTACTTTGAAAACTCTTGAACTTCACAGATGTTCCTTAACCAAATAGAAATGTGAATAAATTAGTGTGGGATTTACTTTGTCATCAACAATCTCAAAACCAGGTAAACATTCACTCAAACTACTTATGTGGGCTCTCCCTGTAATCCACAGACAGATTTGGTATGGGCAGGGGGCAGTTCATTCTACATATTTTACAAATTTATTCAAAAATTGACTTAATTCAAGCTTAGTTAAGTATATAAGTACTTGTACTTTTATCTGCTGTGATATAGTTGGCAACAAAATTTTGCTTGCTGCTTAAGAGACTGCATCTTGTATACTTAATCATTTGGATTTATTTATTTACCTTAGGAATGAATCAGAGTAAAAGTCTTCATGTCAGTAAACAAATAAGCCCTACTTGAACTGACCTTTGACTTGGCTGACATTATGACAAAATGTTTTTTGAAAAGTCAGAAGAAAAGGAGGGCTATTTTTAAAAGCACATTTTTTGTTTTTTGTCTCAGACTAATAAGTATTTGTGGAGAGATGGAAAAGCACACAGAATTTCATGCTGTAGCAAAGCAAGGACCTGGCATGCATTGTGTGGGTTCTTTTAAAGTCTCCTGGGGATTGATAAAATTAGGAAGAAGGTAGTGTTATTATTATTACACTAAAATATGGATCATCCACTCCTGTATCATCATCTACTCCTCACAAAGAACTGTGTAGTCTTGGCCTTGCAAGTTTTAATCTTGAAATCAATTATGTTTGTGTCAGGTTGACTGTGGGACAAATCTCGGTGATCTCAGCAGATACTAGGCTTCTGGACATGCCAAAGATTTCAGCTTGCTTAAATTTAAACAATATTTGCAGATTAGTCATCAGGCTGTGTTTAGTAGCTATGTGCAGTGAGGTACTCATAATCCCTCTCCATATCACTTTCATACCAATAAATAAAGAAAATTCCTTTTATCCACATTACATATGTGGACTGTAAACTTTTTTGGAATGGATCTTTCTTTTGCAGAAGGTTTACAACACAGTGGGAACTAGTGTAAGAGCTACTGTCTTTGCAAAAACAATCAATAGAAATAGTGTATTGTGGGCTGATACATTCTTTCTCTGTGCTAAAATGTCCTCTATATAAAATAAAAATTAAGATGTTAATCTCATTCAGAGAACTGAATTTTGGATGAAAGTACTGCAGAATCTTATAGTAAGAATAACTGATCACTGATGTACTACAGTAACTTGCATATTATCCTTAAATAAAACTAACAATGTGTATCAACAAGGGAGCAGTGCATGTTCTTTGGACTAGAAATACGTGTATTCTAGGCCTTTCTCTTTGCTGCCTGTCTCTGCTCAGAAGAGGGCCAATTTTTTTCTTTATATTCCACTGAAATGGAAGATATTCCATGGCATAAGTAGAATCACATTTGCCTTAGACTCATGTGTTTATTGAGTGTTCTCATGCCATAAATAATTTGGTTTTGTGGGTTCCCACCCACTATAATGTAAATGGTGGTTTCTTCCATTGCCATTTTTTTTTCCCAAAAGAGCTTTCTAAATGCTATTTTGAATTATTCTTGAAAGATTTCCCTTCTTAAATGCCTTATGAATCCCCTTTTTCTTTCCCCTGGAGTGTACCAGCCGCATTTAATTTATAGTTTGCTGTTCATTTCAATATGCAAGTGTAAAAAACTTTCTATTTGCTAAAATGAAACAAATGAGGAAAAATATAATGGAATTCTGGATCTCCCATCAACAAATAGTGGAAGTGAAATTTAAACATAAAATCTTGCTTGAATTTGTGGAAAATAACACTGGATTAACACATTCAGTATGTTTCAAAAAGCAAGAATGGTTTTTGAATGTCTGTCTGACTGTGTGAAAGATGAGAAAACAATATGTCTGACAAGTTTTATTTGAAGGTTGTGCATATACTAAAAAGATCAACCCTGATTTTACACTCCACTTACGTTATTTCAGTGGAATTATCTTGTCACTGATATAAAAAGTAGGCTTAATGGTGCTGAGTGACTTGTTACTTTCCTGGCCCTGAGAAATATGGGGACACATATTTTCATATTTCCTTAAACTGATCAGACAGTATCAGACTCACAAGGTAGTATGAGTGGTCAGCATAGGGAAAATTTCACTTACCTAAAGGGAAGTACAAAGAAGCTGTCTCATGCTTTCTTTGGTAAAGTAATGTTCTTGTACACAAAAGTAAGCATTGAAATCCTCTACCCATTTGTCTTCCCATACATATATAATAAAAGAAACCTACATATATATGGCCAAATAACTCTTTTCTAGTGTGACATTACTTGTCTTTAATTATTGACTAGTTCAAAAAAATATATGTTTTATCTGTATATTTAATAAATCATAATTTTTAAAAAGAGTATTTTAATGCAAAAGATGGTCTGGTCTATATCCTGTTCTCACATGTCTTAACAGGATTCTGAAAACAAATATTATAAAAAAAAATCTCTTAAACTTCTGTGGTCTGGAATGGATTAGTGATTAAACTACCTTATAAGGCAAATTGTCTAAACCAGACTTTTCTTCCCCCTTGGACAGCTACCAGAGTGTTTCCTACGTGTTCTACTTCATCACCTTTCAAAATGACAACAGATCTCACTAGAAGTCATTCTTTTCCTTCTGTATGGGTATTCTATCCTCTCCAGCATTAGTAGAGGTTTTTTTCTGAATCACCTGGACATAGCACAGTCACACTGAGGCGTTGCACTGAGTCATTCCACAGGCTTATATCCTGACAAAGTCAATACATCATTTGTAGCATTGAAAATAGATTCCTAGCCCCACCAAAACCACTACATTAGACATTGAGACATAGCTAACCTTTAGAAAAACTAAATTTGTCTAGGTTTGGGATAGGCGTGTGTGTGTGTGTGTGTGTGTTTGGTTTTAAATTAATATTCTCCTAGATAATGACTCCAGAGTGTCATTATTGAATGGGTAATATTGGTACTTATTCATGTTAACAATACTTTATTCACAACTTTATTCTGTTGCCCAAATGCCTAATGTATTTCCCCAAACTGAAGGCTCCAATTATAAAAGACACATATACATGCGTTTATGTATGCATCTTTATAAACATATGTATAATTATACGATGCTTCTGGTGAATGGTGATTTATTTTTATTGTGTTGTAATTCCCTTGAATGTTTCATATGTCTAGATTAGTAGTATTTTCAAAAATTTAAAAATTTCAAACATATAGGAATTGTATAGGAATTTAAAATAGATAGGAAATTAATACAGGATACCTACTGCTAAAAAGAGCCATAACATTTTACTGGAAAGCGTTATAAAAGAATGTTTCAGTCCACCTTTTTAGGATGTTGGACTCATTTGTATAGAGAAAATCTTCTTTCCATTTTCATTAACGTTTTATGTTGGCAATAGTAATTTATGAAAATTATTAAAAATATTTTAATTTTTACTCTGTTGTCACAATGCTTCTTTAAAAATTTGAGAAAATATCTTTATCAAGCACTCAGAAAAGTTATTTCTTAATGGTATTTGTCAGTTAGAGGTTGTCCGATGTTACAAAAAAGATGTAACAGAATGGTCTTGACACTTTTAGGGTTAAAGAAACCCTAAATATCTCTTTAATCACTTTCAATCTGTTTCAAGATTTTTTTAACTTCCTAGCATTTTTTTAGATTTAAATGATCTATAACAAGTATTAATATAACAATGCAAATGAATAATTCTGGCCATATTGGAGACAAAAGCCCTAAGAGCAGATTTTCTCACACTATTGAAGGATTTCTTTCTTTTGGAACAGACCAGTTCAGAAATCCCCAATCTGTGTAAAGACATTGCTTTTGTTCATTTGGAGATTTTACCGAAGTTTTCTAATTGTTTCATAGTAAAACAAAAATGAATGCTTTGGACTTCTCCCAGAAATCAGGGAGTTGTCCTATCCTCAGGCCTTACTTTTATCTGATATAGATTTATGGATACAGAAAGACAATTGCATAAATAGATATGCATTCCTGAAAATAGAGTTGCAGTTTATAATTACAGAACTTTTAATCTACATTAGAAAAGTAAAAGAGGCAAGTGCTATGACACTTCCATCTTTCCACCACATGTTGACACACCACTCAGAAATATTAGGATGTATTATTATTAAAGCCATAAAACATCTGCTTCCTGTCTGTCCCTGTAGATGCCAAACTATGGAGCTCTAAACATTGTCAGCTTCTCTTTTCTTGCTCAACAAGACCAGTGCTGCCACAAACAAGATTGTCATCCCCCTGGATTCATTTACTATGGACTTAGGAAGGACACAGTGGGGAAAAAATAATGCAATGCATAAATTGTGGCTGTCAAAGGCTCTTTCTTTGACATGAAAACATTCAGATATGGAAATTATTTAGTTGTGGACATGCAGATAGGATACTGCGGAATTAAGGAAATGCATTGTACTGTGCTATATGGATAAAGAGAACTTTTTTGTCTTTACTTAGTATATAACTATAAACCTATATTCTATCTTCCTGAATGACATCTTCTCTGGCACTGAAAATACACAACATTTTGGGGACTGTAAGATGTCAGACTGGGATGAGGCCCTACCTAGCACCCATTCCATTATAGAATGGCACCAGGCTGTGGCCAGGCCACCTTTTACTATCCCAAGTGCGTTGATGTAACTAGTTTATCAGAAAAGTTAAAATCTAGAGTCACAATCAGGATTTCAATAATTGCTGTGAAAAATTATCCACAGAATAATTCTATTCCCTGATAGAACTGATAAATTTCAAAAGGAAGTGGGTTTCTTTGACAGTAGTTTATGATTAGAACCAAGCCTATCTGAAGATTTTTCAACCGCTTCTGCCAAACTAAACTACATCTGACTTTCTGCATGAGAAAGTTCAAAGGCTACCACATACATATTCTAAAAAAAATCCATGTGAATCTAAACCATGATGTTTAATGTTAGTATTCAAGTGATGAAAAATCAGCCACAGGTCCAAAAAGGTGCTAAAATAATTTATAGTCTTTGGCTTCAAAATCCATATTTTTTTCAGGGTGTAACCTTCTACTATCTTATTTCATTCCACTAAATCTTGCTATTTTGTTTATAATTAATAAGACTTTTAAAATGAGATATATTCTCCTTTGTGTTTGGGACCCTACAAAAATGTATTTTCCCTCACATCTTTTCTTTTTTGCTCCCTTTACCCAGATGCTTCTGGTTTTCACAGAACTAGACATATTGATATTACAAAGTATGTTTTCTTCAGAATCTTTGTAATTTCCACATTTAAAATATTTCTTAAAAAAATTTGCTGCTTTAAAAAAAATAAATTGATCTCACTCTAGCTTGCACAGCAAATGTTGGTGCTTGAATTTAATCTTTGCATTGTTATAATCTATAACAGCTCATATTAAGGCTTCATGATACAGAGTAGAAGCAATTCCATATGGATGTTATTACATTCCTCTCTTGGGTTAAATGACCTAAAATTATGCAGGCATTTTGCCACTGATATATTATCCAAAAATGAAAAGCAAAGGTAGAGGCAGAGTGCAAACAAATAAAACCTAAGACTGACTTGAGCAGGATGCAGTTTGTTGGCAAGTTTTTAACCAGCACTCGGTTTGTGGGCATGAGAAACACAACTTTTGTGTGTACAACAGAAACCTCATAGAGAAAGTAGCAGTGAGATTGAATTAATTTCTTTATCTTTTCTGTTAAATTCCCACCACAGCATCAATGCACTGTCCTGGAAAAGTTTTTTGTTCGTGGTTGACAGATATTAGCTGTCCTTTAAATCTACAACACTACTATTTTTCTAGATGTAATCTGATATGCCTTTAATCTTGGTAAATTGAACACTTCCAGCACAGGACAGAAGAATACTAGAAAAAGAATATTAATCCAGAGAAAATGTTTCTGTACATGTGCAAGATTCTTTATAACAATTGATGTAAGTAGGTCACATAGCATGATGCCCAACAGTTTTCTGTGCAAGGAGCCTTTTGTGGAAAAAAAAACATGACTGGGGAGTGGGATATGTATGTAGATTCATGGAAAACAAGGCAATCCAACATTAAAATGCAAGTTGCTGATTTACCTTTTGGGAAAACAGTACTATTCTTAATGTGAAAGCAGATACTTCTCATCTGGAGTGAAATTCTTATCCCAGCTTCACAGACCCCATCAAAAAGTACAATTATTGTGGATCCCACGCATCTTGATGGTCCTTCATAACTCTGTATTTTGCCCTTTTTTTGTCTCATCATATGACCCAATCATATTGCCAACCATGTCCTCTTCAATGCCCTGCTCTTCTGCCTCCTCTGCCTACCTCAGGCTTTTCTGCCCGAGCTTTTATATCAAAATATTTTTTCTGGCCCTATGTTTGTGCATAGGGATATTAGTAGATGAGAGTAATATCTACATATGCAGTTCCATGTCCTTTAAGCACTACAACATGCAAACATCACAAAATGCAGTCTTAGAGATCAGTTATGGTTGACTACTTGGCAGAGAAACTCAGTGGGCTGAATCACTAGATGTGACATATTTTATAATTATTGATTTAGGTTGTGAATTATACGCTGAAAAAAAGTGTTCTGGTTTCTGTATTATTAACAGTGCTGGCATGAAACAGTATCTACTAATTGTTTTATTTCATTTTAGTTTACTTGAGCACAGAATTCTGGAAATGGAAGAAAGGCACAAAGAGGAGCTGGCCACTTTGAAGGAGGAAAAAGAGAACCTACAAAGTTTAGTCACACGACAAAGCTACATAATCCAGGAACTAGAGAAGCAGTTAAACAAGGCAACAAGCAATAACAGTGTCCTGCAGAAACAGCAGCTTGAATTGATGGATACAGTTCACACCCTGATCACCCTCTGCTCCAAGGAAGGAGGTAAGAAAGTGGCATTATAAAACATCAGAAGTACGAGGAAATTTCTTGTGAATTAAGTCCTGAATTTTTGGAAAAGAAAATCTTAATGGTCTTATTCCAAGAGAGAAAAAGACATTATAATTGAGGAGAAAAGAACTGATGAGAACCCACAAATCAAGTAAAGTTCAGACAGTGCTGAGGCTGATCCTTGTACTAACAGCCGTATTTGATCCTTTGAATTTAATATCATTGAGTTTTTTTATCTTGACCATAACAGACATAGGCCAAAATTACATTGCCTTTGCACTAGCAATACTGATGTTTTCCTCTGAGTATCTGTCTCTGCTGGAAGTAAGCCAACGAACCATGGATCTTAACTTACAGGTGTCTGTACTTCATCTACTCTTTGCTGGCCCCTTCTTTTCAGTCAATTGAGAGAGCAGGCTGCTAACCAAAGGAAAGTAATTCAGAGTTTTTTTCATGTGTATGGGTTATAATATTGATGTTTTGAGATATAGGCTCTTAATGTGCTATAGGTAGACATCCAAAAGATGTCGCTTTCTCTTCTCTTGAATTAGATTTTATTTATAATAAGGAATCATTTTTCTTTCTTCTGTCTCGCTGTGTTTTACTTGTTTCTGGGTGCTCCAAACAAAAAAGGTAGAAACAACACACTTTGAAAGGAGAGGTCAGCAAAGACTCTATAAGACAATTTTCCTCAAATATGTCTTTCTTTGTAAACAGTTTTCTTGCTGAAACAGAGACAGAAATTCAGATAGAATTTCAATTTTCAAATGCCAAAGACAGCAGAATATCTTAAGAAAGAAATTCCTTTCACCAGAACTGGTCAAGGGATATGGGTGGAGACGTCTGTGAGAAATGGAAATGGTACACTTGGAAGAATATATTAGTAACTGTTAGTAAACAATGCAAAGTCATACAGAAATGGCAACATAAAAATCCTTCTGAGAAAGGTACAGGATAAACACAGAGAGAAACTGTAGATGTGTGAGTTGTGATAGTTCTTTAACAATTGTGGAAGCGTGGATCAAAGAGTTCTCTGAGATGTATCAGAAGTCTGAAGAGCCCAGATAATAGATTATTGTCATTCTAGAGCTCTGATGCCATAAATTAAAAAATAAAAAGCAAAATACCAAAATGAAACCAGCAAACAGTTCCCCCATGCCCCCAGCTGAAAACTTGTCACCTGCATCATTATTCAATGCTCTCTCTAAGAGGCAGAAGACATACTACATGAGTTAAGCTATTCAGCTCAAGGAGATGTGGGTTTTCTCTCTGCTATATATTCCCATGCAACTTGTGTGGCTTAAATATAAACTGCTCCAGTTATGAGGATTACATCTCTTACTTTGGAAGTGTTGCCTGCTTGGGCCAGTGTTGATAGACTATTTTTTTAAAAAAAAACCAACGTTTTCCCCCTCTCATGTTCATTTTAAATGTTCCCTTCTGCTCATTCTGTTATATAGTTCCCTAGCACTTTGAATTAAATAACATGTTTCATAGTAGGCTGTTCTCATATCAGCAGAGAAGCATTGTGATGCAATGCAAATCCTTTATTATGTTTTATGGCCTTTTGGCAAAGAAACCTGGCAAGGCTATGTTCAGAGTGTTCTAATAAAGCTCAGGAGTATTTTAAAATCAATATCAAAAAGAAAGATATATTATTCTCATTCAGAGATATATGGCAAGTTCTTTTTAACTTAAAAATATTTTCTAACAGTCTTGAATATGATTCAAAGAAAAAAAAAACACAAACAAACCAACATTTTCCCTAAACTTAGTTTCCTCAGCTGCTTCTTATAAAAAATTTGAATAAGGAATACAGAAGTGGATGTTTCAAATTGGGCTCCTAGGTACAAATTCAGGTGCCTGAAAACCTGAGTTTTCAACAGTCTTTTTAACTTCTGAAGAACTGTGGAAGTAAATGATGCTTAGCACAGTTAAATGCCTAAATATGGCTTTAATAACCTAACTAAGTCCTTGATTTTGGACTCCATTACCTTTTGTGTATTACCACGTTTAGAATTTTCCTTGGATACATTTCTTCTTTGAGGAGAATAACTTAACCAGAAATGGTAAAGTGAAGAAATGTTTCTTTCTAATTCTCTGATTAAGTCTAACTGACCAATATTTTTGGTAGATATGTTCACAGCTTAAGAAGTAGCCACATAGCTTAAGTTAAAATAACATGTTCCTGTAGCACAAGACCACCCTAATGAAGACTCAGTACTAAGGGTTGTGCCAAAAATTAATGCCAACTTCAATTTGTGCAGATATATGTTGAAGGTGGAAATGTATGCACATTGGAAAGTGCCAACTGGAGTTACTCTAAATTCACACCAAAATATGAAGTTTGGGTAGTCTTAACGCAAATCTTGATGTGTGCATTAATGATCAAAACAAAAAATGCTCTGTGAGAACTCGTGTTTCTTGGAAATGGAGAATAACAAAAAGTGATACATAAATCAGTGGCACCTCCTCTGTCTTACACTTTGGTAAATCTCATGTCATCTAATTTCATATGGGATGTAGCAGAAATGGAAATGATCCAGAAAAGAATAGGACAATGGAAAAATTGGAGTCCTGGAATAACTTTCATGTGAGGAGAGAGAGCTGTAACATACGGAACTATTAGGTGGGAAAGAAGATATGTGGAACGCTGTTATAGAAATGCACAAAATACTTAATGATAGGGCAAAAAGGAACAGCCAGTAACACTGAGAACTATTTTCCATTGATAAAAGAGAGGACTTGAGTAATTTAGGTAAAGGTTACTAGACATCATTGAGATTCATAAATGTTTTTTAATTATTAGAAAGCTGTAGAGATAGAAAAGAATAGTTCCTCTTAAGAACTTTGGGTCTTTAGTAGGGACACTCATCTTTGGCAGAAAGCACAACCTAAGTGAGACATCAAGTCTAGAAAGCCAGATTGTCAAAGATGAGTAACTTTATAAGCATGAACAAAAGAGTTGAGGGGAATTGCAAAGTATGTCTAAATCCTGTGGTATTTTGAGAATGGCTTTAAGTACCTTTGTTGGATTTTCCTAAATTAAAAATGTAAGTCACTATATTTTATCTGAAATTTATGCCATGATATTTTAAAAATTATCCATCCATCCGTCCATCCAGCCATCCAGCCATCCATGTGTAAATTCTCTCCCAGGATAAGTCACAGACAGAAAACTTATTTTCTTTTTCCTGTAAGTCATAGTATTGAGGATTTTCCAGTTTGTGAAAGTGAAAAATATAATATATAGCAAAACCAATTAATTTGAAACCAATTTGGTGATAATAATTGTTTTTTGATTCCAGAACATGAGGTACATTTACTCCAGTAATGACATATCAAAGACTTATTTTTAGATTAATTTAAATAAATTGGGACACTATCTGAAGTTTTCCTGCTAGGCATCTATGAATAATATAGCTGGGTAGTATAGAGATACAGGGCTGAACAGAAACTGGTTTTGTTCAGTTAAACAGTCTAAGGAGCTAACAAAGTCTCTAGAACTAGATTAAAACCCTAAGAAATCTGCTTTGGCGCTTCCATTGGGCCTAGACATATATTAGGAAAATTACTGAAAAATTTAAAGGCAAATGGGAAAGAGAAAAATTAAACCAAACCAACCAGACCAAACCAACAACAACAACCAACCTACCAACCAAACAAACCCCAAAAAACCCAAAACAAACAAAAAACCCCCAACAAAAACCCCCACAAAACCAAAACCAAACCAAACCAAAACTAAAAAAACCAAAAAAACCCAACTAAACAAAGCTCCTNAAAAAAAAAAAAACCCCACAAAAAAAAAAAAAAACAAAAAAAACCCCCACCAAAAAAAAAAAAAAAAAAACCCTCAGAAAACCAACTGAAAAGGTAAAAGCAACACAAATGTTTTTGGTTTTTTTTTAGTATAGGTAGATCTAAATCGAAAATCCAGATCCCATTTTCAGTGTCAGTTTTGGTACAGACCAGTTTTGGGATGAGGGCCACCTGTAAAACTTGGCAGTGTTTGTGAGTTCAGTTTCCAAAATACCACCCACCTCTCTCCCAGTGTGAGTGATTCTAGAGTTTCAGTTGCGTGTAATCCTTCAAACAGACACTCTAATAGGTCACAAAGCCTACAGAGAGTCAAATAAATGCAGGGTACCATGGGGACTCACATGTCTCTATTTTGGCCTGTGTCTGTGGCTAAACACACTTGACACATTGTCTGTGTATATTTCTATATTTTAGGCAGGGTCAAAAACCTCCACAACATTGCCAGTAAATTTTCTACAGAAGAATTTCTAAAATAGAAGCACCTTCAGACATTAGCCTTCCAAAGGAAATGGTTGTTCACTATGGTGAATATTAAGATAACTAATTAAAGATGAGGTAATCTCCAAGTTAAATTGTAGATGAATACATGAAACTTTTATCTTTCCCCAACAAAATAGAGGAAATAAAAACATAGAAGTGCAGGCCTGATTAATCACGAAGATATTGCATGATTATCTCCAAAAAAAAGTGCTGTAAAAGCGCTTCACCTTTAGCAGATAACAAATAAGGGTCAATTTATAGATGGATAGAGATCAAATGATTCTTAGAAAAGGTCATAAAAGGTTTTATGCTTATTGTTTTCTTTAAACTGGTCATTTCTCATGCTATTTAGAGTATTATTTGTCTTAGAGTATTATTTATAAAGCACATTGCTGTCACTGTCAAACAACACATCTGTAACACAGTAAATAGTATCGTGAAGCACCTTCTAAGCTGCCATGTCAGAAAAATTATTTATGGAGCAGATATGTAGTGCTAAAGTAGACAGTCGCATGAATGTTACTCAAAAAACTCCTCAATCCCACAACAAGGCAAATACTACAAATTATGTTAACCAATAGATAATACAATCAAAGATGTGTAAGCAAGTTCAAACCAACTAGTTCACAAAGTATATTGGTCCACTGGGAAATTGTGTTTCAAGCCAAATGTAACAAAAGGTGCCCAGTCAAAAATACATTGTCTTTTATTCCAGTAGAAGAAAATTTATTGAATTTCTATTGTGTTAAAAAATAATTTGCATAACTTGTGATAACTGCCTATGTAGTCCCACCCACAGGATAAAGGAATGCAAAATTCAGCAGGAAGGCATATTAAACCACAAATTTATTTTTGTTTTCCTATTAGCTTTTTTCTTGGACTGTCTTCCAGGCTGCATAATAACATACCTTGCCAAAATGTTTGGCCTAAACTTACTTACCTCAGAAAACTAATGGAACAGAAGAGAAAGTTTTGTCATGAATATCTGGTTTTGTGACTTCTTAATAAAAGAGAAATGAAGAATTATCATCATTTTGAAGGCTGACAAGATGCTAAGCTTAATTCTCAAAATAATACATGTATTTGCTAAGAATTTACCTCCCCAGAAATACCTATTGAATTCATAAAGCAAATAACATGGTTAGTGGGTTTTGCATTTCAGAAAAGGTACAAGTCTCCCAGTTTATAGATAGGAAAAGTAAATACATCCAAAAGTTTATTTAAATGGAATTCATACTTTTTAAAGGTATAGCAAGTAATTTATTAAAAAATATATATTAAACAGTAATCAATCTATTCCACTTCTAAGTCCAAAGTTGATGTCATGTAAAAATTTATTCTGAAGTGAAAAGAGTGAGAATAGACTGAGAACTTCAAAGAGTTGACCTAAATGTCACAGGCTCAGGGGAAACTCCATTGACAGAAGCAGAATTGCCTCAGCAGTGATGCTGGCCTTCCTCATTAGACAGACTTCAAAAGCACCTTTTACAATACAGGCCAGTGTTTAAAAAACAACAACAATACAAAATAAAAAAACAAACAAACAACAACAACAGAAACACACACACACAAGAAAAAAAAACACCAAAAACCAAACCCAAAAAAATCCCAAAACCACAAAAAACCCCATCCAAAACTACAAAAAGCCAAAACCAAACCAAAAATCCTAGTGGGAACAGAGGACAGAAAAGAGAATAGTAGTTTTAAATATTAGTATTTTTAGTGTTCGATAAGACAAATTTTCTATATTATATTGATTCAGCCATATGTGGGACTACAATAATGAAGATGTTTAAATCCACTAGATTTTAGCAGTATAGAAGAGCAAGGTTTTATGATACAGGTCTTGATCATTTTTCTTCTGTTCATGGAAAGAATAATGTTGGTACTCATCTGAGACATATTTTGAAGGTGACATCTTGTTTTTCCTGATAGCATTTACCTATAAATATTTCATTCCTTAAGCCCATGCGTCCTCTTGGTACCTCATCCTTGACATTTTTAGGGTTTTTTCAACATGACAAGACTTAACTGGTGAGGCAGAAACTTAGAGTGTGTCACATCAATCACTTCATTATTTTTTATTCAGAACATAGAAGAATCTATTGTGCCAGAAAATTGTGACCAGCTTTGGCTGAAAACTGTAGGCTTGAGATGGATCTGGACTGTGTTTGAAAATCGTTTAAGAAATGAGTTCAAGAATGAAGTGACAGACTTTTTTCTTATACCAAAAATAGAATTTTAATTATCGATGTATTCCAATATAGTGCAGTGTAATAGCAAAGCATGATGCTTTCGATATACTAATTATTTTTTAAATTTTTATTGGTTAAGAATAAATTAAAATCTCAGACTTGACAAAGTTGGAATGCCTACACCAAAGCTTTAAACAAAATCCAGTTTAATGCACTGACATCATCTGGTGTTCCACAGTTTTTAACTTCCCCAAAGATATCAAAGCAGATCATTTCAGCTAAGGTTGACATTATGTGTTCAAGATTATGAAAAACATCAATTTTCTCAGTTTCTCTCTACTTCCTCCATCTTCAGAGCTTTTATGAGCATGAGGTTTTCATTTTTATTAAGATATCTTAAAGCATAACAGAAAAACTTTTAGTTTAAAAAAAGATCAGAAGATCACTATCAGAAAATGTTCACCAGCAATTTGCAAAGCTCACTATTACAAAGATACATTCCAGTACATGATCTGCTCTCATTTATATTTTGAAAGCTGGAGAAAAGCTGAATCTTTCTTTTGCACTCAGTGTCAGGGAAAAGAGGTCCCCTTGCTCTTCCTGTGGCTTGGATCCCGTTGAGCAAATGAACTGGAAAATGCTGCAGGGCTGCAGTCAGAGGCTGGTCTGACTTTGTGCAGTCGTGGAGATGTTCAGTTAAACATAGACAGCAGCACCAGCTTCTGTGTTTCTTATTTTTTCTGTTCAGTTTCTATACAATTCCTGTTTTCGTTAAAGACTCTATTGATATGCAATTTTCAGAGATGCTCAGAAAGCTCTACTGGAGAGTTTTTTTGAGTCAGTCTTATCTGACTCACCTAACATCTTCAGAGTTCAGGTCTGGACTTCTTTTAGATCAATGAAGTCACTTCTGTCCAAGTAAGTTGTTTCATGATGACGTGACTTACAACTACATGTACCCTTTTTCTCCATATTATGTGATAAAAGGTAATGATGTTAGTGCTGATATTTATATGATCACTACCTGTGGGTTTTTTTTCTACAACTAAAAAAAGTATTCATTCCGAATCATCATGTTTTAAAATTAAAAATATTTTCATACCCTGCTTAGGCAAGAATACTTTAATTTCAAAATTATGCTTTAAATAAAGTACAACAAATTATATTAGGTAGTAGCAACTTAGGCTGTAGTTTAATAGAGACTCAGTTCTGAATTAAGCAAATTTTTGCAGCATTTGACATTTACGTTAGTGGAAAATACTTAAATTCTTCGAAACAGAATTGTGGATTCTGATATTTTATCCCTATTAACTTGTTGATGATCACAGCAGGAGATCAATATTTATTTGTACTGAAAACTTTATACTGGAAGTGTATATAAATTCTTGACTGTTGATATTAAAATCAATTACCCTCATTCCTACAGTATAGATCAGTGCCAAATTCCTCTTCACTCAGTTTTGTGAAACTGGCATTATTCACTCGCAGGAAAGATATTACAAAGAATATCAGCATATATAAACCAACTAACATCACTTTCAGTGTCACCCAAATGGCTTGTTAGTAAAAAATATCTTTGTATGCATACCATTGTTCAGATGGAAACATCAAATGCACATTAGGGTGTCTGTGTGGAAAAATATAAATCAATTAAAGAAATACAGACACTGGAAATATTAAACAATGCCATCAACTTAATCTCCTTGTACAGTTAGTGAAAGACTTCTTTAGTTCTGCTCTCAGTGAATAGCTAGTTACTCACAAAATTGCTGTCTCAAGCAGAAACTCTTAAGGAACTATATTGCAGCTGGATAATTAAGTGTCTTTATCTCTTTGTAAATGGGCCATAAGGCATTCTATTGCAACTCACTAATGAGGACCATTTTATGGTATTCTTAAGTGATTTCTTTCAAATGCACAGTGATTTGAAGTATTATTGTCCTTGCCAGTCACTAAGGCTGGATTTATTGGGAAACAAACTTGATAACAGTAGATAATTTATTAGGTATTAAATAATTATACCCTGGAGAGGGTGAAAGTTCTCTACGTTAATGTCATTTTTCAAGACTGAGTTAATTCCTGCAGCCCTACAGGAGGGAAATTCTGCTTTAAATGCTTTATTTAATAAGTAGTTGGATAGCTTGAGTGCTCTTGCTATGCAATTGTTTGCCTTTCTTACTGCCGACTCTTAGAGGCTGTGTGGGAGGGCAAAGTAATGTTCTATTAGCTGCTAAAACATTTCTATAAATGTTAACCTGAGACATCTAATTGACTACACCTTTTCTCTTTCCTTGCCATGTTAAAAGTATTGATTCAAATTCTTCTATGTAATGAACCTTAGTGCTCCTAACAAATCTGGTACTGGACTACAGCCTAAGCTGGTAGAATCATTGTAGCCCTGCTAATTGTGTTTCAGTATGGCCTGGTAGTTACTCTGGGTTGTACTTCAAGGAAGTTCACACACCTCCTTGGGCCTCCCAAATGAAGTGAGGGCAATGAGTGTAGCCATTAAGGGATAGAGGTTGAGAGCAAAGGGACTATTTTTGCTTTTGTCGTTTTTCCTTGGAAACAAAATCCTTCCACTTCTCCATCCAGTCCAGGGACTGTAGGGTCATGGGGTGAATCAAGATCACTGAACTGCTCCAGCAGTATAAGCAACTAGTATAACCAACAAAGAAACAAAACAACAGAACAACCAAGCAACCAAACAAAATCCCTAACCTTCCCCCCCCCAGCTTTTGCCCCTGCAACAAATCCAAACACTTTCTGCAACATCTCCTATTAGCTGATTCATTCTGCAGCTATGGAACCAGTCCACAGCCAACAGATATAACCAGAGCAGCTCGGCTCCTGTAAGTGACATTTTGTGATTGCACCGCATTTGGGGTTAGGTCTGAGTGCTCCCTTAGACATCCAAAATGTGCATGTGCATGTGTATTATACACATGCTTATACTGTCATAGTGTCTGAACATTTTAATGGAAGCCAGCATTTTCTATTGTCACCATTCAGCAAATTAATGTGCCTAAAGAAGAAATTCTAGAGTTTTATTTTCTCTCACCTTTTAAAATTCACCCATATGAATTCAAGGTAAGCTCACAGGGAGATCTTGAATGACAGATGCAGGAGGTGTTACTTGCCAGTTAATGGCCCAAATGAAAATATTATTTTTAAAACTATTACAAAGGAAGAGACAGGATTTCAGAAAAAAATGTACCACATAATACATGGTGTGTTCAAATACTGTATAAAGTATTAGAACCCACA
>VXBB01007692.1:803826-824226 GCA_013399915.1 Illadopsis cleaveri | reverse complement strand
AAATCTACAAGGACAGATGACTGAGTATGTGAAATCCATTAATTAAACCTATGACAAATGTTTCAGGCAGTGCAAAAGGAGGTTGCAGTAGAAATTGTAGGTGGTTTGTAGAGGATGGGTCCAGATTTACTGACACTTTCAGCTACGAATACAGTGTCACCAGCTGGAACACTCGTGAAAAGCTAACAGTGTGAAGTTGTCCTTCACATTGTATGTGTATGGAGTTTCCTTGGCATGGGATGCTGAGTGATGAAAATTAACATGGCTTCAGAAACGTTAACTGGAGAAACTAATGGAAGATAATTCTTTCAAAACCTATTAAATATGCAGATATTACATCTGGTGGAGGAAGAACTTATACTGTTCCTGGATATGCTTTCGTGTGCTTATGCTGTTCTGCAGTCATCTACTTTGAACATCTGTTAATATTGAAGAGTCTTTTTTCAGGCCAGATGTCAGCCAAGCTCTTGCAAAACCTTAGGGCCCTCCTGAGGAGAAAAGTCCTAAAGGAACAGAAAATAAGAAGAAAATAAGTAATTAAGAGAGTGTATGAGGAAAAAAGCAGAAGATGATGGTTGAAAGATCAAATCTAGGGAGGAAGCCCCATGACTTCTAGGGCCCTGATGCTGGAGATGGGGCACTGGAGAGGCTGGAGCAGCAATGTAACCTGGGATATCTAGTCTTATAACTTCATTTGGAAATAATGGGAGCCTTGACAACACAGTTTTATACACTACATTCTGCAAATTTATAATCTATAAACTTGATTATGGAGCAATAGTTCCCAGAACAGAAATATTTTATTCTAGTATGTCAAAATGAACTTTCCAAGTTGCCAATGGCCTGCTCTTTTTTCAGATTCAGAGCAATGTCACAAACAAATATTAGCTTTATAAAAGCATTTTGGTGAATGCTTATTTTGTTGAAGGGAAAATGCATGTCCGAACTCCAGTTCTGTACTTCATTTCACCTCCCTAGTAAACAAAAATGAGTACACAAGCAATGACATATCTGAGAAGCCTGCTGGGCTCCAAGACATACAGAAGTAGCTGTCACACTAATATCCCCCCCATTTCATTTTGGTTTTCTAAGATTTGCAGACTTTATGGAGTTGAAAATAAAACATTGAATTAATAAAGTAGGAAATAAAGTTGACATTGGAGAAAGTTTTGAATCAGGTGGTGATAGTTTGTCTTTATAACAATTAGAATTGGGTAGTAACTACATATAAATTCACATTTAAAACTTTTAGTTGACTAGCTAGATGCATAAAAACTCCTGATACTTTATCAAGAATGAGTAACTGCAATTTTTTTATTTTTTTTTATTTCATACATCTCAATGGATTGTAATTTTCTAATTATTTTTAGCATTTGGCTATATTGAGTGACAGTGGTAGCTTTAATAATAATGATAATAATAATAATAATAAACATTTAATGATGTTTAAGAAATATGTTTTGTGGAAGAAAAACATAATGTGTAATATGTACTTGAATGAAAATGTGTTTTCAAGTCCATTTTAAGAGGGACCCAAGTGTGCTCTTACATAGCTGTTATTTCAGTTTGTAAGCATCACTGTAGTTATCTGGAGAACAGACCTGAATTGAAATCAGCCTTCAGGTTTGTGCTTTTCCTTTGGTTTGTGTGACATTTCTAACACAATGATGTTGTCACAGGGTTGTCTTATTGCAGGCAATAGTGGGTGTCACAGTCAGCTATTAGGTTGCAGTTTAATGTTTATTCTCAGGTGGCGGTTGGTATATGCAAGATGATGACACTGAAAGAGCAGACAATACCTCTGGCTGTAAGTCAGCAAAAAGTGTAAGTCTTTGCATATTTTTCCTCCTCAAAACAAACAAAAAAATTTCACCTTATTCTGTCAGATCTGTTTGTGATTGCTGCTGCTGAGTTGGGGAATATGTATATCTGTTTGGGCAGTGTTCTGGCCCTCCTCACTGGGTAACAGTTTGAGTAACATCCTTTGGATAACATTAACAAACTGTTCTGGATCTGATTCTTCACAAGCCAGGCACTATTTGCCATCATAACTGGAATTTTGTTAGTGCACAGCAGCTGCACCCAAATGGCTGGGAAAGAGGTCAGAGACACAGGGTCACCTACAGAAATGCAAGATTCCCCAAAATATGTCTGGAACAATGACAAGATCAAGGCAAAATTTATTTGCAGTCAGGATCTAGACAGAAACTATAATTTAGCAGTCCTTGTATGACCCTGTCCTGGAATTTAGCAGCTTTAGGTAAAATACATCAATTTATAACCTTCTCCTTTTCGATTTTTTAGGAGTTGCTCAACAGAGGACATAAATTTTTACCTCAGATGCTTCTGGTAGCACAGCTAAAATTTAGGTCAATTATATATGCCAATAAGATATGGAGAAAGTCTTCTCCTTTCTGACTTCAAAAGCATGAATGATTTTTTAAGTGCCTTTTTAGTACCTCTATAAGAAAATTAGATTCATGTAAATAGAACATTGAAACAATGAAAATATAATAATTCACTCAGACACTAAAGAAATTTCTGCATGTCTGTCTGAATAAGTCACAATCATGCAGAAAAACAAACAGCTGTTTGTCACTTGTTGTCAGTATCACTAAAGGACGTAAGAGTCTAGTGATTAGCTCAGTCTCAACTGATTTCACAAACATAGCAGTTCAGGTCTCAAATAATTTAGGAAGTATGATTGTGATTTATTGATTCAGTCAACATAATGAGCTGCATTTTTACATTTTTTATTGCTTATAGACAAGCTGTGCTATTCACCAGATATCTGATGGAGAACTGAAAAGCAATGAGACAACTTAGTTTTTCTCGAAAACAACCAGAAATCTCAATTAAAAAAAAATCAAGTAGATTATTTTAATTTTTTTCCAGCTGACATTAAATTAGATAATTTTCATACAATTAGGAAAAACAGATATTGTGTGCTTTCAATTTCATATTCCAAGAGGAGAATAGTAGATTACTAATATTTCAGAAGCTACTTATTCTTGGTAGTCAGTTTATATTTCTTTAAACCTGGGCAGAAATGCAAACATCCTCCTTTTGTGATACCTGTTAGGGAATAAACTAATTAACTATTGATTTAATTTTACAACTGTTAGCAGAAAAATAGTCTCACTCTACACAGGGCACACATAACTATCAATCAGTTAAATTTCCCTACTATTGTTTTGGGAAAAAACCTTATATTATCTGAGCTCTCCCACTTGCAAGCACAGGTAAACCATTCTGCTAAAAACTTGAGGGGCTACAGCCCGAGGTGCTGACCCCGGCTTTCTGCTGAGGGTTAATATTCTGCAACCAGGTGCAGCAGAGGAGCTGCTCAGCCCTGGTGCTGCACAGCCCATGGGTTGACACCTCGTTGATTTGGGTTCCAGTTCATCCACAGGGCCTGGGCAGTTATGGATGGTTCCAAGGAGCAGCTGAAGGACTGATAACTGAAAGAAATAATTCCCACCAAGTAGGGGAAAACAGATAGCATAGCCCAAGGAGAAAGTTATTTGGCTAAAAATTACCCAAAAGACTTTTGGAAGTGCGGTGAAAAAATTATTGTAGGTTCTCCTTCTCTTCAGAAAAACAGGACTTTCCACACAGGCATCATTGCTTTAAAAGAGCATGACTTCCTTACCAGTTCATTCATCCAGAGAAGGCAATGAAGGAGCCCTCCAGGGTCCCAAATCTTGGCTAAGCATGCAGGTTTAAAAAATGATAATATTATTTTGTTTGACATAGACTTACCTTTTTCTTCAGGTACATAAAACTGTCATAAGCATTGCATTTGAAGACAGCTAAACTAACATTAGAAGTTTGTGTAAAGTTAGTATCTTGAAGCTGACAAAAGAATTTAATGGTTACATATTTGGTTTTAGAACTAATTTATTTGAACTTCCTTACTTTTAAAAAAGTTTGCTTACACATCTACCATATGTGAGCCAATATATCATTCAGGGACTTTACTTACTGTATAAAGGATCCAAGGTCTATGTAATGTTGTAGAAAAAATACGCTAGAGCTATAGTACGTAGAAGTAGTTTGGAAACTATATGGAATATTAAGTTAGAAAAACAACAGCAAACCTTAGAGAAAACATATTTTATGCTGAAAGAACATTACCAGTAACATTCCTGAGTATTAATTTTCTGTCAAGTTTGGGCTGTTCTTGCAAATTACAGTGTGATGTATTAAGAAAACCTAAACTTTAGCTAGTCATGCTTAATATACTATGCTGCATTCTGTGATAGTACAGGTCCTTGTAAAGGAGCTGGGCTTTTCTTCCAGTGGGAGCACCAACTCCTGAGAGACGGTGAGAGGCACCCAAGGAAAGCCATCTTCTCCAGGCTACAGTGGCATAAAACCCCTGGTGCAAAAAGCCCCAAATGGGTATTGGATTGCTTAGTTTTTAGTAAATTACATTTGCTCTCCTGTGATGTCAGCTACTTCAGCTGTCTAAGAGGAGAGATGGCCATATCAATGACATCTATCTGTCTTTTTCAACTTCATCTCACACATCCCTTTTACTGTGTTTCTTTTAGTTTTTAAGCATAAGAAGATAATTTATTTCTAAAGATGAATCCTAGGGATCCATCTCTTTATAAAACTACCAAAGCTATTTGCTATGATATTAAAATCTTACTTTGTTTAAAATTTTAATGATATAAATTTTAGAGCATGCTCATTATTTCTTTTGTCTATTTGCTATGATATTAAAATCTTACTTTGTTTAAAATTTTAATGATATAAATTTTAGAGCATGCTCATTATTTCTTTTGTCTAAGTTTCAGTTACAAAGGACTCGAATTTCCTTTATTGAATCTTAGTAGTTATTTCCAAATGGTTTTCAATGTGTGTATAACACTCATGTAAGAGGTAAGATAATCTCACTGCATACAGCTAATAAAATATAAGTCTTTTAAGACTGAAGGAAATGACCAGTGCCTCTGCACTACTAAATATAATTTTTAGACAGGAGAGACTGATGTCTCCAGTTGAAACAACAGCAGTAGAAAAAGTCAGGACAGAAAGAATGGATCTATTCTAAAGCCCTCTGAATTCAATGAGTGGCTTTGCCTTAACTCCTCTAAGTTTTGGCTCCAGTATTTATTCAGGTTGGACTTTGGCCACAGATACTAACACCACCTGATTACAGAAAGTACCATGAAGTCTTTAATTAACACAAATCATGAGGACGTCAGTTCTATTACTTATCTAAAAAATGGCATTTTTAAGAGAGTGCACATTTGACGTGTACGTTGCTAAAGACCTCACTTTCTGCCATCTCACTGGAAAGTGTAATCTACAATATTGCTAGCACTACCTTTTCCAAATATAGCCAAGTTGCAAAGCCATTGATTTCCTAATCAAATTCTATATGCAAATATATATATTAGGTTTTATTTTTGTTGATGGTGTTGAATAAAAACAATAAACATGAAGCAAATACATGGAAGAGGAGAAGTGAGGGGTTTTTTTTCTGAAAATAAAATTTTAAAATAATAATATAAAACACATAAAAGGGAAAGAATAATATCATTTTTGTGCAAAACTCCTACCTAGAGAGCAGTCTCTAGGTAGTCTTACAGTCAGGATTGGATTTCTCACTATGTTTCTATTTTCATCTTTTCATGGAATGACTGAGGTAAAATATTTAACCTTTTTTTACCTCAATTTCCCCATTCGTGAAATCATATTAATAACAAGTGCTCTGGCAGGAATTTGCCATGCTAAAATACTACTTTGAGCTGTTTAAAGGGAAGATAGTATTTCCAACTGCACACCTTTGGCATTATTCTCACCATCTATGGCCTGTGTAGTCCTGCATGCTGTGCAAAGCCATTGCCTTGCTGCACATCAGCATCAGTTTTGCAGCAGAGGCCACTTCACTCAGTGGATAAGATATAGTCCCTTTTGTATCTAAAACTCACACTTTCAAGCCAAAAATAAAAAAAAAGTATTTGTCACCAGAGGATGAGTGTGTCTGGAAGACTTAAATATTGTATCCTTATTGTAGGGATTAATGAAGTGCTGGCCTGAACCCTGCACATCACTTAAGGACATGTTTAAGAATCTGGGTAGATGGATGGATTTCCATGGGAATGCTGATGTACTTAAAATATGTGTTGTTGGAATGAAATCATATCCTTCACCGTTGTGTGGGGTCATGCTACTTTTTGTTTGTGGAAGTGGAGAACACTCTCAGATGTTACTCCTTCCACAGGGAATTTCCTGGTTGTTCAAGACTGGGATCTCTCAACATCTTGCACTCCTGATTTCTCAGCCCAGACTCATATATACATGGTCTGTCTGTAATATACAGGATCAAGATCTGCACTGGTGTTATAACATTAATTGTTTCCCTGTGCTGAGACAAAATGAATTCTAAAATCTTGCCTCTAGACACGTGACTTCAGTAGCACTGTTTTTTCTTTTATTGTACTTTACAACCTTTATGAACGTAGATATGAAAATAATTAAATTATTCTCTTCCAAAAAATAAATTTAAGCAAACAGCTGCCTGGCCCCAGGCTCCTATGCTGCTCAAAAGTCATTACTTCATGAACAGCACAAACTCTCTCCTTCCAGCATTGCTGTCTTAGGTGAGCATCTGTGTCAGATCACAACACTGAACATGTTTTCCACCTTCATGCCACCCTGGGGCATTCTTTGGCAACCTTCCAGGTAGAGCTTTGGTCGGTGGCAACACCTGCAGCAGCACAGACCTTTGCACTCAGAAGGAACACGCTGTGTTACCTCTCAGCAGACAGGATGTTCTGTTTAGCTCTCTGTGTCATAACTTCTTCTAGTGCCTACTCTGCCATCTATCCAAAAGCTTCATACTAGTTCTTTACTAGAATTTGCTAAATGAATGAACTGTGTAAGAAACACAGTACAATTATTACTATGTATTTTTAAAAGGGATGCAGTGTGCAAAAGTGGACTTCCTAGATACAGAAATGCTTAAGACTGTTGTTGTAACTACCTTCTACCATGTTTTTTGTTTTGCAGTTTTACTAAAGAATGCAAAAAAGGAAGAAGAAAAGCCATTCAGAGACTGTGCAGATGTGTACCAATCTGGTTTTAACAAAAGTGGGGTCTACACTATTTATATTAACAATGTGTCAGATCCTAAAAAGGTAAAGACTGGGTTTATTTTCTTGTTTGTTAATATGGTATTGCTCTGAATTGAAAGAAGTGTTTTGAGCCTTTATTGAAGTTATCATTCCACAAAATATTGTACTGGTATAAAAAAGCTTGTCTTATATTTAGTCTTTAAAAAGTACAATAGACTGAGAAAGTGATTAACTGTATTATTCCAGACATTCTTCTTTCCCGCTGACAGAAAATCCTTCCTAAGTTCCAACGTACACTCAATAGTTGACTCACTTCCTCCCATTTGGCAAGCTCAGTCGAATCAGACGATGGCTGCAAATAAATCTGCGATAAAATTTAGAAGTGAATTTGTAAAGTGCGATAATGAGGAAGCTGATCTAGGGGATTATCTTGTAGCACAAGGAAAGAAGTAGCAGAATGAGTAGTTTTTAAAGATAAGGATTTTAAAAGATTCTGCTTCTCTTGCAGGGAACAGGGAAAAGTGGTTTTGGCTGCAAAGAGCACAACATGCTGAGTGCTAGCACTGCTTGAAATTATGAAGCATGTATAATCCCATCCTTCTCAAAAGAGACTTGGGAGGGTTTTGGTTTTTTATGCAAATGAAACATTAGTCTGTATAAGGGACTATTTTTTGCAAGGTTTTTGCTGCTAAGGTGCCTGAGTCAGCTGAGGCTTGGAACATGAGAGCATAACCTAAACACAACTTATCCACGGAGGAAAGTTGGCTGTCCCTCTGACAGGGCACTGTTGGAACAGCCACCAAGACTAAGGGTTGATTACCTGGGAAATACAGTGATGGCTATAAAGTGCGCTAGACAGAAGGGAGAGAATCACTTCTGTCTGGTAGATTTATTCTTACTGCAGTAAAATGATGACTCTATACAGAAAACCACTAAAAAAATATTACCAATACTATTGTTTATAGCAATATTATGATCATATTAAGATATGCCTACCTTATTCCTAAGTGGAGTTTGATATTACAAAAAGGCCTTTGGAAGCCTGTAAACATCAAGATGTTACAGCTTAGCAAGGAATTAGGGTTCATTAAGCCATGACTAGAATTGGGGTGGGAGAGCTTTATGGGCCAAGATCAACATAATTCTGATGAATGTGAATAGGAAAATAATTGTCATGACATAAAAGGCAGATATCCCTGAAAGCATTACTGAACAGGACAAGAATAATAAAAGAAATTCTGTAGATGGTGCTCCACTCAAAAAGAGATGCAACATCTATGCCCAAATTGCATGTACCAATTGGCAGTAGTTTTCTTAGCCTTACTGAAGTTCATAAACAATGATCAGAAGCTGGACTGCAATTAAAAACAGTGGTTACCTGAAAACACTGTGACACTGATGCTTCTGGTATATTTACCTCAAACCCCCTTCATTGGCAGTATAAGGACAGTGACACAATGTAAGACATCCTGTGTTTCCATTATATCCCTGATTGCAGATGCTGCTATCAATCAACACAGGTATCACAACTTAGCTGATATCACTGCATTATGTTTTCCTGGAGGGTTCCTGTTTTAGCAAGAAAAGGCAGGAGTGTGTTTCTGTGTGTTGGAGGCATTTCTGATACACCCGTTCCTGTCTCGCCCTCACAATAACACAGCAAGGGCTAGTCCCAGGCATGTTCATGTTAGTCAAGTGAGGAGTGTGATTGCTTTAACAGGTGTTTTTTTAGACATTAGAGTCATTTAAATAAGCTGTAAGGTAGTGTTGTGCAGATAGCTGAACTAATTCCAGCTGAGATAGCTTCAAAATCACATCAGTGCAGCACTGTGCTAGCACTAATTAGCCCAGAGGCAGCACCATGCAGGCACAGTCAGATTGGTCTAATATCCTGATAGGTGCTCCGTGGAGATAGACTTGCTTGTTTAAAGCCAGATTAATTATCTGGATTATCACAATGCAATGCATAGTTCTGAAATGTCTTAGGAGCCTTAATGTATTATTATCTTCTGTATTACTCACAGTTACAGGCAACTATTGCATTTATAACAGTATTATACATCAGGTTACAAAATATACCTTCATTTAATTTTATATTTTCTAAGGGATACACTAGAATCCTGATATTCAATGGAAAATACCTTTGTCATATGCACAAATTTTACTCTCAGTTTTAGTGTTTTGTTGGTTTCAGATTAATATATTGATAAAAAAATTATCCTTCATGCTTACAACTCCATACCATTTTTATATGCTCACATATGCTTTAGACTGCAATTTTTGTTTCTTGTTCCTAGCTTCAATAGTTCATTAATATAGTTCATTAGTTATCAAGCCCTTCATGAAAAGTTAGTGTTTAATATCTGTTTAAAAGGATCTTAATAATTTTCCTTATTTTTTACATAGAAAGAGAAAAAGATAGAATTAAACTATTAAGCTAATTAATTGGCTTACTCTGACTGTGTGTGTGCAGTGCCTGATGATGTGGACAAATGATTATTCCCAGCAAAAGAAAAGGCAAGAAGAATCCTCTCAGTCCCCAGCAAAGTCAGGGGAAGCAAAGCTTCTGATGAGCAGGGGAGCAGTGAAAGTGAGGTCGTCCCCATTTTGGAGTTGAAAGGGCCAAGTCACCTTTGGGAGCCAAAGTAGGCCGGGTGTGATTTATCTGACTGCAAACAGGACCTCTGCATGTCCTGTGGATTAATGTATTGACTTGCCCACTGTCTTCTCTAATACCCTCAAAAACGGGACTGTTACCAAGCTCTGGGTGCACTGTGCTGAAAATGTAATGTTATCCACTGCTGCTGGGCTCCGTGTGTCTGTGTCTTTATGGTTCTGCAAAAGCAATTGCTGTGGCTGTGGTCTTCACTCCTCCCCCTTCACTTTCTTCTTGTGGACTTCCCACTAAATTGGTGCTGATGCTCGCTCTGAGCTTATCTGCTGGAATTTTATCTATCCCTCTGTACTGTGCACACTGTCCTCCAATATAGTAGTCATCAGACTGTTTCTGCATAGCAGAGACATTCCCTGAATCTCAAAGGTCTGGTCTCAAGCTTGTTGCTCCACTAGACTTGTGGGGTCTTAGTGCGCCTGCACTTAAAATGCAATTTGTAGAAATTTCATGTCTTCTATTTACTTTAAAATTGAGCTTATTTCTGAGTGTTAATTATATATATTTTAAATAATTTAGTCTATAAAGCAAAAATAAGTAGAAATAATCCCATATTTGCCTTTTACGAGCTTGAGAACTTTTATCCATGCATTTAAGGAAGAGCAAGAGTGCAATATTTTGGATAGTCTTTTATTCTAAGTCAGGTTATTTTATTAATTATAAAATCAGAATCTATAATGCATACAAATCCAGTCACTTTTTTATCCTCTTTTCTAACAGAGGGTTAAGTATCAGAATGCATTAAGTGGTGTTAAATGGCTGAGTGATTGATCTTTTCTGGGACAGACAAGGCTAGAGCTATGCACAGGAACATCTAAAATCACCTTGAACTCCTGTTAATATGGGCAGGTGTTTGTGTCTACCACTGTGGAAAGTGCCAGACCACAGAATGATGGCAAGTGAAAAATGTGCGGCTGGCAAATCTTTTTTTCACTGTGCAGTTTTCTCTTTCAATTTGATATATTATTTAGAAAACTTCAGTCTCTCAGGTACTTCATTATATTGTAGTATGAAAATTCCAAAATTTGCGTGCGTCTTTAAAATGACTAGTCTTAATATAGTCGAAGATTCAATGCTTTAAAAATTGGCAGTGGATTCATGGGAGCTTGAAATGACTTATAAGGAAATCCATCTTTTAGAAATTCTCACCATAAATCAGACTAAAGCCATTAAATCCTGTAGATAAATGTTTTGACTCACAGTGGCTTCCTTAAAGAAGGAATAGGGCCAAAATATTTGTCTAGAAAATTGTGGGTTTTCTTGTGGTTACTGTGAATCAAGTGTATGTTTGTCCTGGTATTCTGTTTCCTTCTTGCACTTTCACAGGGACTTCACTTGGCATGCCTGCTGCAAATTAGAACAAAAACACTTGCATATTGTTACCATGACAGTTCTTATGAGTAGGAGAAATTTAGAATGGCTTTTTCTGAGGGTAGAATATGATCCTCTAGTCTACTGCAGGACAAATTTTTATTTAACTGTGTTGGATAGTAACCTCCAATTTGTCAAAGCAACATAAAGCTTTAAATTGCCAACCAGCGCTTAATGGATTGACTCTTGGCTGATTGGCTGATGTGAGTGCCAAAAGCTAAACCTCTTCAACATTCTTACATACTGACTTTTTACTTAAAGGGCAGAATACCGCTTTTAAAAGCACAAACAAATGAAATTTAGGATAGTTGCAGTGTCAATATGGCATGGATGAGTACAAGGGAATGAAATCACGAAAATTTGCTTGAATGAGTAACCCTAAGAAACTTAGATCTTAAAATCAAGTGTCCTATAAAAACAGGAACAAAAATTATTACTGCTTGTCACATACCAAGAAAAGCAAATGCACAAGCAGTATTTTAATTTTTTTATAATTTATCTTCTATATTTTTGGAAGGATAATGAAAAAGAGTGAAGTGAATAAAAATTAATATCCATTTTTATTATTATATGGATTATTTAAGATTGGTAACAGATTTCAGTTTACAATATTCTAATGTCAAGGGTCAACAAAATTTTCAAATTGTTTCATTATCCTTTATACCCAGAATCTTTAGTATCTAAGTTATTTCTAATGCACTAATTTTCTTAGTGCAATGGTGACAGGGTATGATCTTACATATTCAGTGTAGATCTTAACTTCTGAACTTGTCTCATAGACCTCATCTAGTCAGCCTGTTTCTATTTATGTTCTCTGTCAGTATAATGCAGCTTTCTCTGAGGTCACCTGTCCCATTTTGGGACACTGCCTGGAACACTGCAGGTAATATTACAATTCAAAGGAAAACAGAATAACCTCATCTGTGCTACATTTCAGACTCCTAGGATGAGTGTTTTCTGCAAGAATTCTCAAGATTCTCTCTGAGACCAAACAACACTCTGCTAAAAGCTATATTAAGCATGATTATCACTGCATTACTCTTGTTTATTAAGAGGAAGGGAGTGGTTTCAGGAGCACAGCAGAGAAAATAGAGAAAAAAGTATGGAGGGAATGGGAAGGGAAAGCTGAAGAAGCAGAGGGAGATGATGGGGAGATATTCTTGGTGATGTACTTAAAGGAGACATTGCTGGGTGAATCACACTAAATGAGAGAACTGGTTGTCATCAAATGACTGAGGATATCTTTGAGGGAATAGGGCATGAGTGCATAGGAAAACACTTCCTTAATACTGTTATCCACAAATACTTTTCCCTTACCTAAGACACCAGAATTCCAATGCAAACTTGTTTCATTTTTGGTTTGGGCTTTTAAATTTTTATTTTTTATTTACTGTGTAGGTCTTTTGCAATATGGAAATTGCTGGAGGAGGATGGACAGTTATACAACACCGAGAAGATGGAAGTCTGGATTTTCAGAAAAGCTGGAAAGAATACAAAATGGTAAGGTGAAAAATGTGCAGTAACTCTACAATTCATACAAGTGTCAGATTTCAAATACTGCTTCCTATTGACCTAAACAGATAATCCTTCCTATAGTGAGGTGGTATGGTCCTGCAGTCTTTTATGAACTACCTTTCATCATGCCTGTTACCTTTGAAAATACTTTTTACTCAGCTAATTATTATTTCCCCTGATTTAGAGTTTCTTTCAGATCAGTTACTGAGATTAAAATAAGATGAGGCCATAATGCTGCTGTCTGTCTCTCTGAAGTTTTGACTTGATGTGATGTTAGAAGGTAATAGGCATGTGATAATGTTTCTAAGGCATTAATGTTTTCAACTGAGAGGAACTCATTCAGAATTTGGAGCACCTCAGATAGGAATAAAATTTTTTACTGGGGTTTATCCCAAGTCATACAGCACCTCTGCCAATCAAGTTAATGTACTGGAAATGTTGATACTTCAAATAGGATTACAAGAAAATAAACAACTTACAAATTAAAGATGACATGATTTCAGTCAGGCTAGTTTCCCTTTGCCAACTCAAAAAAATTTTACTCCAATCTAAATAACTTTTCATTTTTTTTCATTCTCTCCCTGATCAAACTTTCTGATGGACCTCCTTTCTTTGAGTCCCTGAGGACTGGCTTGGATTTCAATGACATTCCTAGTGAAGTTTTCAGCACTGTATTATCAGTCTGGCAGAGAAAAGGAGTTTTTTTACAGTTTTTGAAAAACACTAATGAAAAGAGAATTTTAAATGTTTAAAAACAAAAGCAAGTTCAGTTCAGTAAAAAATTCTATGGGAAAAAGTTATGTTTGAGAACTTACAATTTCAGAAATAAACATAATATCATATTATTGAACCAAAATCTAATTTTGGATTCTATTGAAGCTTTATTTTCAATATTTTTATATTGCTTGAAAATATAAATAATCATTTGAGTCAGACTCCTATGGATAACTAGAGGATGTAATCTATTTTGTAATAAATATTAACTAAAGTGATGTTAAAATGACAAAAGTATTTTTTAATAGAGTTGCAAAATTGGAAATTTCTTTTAGAATTCATATTGTTTTAATTTAGCAGAAAACTTGAAAACTGTTTTACTCGATTTTGGTTCAGAATCAAAAAAAATATAAAGCATCAAATTATTTGGGGGGAACCAAAATTTGAAGATTCTACCAGTTTTACTAGTGACGAAATTAGAATTTGTATGTACAACTTACATATGGTCTTTTACAAATTTATACATGTCACATTAATGATTTTCTTAGATTTATCTCCTGAGATTTTCTTAGGCAGTGTAATAAATATAGCCCTTTGTAAAGTTTTCCCATGTGACCTTTTTTTATCCCTTCACTTAGTAATTTTCCTCCACTTTTCCTTCACAATAGTGTGAATCTGTACAGGATTAGATTCTGTTGGTTTTGTCTACTTCAAGCAGCCTGAATTAATTTTGCTTCTCTTTAGGAATGATATAGTATTCTAAGGGATCATTTACTTCTACAAAATAAAAAAAGATACCTTTTGGACTTTTATTGACAATTTATCCTAGATGTCATGAAGCAAGATGGGGCTCAGGCTTGCTCTGCTTCTATGAACTGTTTCACCAAAGTAACAATCTTAGGCTCCCTTCTGTGATTATTATATAATGCCAAGTGTTGAATGTAGAAGGGTGGAGGCTGGTGGACTCTCTGTGTGTTACTGGGGTATCTGAAACCATCTGAGCTTCAAGCCAATAGCACCACTAACTTAATTCCTTGGTTGTTCAGAGAGGGTGTGTGGTGTCTATTGGACTGCCCCACCTCTTCTTCCTGGTGTTTCTTCCAGTGGAAGTTGGGTAGTGTGGTGGGGGAACACGATGGCACTTAGGCTTACTTGGAGCAGTTGAACTTAATATGTGTTTTCTCAGCCCACAAATTGAGATTCCCGGTCTTGTTAAGATATTCTTCATGTGCTTGTATCTCATTGGGGTCCTAAAGCTAACAGAAATAATATAATATAATAACAGCAACCATAAGTCTCTGAGGCTTCATTTATTTTCAGTGCATTTAGTTTTTATTGGAAAGAAATCTGGAAAACTGTTGAAGTTTTTAAGCTATAAGCAAGTACTTGCCAGCTCCTGAGCTGGACAGGAATTCAGGCCACCAGCCTACACTGCTGCTAAAGCCCTCACAAGTTATTGGCTGTTACAGTGTTAGGAGGCCAATGCACATATGCTCTGACTCAGATCCTTACAGCAGCTTACCTGGGAAGGGTGCACATGGAGCAGTCTGCATGGGTGACATCACTGCTGGGAGCCACCTGATACCAATGAGGCACTCATTGTCTTTGATGCTGTTTCACATGGGTGTTTTCAGCTTACATGGAAGCACTTCTGTTCTAGACACCAATAGAGTACACATGTTAAGTAAGAGGTAGGGTAACCATAAATCTTTCCAGCAGAAAGTATATAACTCCATTCGTGCATAAATTGCCACGCAGTCAGTGACAGCGCAATAGTGGTACTAATTTTTCCTCTTGTTTGTTTTTTCTCCATTTCCACTTGCATGTAGCCCCCACTCTGTAAAATAAAGTAACACTTTCTTTGGTATCTAAAACAGCAGCTAATGAGTGCAAAATCTTTTCTGCAGATTCACTGTCATGCAAGATTGGTTATGTGTCTTCTTGCTTAGGAGCATATGACTCCAGTATCCTTCAATTTTCTTCTTAGTCTTATGTTGTGCAGTGTAATTTGTACCTTTGCTTCCAGGAACTCATTTCTGCCTAAGAAATCTCTTGGGCCATTTGAGTTTTGTACGTTCAATTGTAATTGTAATAAATTCAGAGAAAACTGCATAAGTTCATCCTTCCATCCTTTCTTTATCAGTATCTACTACCTCTGTTCTTTCACATTTTGCAATGGATTTTATGTTATACTGTTTTTTGCTTATCAGCAAAAATTAAAGTGGTATAGAAAATAATTTCTTTAACAATAGGTGAGATCACCCTGAAGCAAGTTTCAGGCATTTTTCATATTTTCTTTCCTGAGTAAATGTAAAACGCTATTAAGAGTTTTGATCTCTAGAGGGAAATATCAATTAACAAACTATTGCTTGCCATCTGCAAACCCAAGACCATTTGGAAGAGGGTTTTCCACAAGCTTACTGTCCAAGACACAGTTTCTGGCATTTATTAGGCAGTTATTAGCAATAATCAAATCTGAGTAAATGGTTAGCTCATGTGCTAACTTGGCTGTCGAGACTTCTTGATCATTTTCCAGTTTTCAGTTCTTGGATGAATGCACCTTTTGCAGTGACTGTCTCCATTTTTGCCAAATTAGGTGATGGAGTATTGGATTCCCTATTCTCTAGCTTTTCAGCATGTCTAGTTTAATAATTCCCATGAAATTCTCTGAATTTACTCCACACTTGATAGCCCAACATTCACTATGAGTTTCCTAGGGGATTTTCTTTGGGATCAAGTCTGTTGGGAATTTCCTCAGACATTTAAAATTATTTTCCTGCTTTCTCTCATTTGAGAAAAACTCTCAATAGGTATTTGAAACTGCATGCCTTATCCAGCTCACAGCAATCTTTTTCCTAGCCATTTCTTTTCCTGCATGTCAGTATTTAATTGTACTCTATGCCTTAATTGCTACTTTCCTCTCTCCAATGACAAAAAAACTATCGCTTCTTTTAATCATTCATAATGTCATGAGCTAGATTAGGATCATTTGTACACTGTACACTCAAAGATGAATTTCTAAGCTTTATGGCAACCACTACCTTCCTGATCAGCAGCTTTTTTTTTCTTTTGATTTTTTTGAGGCAAGAATGACCTTCAATGCTAAGTTCCACATTCCTTTAATTTCATGTTCCTGATTAGTATCTAAGAGTCCAAGAGTTCAGTGCTTAAAACAAGTCTGCTTCCAATTGTTTCAGAAGTTATCAGTAGCATTTGTGTGTGCCTGAAGAGCACATCTACAAAACCACTTCCATTTCTTTTGCAGTTTCTTCTTTTTCTTTTTTGCTTAAAATTGTTGGGTCAAATTAGTGGCTATCTCCATAGTGCCAACATGGTATGACACCAGAGCAGGATAATTTATGTTCTTGTGTGGCTTAAATTCTTCACACACTGAGAGCCAGATCATGGAGGTAGTCACCAGAACTTTCTCAGGAAGTATTTTTGGATGCAATTCTAATGGGAATTTACACTGTATTATCTGGAATAGCCTGACTTTCCTCTGAGCCTCGGTAAACTTAAGACATTATAACAAGTCATGTGATCTGAGTCTTCTGCTTACTTAAAAGACAGCCAAACACATCTTTGGACTCTCAGTCTGTGATTTCCTTCTAGACATGATGTTTTTTACACATTTTTGTATACTTCCTACAGTTCACCTCTGTGAGTAAGCTCTAGTTTGGACAGAGGTCCTAACTATTTCCTGGAACACCTTCTTGTTTGTGACAATAAGGTTGCTGGTCACCTCGTGTTTTCATCTTGCTAATCTTTGCAAGTCCTACATAAGAACTAACCTTCCAATAAAGACTTTATTTTTCAGTGCCTTTGTTCAATTCATTCTGAGAACTTCCAGATGTTACTTGCATTCAATTTTTATTTGCAAACTGTTCAGCTCCTGTTTTAGAATATGGCCTCCTAATTCCTTCTATAGTCTCCACCTGTTGTAAGCCTCTAAGCTTGAAAATCTTAATTTCTGTTGTGAAAGTTTCTGTTCAAGTTTCAAGTTCTGTTATAATTCTCCCTGCCTACCTTTCTTGTCTTTAAACTCCGACATTTCTTTTTTTCCATATTGCTTCAGTAACAATGTTAACTTGAACATTTTTCTCATTCAAAATAGGTATTCAACACCATTTGTATTGTATTTGTCTTGAACAAAGTGACAAAAACTCAAGCTGATGTAGTTTCCTTTTGGAGCATTAACTGATGATGGATAATTCTCTGTTGTAGTGGTATGCATTTACAAATAGTATTCAGGTTATATTTTAACCCCAAATACTCAAAGAATCAAACAGCTGCAGACAGAGCTTCAACTCCTTTCAATAATTAGAACATTATCTTCATCACTTTCTTTTTCAAGTGAGACAATGACTGCATAAAGATACATAAAACACCTTTTAGAATTGTTCGTGTAAGCTTATTGATTCTGGTTCCCCTATCTTAGTGCAAAATAACTTCAGATGTGGGTGGGACTTTAAACAAAAAATTACATAAACCATATGGCTTGGCTGAGGAGAATGTTCTTGACAGAAAAAAAAATTGCTCATAATTTGAAAGCCCATACTGTGGGAACAATATCTTTCATAATTCTCAGATTTTCTAAAGCTAGATATTCTGATGGAATTTTCATTCCTTTTCCAGGATTATAACTATTTAAGGTATGTTATGCATAGTTAGGGTCATGAAATCTTCACACTTCTTGCATTGATAGATGTACCCCTGTGTTCTTTAAAAGAGGACTCAAATACATCTTGTGTGATCCTCACCACTAAATTTTAGAGTAGTTTTGGTCTGACTCAAGCAACATGCACAGACAATGCCCAAGCAGTGACAGATATCGGGCCATTCTCAAATGACGGCTGGCATAGGGTTACTTTGGTGTTAGATCTGAGACCATTTACCTGTTAGCATGGGAAATTTTCAGAGCGTTTTTCACAGATTCTTCTTCCCCTTGTGTCTTAGTGAAACACTTGTGAGGGAAAGAATTACTGGTTCAAAGAACCTGGGCTAGCATTTTGAAGATAACCTTGGAATAGGAAAGGAATGCAAAAATTTTTCTGGAAGGAAGAGAGCCTTCATAAAGTTAGCTGCAAAACATCTATCCATCTAGCTACTATGTGGAGATGAATCCCATAATTTCTTCAGTAAAGATGGTTTTGTGTTTTTTTATTCTGTCAGTAGTGTGAAGCAGTTTATAAAGTGCCTTGTAATACCAGCATAGTCCCTTCTGCAAAATGAAGGATTTGAGAACAGGATGGACTTGTGAGAAAAGCAAAAACTAGGTAATGCATGACCTTGGAAAAGACAGAAGTTATGTTTGTATAGTGTAAACAAACCAGACAGGTTGGGAGTAGTGTGGTCTTGAATTAATATGTTGAATGAAGAGTGGGTTATGATTAAAAGAGAATAAAAAAGGCACACTCAAGAGATAAATAATTTTGTAACATATAGCAACAAATCCATTACTTATGATAGTATGCTTCAAAGTCATAAGTTTCTTACATCTGAAAATAAACAATTTTCTTCAAGGGACTGGGATAGATGACGTGGAAGTAATTTGTTTCTTTCACACATTTACCAAGTAAGTTGGATATAAGGAAATGATTTTTGGTGACTGGAATGTGTATTAAGATATTATGTGAGTAACGCCTTTCACAGACACCCACCCTTCCGTGATAAAGAACAGCATGTCATGCTGATTTAATAAAGTCCCTTCTGACTGCAACAGTTGCTCAGATAATTGTTACTTTCATCAGTGCTATAAAAAGAGACAACATTTTCTCTGCTTCTCCTGAGATCTAAATCCAGTATGTCCAGTAGAGATAGACATGATACTGAAGTGTTGAGAAACCATATTTCTTTTATGAAAACAAGCTCATGAAACTCTTCTGGTCCTGACCAAGGCTTAATCTAGAGTGTAAGCTTCATCAGAATTATGTAAGGGAGCAAGAATGAAACAATATTTGTCTCAGAGAGTGTTGGATCACTATATTGGGCACCAGAGATGTTACTACAAATGGAACCATCCTCTTTATTTTGGAGAATATTTTTGGATGTGAAATTAAACACAATTTTGTGTTGGAGCAGAGCTGTGTTATACTCAGCACAGTCTTTCCTAAGCAAACATTACTGGATAATACCCGTTTCAAGAGCTGTGCTGACACATATATTCTTGTGCCTATTTTGTCATCAGTGCTTCAATTTAACAGCATTAATTTATACTGATAAGATTCATATGGTATTCCAAAGACTCTTAATAAATTTTATATAATGATATCAAGATTTAGCTTAATTATGCTAACAGACTCTAGTAGAGCAACATGAGAAGGATTAAAGTCATTAAAAAACTGTTCTAACCACAAGATGAAAAAGCTATATTAGAAGACCCAGGTAAGATTCTGTGACATTGCTTTTAAAATCTATGTCTTGGAAATACAGTAGAATTCTACAAAGGTCTTCCCAAATAGGAGTTGTGTGCTCTCCTCGTGGAACAGTATTTCTCTTCAGGGAAGAGCATCTTCTGTGTAATCTGCTCTGTTTGGAATTTACTGGAGCAGTTCTTAGCTTTGGGGCTCGTGACAAATTAGAAGCATAACTTTTTGACTCTGATGTCAGTCAACTTCTACTCTTGTTCTACTGTTTAGACTACCAGTTGAGCCAAGCAGGACATTCAAAAACAATTCATAAATTTGATGCTTGTTCTACTTAGACAGATTATGGGGCTGAAACTCAAGTCCCTTTTCAAACTCACAAACTTTTGGTCTTTGCTGTAGCATCTATGTTCCTAGTCATGCTCATTTTTGCTACTTGGGATTAATCAGTGTCTTTGGAAAAGAGAATGAAGTCCTACAACCCAAAAGTTTTTCTTTTTGCCCAGAATGACCAAAAATACCTTTTTTTATATTTTTTTCTTACATTTTGCGTAGTTAACCCTAAAACTTACCATTTATTTCTTTGCAAATAATGAATCAGTTAGTTATCTGAAGCTCAAAATTTTCATTTTTCATTTTTCTTTTCTTTCATTTTCTTCATTACAAAAAAAAA
>VXBB01007692.1:773723-793812 GCA_013399915.1 Illadopsis cleaveri | reverse complement strand
AAAGGAAAGGAAAGGAAAGGAAAGGAAAGGAAAGGAAAGGAAAGGAAAGGAAAGGAAAGGAAAGGAAAGGAAAGGAAAGGAAAGGAAAGGAAAGGAAAACCATAAAGTGATAAAATCTGCTTGAGAAAATATCAAAAATAATTTTCATGTTGTTCTTCCAAAATCCAGCCTCAACATTACACAAAGTTCAATTCAGTCTGGATAACTCCCAGGTGGTGATTTCAGAAGGGTTCTGTTTTTTCTCTGGCCTTTTTGTATTCTCTTTACTACTTTTTGTTAGTCTAAAGAATCTATTATTAAAAAGAGTAATGCTGAACACATGTAAGTTCAAATATACTTGTTTCTCTTTCAAAATGAGACAGCTCCAAGAGGTTTTCTGGGAAATCAGAATAAAATCTATTTATCCCAGATGATGATTGGGAAGAAGGTTGGGATGAGAAGGTGGGTACCGAATCAGTAAATGTAGAATGATACATGATAACTGGAAAAGAAAATCAAATGTTGCACCACATGTGAAATCTTTAATAACAGTATCTAAGTGATTTATGTCTTTTAGAACATCTTTATGTTTCTTATTTATACAAGATGACTACACAGAGACTGTCTGTAAATATGATGAAAATATCTCTGTCAGACTCTTTGTGACTTACACTGTGGCAAGTAAAATCTCCATGCAGTAGGAAGAGCCAGATCCTGCAGATCTCCCATTTAGTGCAGTGTTTCTTAATATAATTAGGAATTATTTATAGAACTACAAAAACATGAGTTGAAAGAGTATCCTGAAAGACACAAGACCTCTCCTCTTTTCCTGTGTAATCTCTGCCTATCCCCCTTGACATTGTTTGATGTTCTTAGGAGCTGTACAGCTGTGATACACTGCTGCTCTGACCCATGTCCTCAGATCCTCCACAACTGAACAGGAAAAGTAACCATGTGTTGGGATTTCAGGCACCACAATTCATAATCCTACATATTAGTTTATGAAAACAGATATATTGATGCTGAACTTTGAACAGTAGTAATTTCAGCCTGCAGATATATCTGTTTTTTCTACTCATGGTACAGGTGTAAAGCAAGGATTGATACCCCAAGCAAAGCAAGGGGTGAAGAATGGGAGAATTACACTTTTTAATTGGCTGAGCTATTTTTACTTCAGAACCAGTGGAGAGGTTTAATAGATACTCATCTCCTATGACAATATACTCTGGCATTTAATAACTTTTTCAGTTAGAGAAGTTTGCTATTACTGCAATGATTCATTAACTTTCGCCCTATTCATGGGGAAATATAATTAAATGATCAGACAGCGCTGCTCAGGTGAGCAAGGCTTTGGGATTGATGTAGGCATAGGTGAAAACTGGTGATGGACAGAGAACATCCTAAATTCCCTGAGTCAGTTTGGACATAAGGTGGTGGCTGACCTTTGGTAGTTAAAATGAAAAAGAAACTTTATATTGGAATGAGCATGAGAAAGTGATTGGAAAATTTCATGAGAAAGAGAGCATAGATCCACTAGGAACACCAGAGACTAATTGACAGGACAATAATGGTCATGTAGGGAAGAGTCAGGTATGTGGGTCCTCAGAAGCAACAAGTTGATGAAATTTGTTGAAAACAGGAGAGGTAGTCATTAAAATTGTTCAAATCACTTCAAACTGCTGACATGATCTTCCAAGCCCTGCAAATCTAGGTGACATTTTCCAAGCTCTCCAATATCCTGTGTCTCTCCAGGCTTTGCTTTAAGAAATGGAGATCAGTTGATGAAAGAAAACCAAGAATGGTAAACTTTATGGGACTTGGTAGCAGAGAGTTTTCAACTCACTGAGTAGAATATTGGACTTTTAATTCCTGTTTGATTAAATTTTTGTATATTTAGTTTCAGCAATAGTATTTGTTCTCTCTGTCTTCTGAGACAAATCAAGTAGGTAGTCTGCTGCCAGAAGCCTTGATGTAATGTTCATCTTATTTTTTTTTTAACATTGATGCTATTTATATCATCACCGTTGTTGAACATATGAAGCAATTTCTTGCAAAAATCCTCACTTATCTTTCTGTAAAATAGAAAAGATACATTTATCTGTGCAGTGTTTTAAATTTTACTGCTGAAAATTCTGTACTAGATAGTAAAATAAGTATTATTTGACAGTACAATTTTTATAGAGACAGATGGTTTTATGTATCTTTAATTAAAAAACGTATTCCATGTAATATTGCTGTTTCAGAAACAGGACACAAATAGGTCATTGTCACTTCCTTAGTGTACACATTCTCATTTTTAAATAGTGTGGTTCTTTTTATTACCCAGGCTTTCCAGTCATGCATTTGTATAAGTAACATTTTCTTCTTGTGTCTTTGAGTTTTTTAGGTAAAGTAGGGGATCAATCTGACTTGTAAGTTCTTGAGCCATCTTTCTTCTGTGTGATTTGTATCACAGTAAGCCTTTGAAGAATCTATTAAGTCTTTTCTCTAATGGGGAAGGAAAAGTACAGTGGAAGATATATAGGAAATCTGCAGCAAAGTGAAGAAGTAAGCACAGATCCTCTTGGGACCCAGTTCTGTGCCCAGACTCCAGTACCTTTCTTGCCAATTATAAAAAATACAGAATAACTTAAAAAATAGTCATAGTGCAAAAATGCAAAAAGCCTGTAGTAATTCACTTCTCTTTGGAAGCTGAAATTCAATTTGCAAGTCTACTTCAGAGGAAATATCCATGTAAAATTCTATTAACAGAGAGAATGGTATCTGTGGTATGCATAATTTATATGATTTGAAAATATTTTCACCAAACAGGGGTATCAAATCAATAATATGGAAAAATATTTAACATCTTTATGTATATACAACTATCTGGATTAAATAATTTTGTTTTATTTAACAATACTGTCAGTCAAATAATATTCCATGAAGCCTAAATACTGGAAGTGCAAGGATTCAATCCCATGCCATTAACCAGAGGTCTTTCTGGAAACATGCCAGTGTTGCTATATCATATCAGTGACTAAACTCACTGGCAGTTCATGAAGTATCTCCAAATGTAAGCAGAAATTAAATATAACAATTTCTGTGATTGAAAGCTGATGTAAATATACTCATGGAATTTATGAATTTGAAAAAATAACTTAATCCACATAAATCACAATGTACACTATCCATCCATAGCTAATAATCTTCCACTTCTAACTTCATTGAAGTAACTTATAGTTCAATATACAATAGCTGTGACTACCCTGGAGCAGGAACAGAGGTTTCCTTCTTTTTTGTTATGGAATCTAATGAGAATGCATTGAGATATGCTGGCTACGCTGCAGGGCAGTTGAAGTCTTCAGAAGATGAGCCAGGGGCTCCTGAGGTAACAGAAGCCAAGAGAGAAACACCACTGAAATATGTCAGAAGAATCAAGGTTTGTTCCTCTAATAAGGTGGCACAGCTGACAGCCCAGTGCACACAGCAAGGGCAGCAGACAGGGGTTGGAAGCCACTGTATCCAGGACAAGGAGGGAAATCAACTTTGGTGTTCCATAGATACGAGCAAATTATTTCCTTAAGATTTTAGAAAAGTACTGGTATACAAGTTTTACTAGGTATACACTTGGTGGTACAGCAGCCTTGTTTTCAAGGAGGAAGGGAAAGACTCCAGTGTGAATCACATTCAGAATTTGATGTAACAATGGCCTAACCATTTTGGTGTATCCACTTATTCATCAGTAATAGGTAGATATCTGTTATCTATTTTCATTATTAGATCTTCCAGGCTATCTCTAAATTGATGAGGTCTTCAGTCTTGATTTTCTCTATCCTTTTCCCTTAACAGGTTAATTTTCAATTATCTTCTCCAAACTGATATATTTCCTTCATCAATGCTGAATAATTCTCCATATATTCAGTTTCACGTGCCTGCAGAACCCACATTCCAGTAGTTTTTATTAGGATATTAGTAAGACACTTTTGGTAATTAAGTGTGATTTTGCTCTTATGATTCAAGAAGCTTTTCTTTCCTTTGGCATTTTAGGGCTTTTCTGCCACTTAACTGGAGAGAAGCTTGTTTTCCAATGTTCCACCACAGCTATCACAATGGAGCATAGTGTGCATGACCTTATCTCCTCCTCCAGACTCCTAAACTTGTTTTTTAAGAAATGGAAAATATATGAGCAAGATCAAAAGTATCTTACTTTCCCATAAAGTTTATCTACAATAAAATAAACATTCACACTTGATGCAATGAAAAAAGAACATTTTGTAACAATTTTTTAGTCTTAGACATCATCCTATGTTTAATGAATTTAAGTGATTATTCACGTGTTTTACTACAGGTAGGAGAGAGAAAGATTTTTCAGTGCTAACATTAAAGCTGTTGAGCCCTAGGAACAGACAGCAGGACCCTATCTGAGACACTCCATTCTCTGTGCATGCCTGGGGAGAGATAAACTCCTTAGACAGAAGCCAAATCAGGCAACATGCAGAGGAGAGAGCTGCCTAGAGTTAACCATTAGGAAATTCTGAAAATAGCAAGGCAGCCATTTATATCCCCTGACAGTTCACAGCCCACAGCCTGAAGGTAGGAGACAATGTCTTGTCTTACTCATGAAAGAAATGAGAGGCCTTGGGTTAATGCATTCATTTGCCAGAGGGTATCCAGACCATAGTTCTTGCTTCCCAAGAGAAAGCAGCAATCCGTGCTGCCAGGGAGAGGGCTCGTCATTGAATGTCTGACACTGTGCAGGGATGAATTCACTGCTCAGTGAATGAATAGGTACCAGCTCCCTTGTCAATGAAGTGGGAAAGGGATTTCTAAGATTATGCTCCCTGCTCCATGTCTTATTTTGAATTAAATAGGTTTTTATTAAATTATGCAATTATGTTTTGAAGCAGTGGATACTATTCTGCTACACACACTTGTACTCCCTTTGAGGCTCAATGAATCTTGAGTAATTTATTTGAAGCAGGACACATGTTGCTGGTTATGGCATGCTGAGGGAAGTTTTGTGGTTTTAAACTATTCTCTTGCTGATTCCATAAAAACCTAACTCCTACATGGTGGGTAGTAGTCACTCAGGTCAGTAAATTTTTACATAAAATGTTGAGAGTAACAACAACTAGTAGCTTAACCAGTTACTACCTAGTGAAGAAAAGGTAGATTTAAGTGAGAATAATGTAACTCTAGACAGAACAGAAAATGAAATCCTTGCTGAGGGCTACTACATAGGTACATGAGTCTGAGGTCTGAGACAACTCTTTAATGAATGCAAGCATTGGCAGAAAAATTATCAGTGGAAACTCAGCAGTGATCTCCTTTTTACATATTGTAGTTCAGTGAAGATTTCACAAGGTCTGTCCCAGCTAACAGGGGTAGACAGCACTTGTTGTGGCACCTAAAAGAAAGCTGCACAGTTTTTAATTTAATATTGACTGGGGGTTTTTTGCTACTCCACTTTAAAATGACTACTTTCCTTTTGTTTTTATTATCTTCATGATCTACATTGTCAATCTTCTTGCGCAGTGTTACTCTCTTTTAAGCCTCCATTGCTTTATGCCACCTCTACATTTACATTATGAAAGAATCTTAAACAAGCATTTTAACAAAATTTATCAAATCCTGTGCAGAATGGACTTCACTGTCCCCAAGGTAAGAGCTTCCACTAGTAATAACACCCAAAAGAGCTACATTTCTTTTAACTCCTTCCATCAAAGTCTCTACAAAGAAATAAAAAGTACCGGTTTTATTAGTGTAGATTTTGATATAGAAGTCAGTTACATTGTTTCTTCATCTCCTTTGGGCTTTGACATGAAACAGCTCCTGAATAAAAGGATCTTGTGTAGCTGAGACACTTCTGGATATTTGCCACCCATGAGGAATTTTTTAATGTCAAAACTGCTCTTTGTAGAATAATCAGACATCTCCAAGGTCATGTGGTTTTTAAATTCAGACTATCCATCACAAGGACATAAGTGATGTGATGTTTGCCTCAATTTCTATTAAAAATGAATAATATAATAATTTTTATTGTTACAATAATTTTCTTAATTAGAAGTTGTGTGCTCTTGTAACTTTTTCACTGTTTGAATTCACTTAGTTCTTGTATAACGTAAGAGTTAAACCCCTCTTGTAGTACTTATGATAAAATTATAATAATTTTCAGAGTGTAGATTAGTGTAGTGAAAATTTGTGTACAAAGTGTAATGGATATATGTAAGGACATGTCAAACGTTATAAACACAATATCACAGTGTGAAAATTTAGAGTTTCATTAATGTTCGCTAATCACTGACTTGCAGAAAATTTAGTATTGCAGCATAATGCATCTATCTTAAGTGTGCAAGCAGAAAAACTAATACAAAAGTAAAATGCAGAATGAGGAAAAAATCTCACAGTAAAATTCACAATTAGAAAACATTTCTGTATTGGAAAAGTTTCTTTAATGAAGATTCCCTGCTTGCATCATTCTCTTCACTATCATCTATGCAAGTATAAAGTGTAGTACATTTTCAGGATCAAATTCAGTCCAGCTCAAAATGTTTAACCTGGACATTATTCTTCCCATAACTTGGATCAAAACTGAAAAAAAAACCACTTCCAAAAGTCCTGAAAAGGTAGAAAATCTGAGCACAAAAAATGGGATTTGACTCTGATTTCAATGAAAAAAATTATATTCTTCCTGTGGATGACCAAGATCTCCATCAAAGTGAAGTTGACCACTAAGTCCTTGCAAGATTATGATGAATTCATTTATTATTAGTGACAATATCTCCAGATGAAAAAAAAACAAAACTGCTTGCGAAGTTTTCTGAAATGTCCACAATTTTCACCATGAGCCAAGCATTCAAACCTGGATGAAGAAGCAAAGAATGGGACCTGGAGGCCCCCCCAGAGAGTGTGGACTGTGTGTGCCCCTACAGCTGCTGACTCTCTGCCCACTCTCTGAGCTCAGCAGAAGCTCACTAGACCTGTCAATGTGGCCTTGAGCCCAAGCTGGAATATCCTGCCCGTGAGTAGGTTCAGTGTCACGCTGACTCCGACAGTTCAGCTTCCAGCCAGGATAGAGTGTGGGCAGAATGAGCTCATGTCTGCTCAGAGAATTGACAGACCAAGCTTTCATCTACTTGAAAAACACAAGCAGAAATTCTTAGAGTGACCCCTATTTAATCTAGACTGTACATGGTTAAAGTCTCTGAAGTCTGCTACCAGCTTCCCAGTCAACCAATGCCAGCGGTTTTTCCCTGTCCTGTTATCATTACCAGCTCTACTGGAAAGGTTTCTAGAACCTGATCCTGAGAACACTTTCTGCACTGATTCACTGTATTTTCATCAAATGCCAGCAAAGCGGTGTGGTATTTTTTTGTGAGTTTCCTTCTTTCATGAGTCAAAAAGTAAAGTGTACCTGTGGGGCCTGAAGAGAATCTGGCAAAGGGATCATCCTAGATTTTTCAGTAGTCATTTATTGCACCGATCTTTGAGAGTTTCTTGTTCTCTTGGGTCTGAGTTTTGGGATTTTTTTCCTATCAAATGGGTACTTGGTTTAGCTGTCTCAGTCTTTAAGGTAATGGTAATAAAAAGTGATGTCATTCATTATTTGGTCCACAGCAGCAATGCAGCGGATGAGTTAGACCACAAAGCAGAGGTATACACCATGTCTAAAAAGCTGCTAATTTACATAAACCTTCAAACAGATAACAACTTTGAATGTCAGAGCACAAACTTATTGTGATATCCAATACAATGAAGTTTTTTGTTAGGTTGGTCTGTCAGCTTATTGTTAGGTTGGTCTGCAAAGATCTGCAAGAAGGAAGTACTCAATAACAGTGACAGCCCAATTAGAAAAAGAAAGAAAAGTGCCTGGTACCATACAAAGTCTGGTCTCCAGTCTTCTGTTTCATCAGATCCTAGAGGTGAAGTGTTTTCAAATTTAAATCAGTGCTGGAACAGCTCAACACACTTGACCCAAGTGCATGCACAATTTTCATGTTTTATTTTCTTTTATTTATAATTATAATTCAGTTGCACTGAAGTAAAACCTTTTTGCACCTACCTCGATGCCATTTGAACCAAAGGAATCATTATTGCGAATCACAGCTCTTATTAGGTCATGACCTGGGTTTTTAGGGGGAAAAAGGCATGTAAAACATGCTGATCCCTGTTAACCTGGTCAGTGTGGCACCAGGAAAGAACTTGGATCATAAATGGGTGACAGTCAGTTAACCTTTCACTCATAGATGACTGTTGGCCACAAATGACGCCAAGGGAGTTGAAATATGTTTTAATAGTCTGTTTATATTTTTCTACCAAGGTCTTAGTGCCACATAACTCATTTTGGCATTTTTTAAACTTAATTTTGCATTAAGAAAACCAAGGAAACAGTGAAGCCAATATTTATTTTTCAAATAGCTATAAACATTTCACAGAAACTCTATGCATCAGTCACTTATTTGTTACCTCTTCCTAGATACTTGCCCTTGTAATGAAAGCCTAACCTTAGTGTGATAATGGAGATAAAAGCCAGAGGGTAAGTGTAGCATGTTGTACAATGCAGACACAAATGAGTGAAGGGATCAAGCCAGACCTGTTGCACACTATTCAGACTGAACGTGGGACATTCTTGTGTATATAAGTACTTTTTTTTTAATATCCTGTTTCCAATTTAATAAATCTTTAATCAAAAAAGGAATAATATTGGTGTGAATGATACTATATGAATAAGACAAGCCTTGACTTTCTCTCCTCCCTTTTTTCCTTCTTCTTCTTCCCCTCCTCCATTTTTTAATTTTTTTATACAGACTTAGGCCCTCATTCTGCAATGTACCCTAATAATTTTTTTTTTGCTTTTAAGCACATGGTAAATACTTTGTTAAGGCAGGATCACCAGAGCTCTTACTGAAGGTTAAGTCACTCTTGTTTCATTATGATTGTTCACTCTTTAAGATGACGTAAAACTATAAAAAAAATTAAAATATAAGGGTCAGAAAGAGATCATGACAATTATGTTGTCATTAATACTACATTATATTGTTTCCATATTTGGAAATTATTGCTTTTCCTGTCACCTCCACAAAGTGATTCTTCAATAACTCTTGCTGTTTACTGATGTCATGAGTCTGAGTTCATAACCACCAGATAAAGCCTTTTAATTTGATTAGAGGAAATTCATAAACTGTGAACTGTCTTATCCATCAGGACTGAACAAGTTCAAACACAGGTAAGAGAAAGAAAATTCTGATTAACATTTTGCTTTGAAAATAATATCCCCCAAAACATCCTTGCATTTTGCTCTGGGATTCGTGCAGTGGGAAGCACACATTTCTTGACATGAATCACAGCATAAATCTTCAAAACCTCATGCAAAACCCAAAATATTTATTTTAATGTGTTATTCATTAAGTTATTTCTTTACATTGTAGTCTGTTGGCAGCTGCAAACTCATTCCATTCCATCCACATTAAAACAATGCTGTAGTAAGATTTGATAGGGTTATTAGGTCATTAACAACTGGAAAAAAATCTACAGCAGAATCTTCAAATGCCCAAAGAGGCATAATTGTAAAAGAAGATTGTACTGCTAGCAGAGAGTAAAGAATGAATAATCAAATCATATTGATGAAAAATGAATTGCAGACTATTTCCACCTTTATCAATAATGATTAATTCCCTTATGTCCAAGCTCTTCACAAGGGAAAAAAAAACCCAACAACCCCCCTAGCGATTCTAAAGTATGTCCTGACAAAGGCAACAGGGCTGGGGAAGTGTCTGGAGCACAAGTCTCATGGGGAGTATCTGAGGGTGCTGGGGGTGCTTAGTCTGGAGAAATAGAGGCTCAGGGGAGACCTTACCACTCTCTACAACTCCCTGAGAACAGGCTGTGGCCAGGTGGGGGTCAGGCTCTTCTCCAAGGTAACAAGAGGAAGCAGCCTCAAGCTGCATGAGGGGACTTTAGGACTGGATATTAGGATTATTTTTTTTTCTCAGAAAGAGTTGTGAAGTATTAGAACAGGCTGCCCAGGGAGATGGTTGAATCAGCATCCCTGGTGGTGTTATAACCTTTGGAGATGTGGAGCTTAACAGCATGGACTTAACAGTGCTGGATTAATGATTGAACTCAATGATCCTAAAGTTTGTTTCCAACATAAATTTTCCTATCATCCTATGATATTTGAAAGCTACCTTTCACAGTTTCAATTAACTGTTGTGCCAGTAGAAAATGAGGGAAAAAATGTTATTCAACCTAGATAATTTGTCAAATTCAGTATTTAAATAATTTCTTAATAATTTCTACATGTTGCACCTTATTCAACATCCAATTTGATTTTAAAAGCATAAGTTCAGTAGTCATGTTTCAGTCTGGAATTCTGTTAGCTGGTGTGCCTCTCATTGCTGTTTTAGCCAACAGCTTGGATTCTATACACAGCTTCAAGAAAAATAAGCCTGTGTGAAGGGGGCATGATTCTTGAACAGAATGACAGCATCCTACTTTCACTGCATAAAAGGGTAAATATTTCCCTAAAGTGAATCCCAACAGCTGACTCATTACAGGAGGTACTTGAACCTCTGACATTTTTGGAACAAGTTTTTTCAAGAACACTGCTACATTTTGTTTTATGCAAAATATTTGGAATCTAAAGACATCATCTAAGTGCCAGTCCTTAGGTTTGCTCTTATTTTTCTGCTCCTCACTCACCTGATTCTTACCACTCGCTCTCATAGAAAACTCATTATTTTGTGGCATTAGATGCATGTCTTGATCTGTTTCTCCCACAGGACAAGGGTGCTTAAGGCTCAATTTTCTCACTGCCTGGTTTGTGACCTGAGATGTGTTGATACTATACTGAGATATAATCATAACCATGGAACTTCAATGAAATAGTGTAATATTAAGGAGGGGCCAATATCAATTAAACTACCACTTCAATTTCTTCCCTGAAATGTACTCTGAATCCTTGGGATAATTGTTTGTTGCAGGTAGACTGCAGTTCTCTGCTGAGCTGTACAAACATTTAATTGAACTGCCACAATTAAGAAAGAGTGAGGATCCAGTATCCAGGTAAAATAAAAAAACATGCCCATCCAGAAAGTCACTAATATTTTGTGGTTTCTTTTGAAAAATAAAATAAAAGAAATATAAAACCTATGGAACTTCAAGAACTAGGCATGTACATATGTACATATACTTTTGTATCTCTGTAAATAGAAATGGCACATTTAAATGTCTTCTTCATAGATTTCTTTTTCTAATTCAAAAAAAAAAAAAATCATAGCAAAGTTTCAATTAACATAACTGATCAGGTGGACCTAGGATACTTAACATTCTTAAACCACAACTGTAGATAATTTCAGGCATAATTCCAGGCACACTCTTTACCAAAAAAAAAAAAAGAAAGGAACCAAAAACTCCATAAGAAACTCAAATCAAAACCCTGGCACCTCTCCCCCCACCTACATTGACTCCATACTTAGACACATTAATTTCCAAACACCAACTTATCTCAGAAAGATTAATATAAATTTTTAACATGTCTATCTATGATATTAGTAACTTTTGTAGTTACTTATGATTAATGACTTCCAATTAAGTGAACTCTGTGATAAATATTTTACTGTGGCCTGCAAATGATATTTCTCAATGACACTGCATGGCAAGAGGAACCGAGTATCTCTACAGTAGCCATCAGGCTAAAAGTAAGCATGCTGATACATGAAGTTTTCTATTTCCATTTTATCTAAAACAGTTAATTAGGATAATGTATAACCTATGTGGATGACAGTGTATAATTAATGTCACCCTCAGTACAACTAAAGCATAGATTTATGAAATCCACTATTACAATATATCTGCATAGATTTCAACAAACTATATTTATGAGACTTTTGGAACTTCCAAGCATATTTTGGAAGAAGTATTAAGTTTAAATTTTACTGTAGTTGTGTGGGTCTCTTTTACTGGATTTTCAAACATGATTAATCAATTTAAAGATAAATCAAATTTCCAACAAATGTTCACTGAACTTTTCCACTAACTTGAATGTCTGTAAAACAGATCCTTAAATAAAGATATACAAACACCACAGGCTTCAGCAATTCAGTAAAGATAAGCATCAGAAGGCCTGATTGCTTATATAAACCTTAAAAACTTTTAAAATATTACTTTCTCTGTAGAGTCCCTGTGTTTCTGTGCTGAAAAAATCTCTTAAGAATCAGTTTTGCACTTCGCTGTTGGCTTCAGCCAAACCCAGGAAGTGTCTTTGAGTAGGGAGAAAAATATTTTTTAATTTTAGGTTACATTTTGAATTAGGCAAATTTCTCTAACCTTGGCTTTGTCCATGTGATGGGACAAAGTTCAGATAACTTCTAATTTTATATTTTATTTTTTAAGAGGTTCATCAATCTTCAATGATATAAAATAATTTGCATTATCATTTAGCATAGTTCAATGTTCATATGTCCATTTAAAACTAAATCCTCTCTAGTTATTTCAAGTTTGAAATTAATTCAGCCTCTACATTTTATAAATTAACATTATGTTTTGTAGAGCCATGAATCAGGAAAAAAGTGGTAATTTCTGCAGCAACAGGAAATCTTAGCATTTGTATAGCTGGTGAGAGAGTGATTTTTTTTTCTGTAGCAAGAATTTAACTTCCATCTAATAAAAAATGTAATAAATCTAGTAACTGAAAAGTTTCATTTCAGATTTCCATGCGAAAAAACATTGGGGGGTGATTTTGTTTTAATAAGTATTGTGTTGAAAAATGGTTTTAACAGAAAATGGTAGTAGCAGATTAATGTATCTCTTCTGTGCTGTGTTTGGTGAGAGATTAGAGTAGAGGGAATTATTTCTGTTCAACACATCACTGTGAGAGTAGCCTTAAATATGTTTCTGTTTCTGTTAGCAGTAAAACCCAGTGTTACTGTATGTTTCCTCTCCATCACCACTATGCTACCGACATCAGCTGCAAACCTAGCAGCTCACACTGCCACAGTGACTTTCTGTGGCTTCTGTAGCATGTATTTCAAGTAATAGAAGCACATGTTTGCCTGCTCACTGTCCAGAATAAACATATTTTTAGACACTTGCTGTTAACCATGACAAAGCACCATTTGTCTGCTCACAGCAGTGTGACAGGCCATGTGCTGTATATTAAAATTTCTCTGATGGTAGATCCTGATATGTTTTAATTATTCCTACCCAATGTAGTTTTACTCAATAAATACAGTGCTTTACTCTGTTATTAATCAAATTTAATATAGAAAGAGCAAATTTGTTGCCTTATTTGTAAAAACTCACAATCAGTACAACATCCAGGGTTACTAGACTATTTCATATTCTGTTGTAATGTGTAGATTTTTTTTTATTCACAGCTGGGTTGTTTGCTTGTTCACTGTCCAGAACAAACATATTTTTCTCCTTTGACCTGTCAGGTCTGAAGTTCAAGCTAAAATTACCGTGGGTTCTTAGAGAGAAAACAAGTTTTTCTGTTAACATTGTGCAGTTCCAGGGAAGGATCCCTCTACTCTAAACCATTTGTTGTCCCTTAGACAGGTTGCACTGAAACAATTCCTAAGGAAAACTGATGATATTAATTTATGGCTGTATTTTATATTGACATTTTTATCTTTATGGCAGATATATGTTGTTACTCTGGATATATTGAATTAATATTTTGTTGGCTGGCACATTTCACTTGTCTCAACAGGAGAATGGGCAAGGAGCTGCAGTGATGTCAGACAATAATTACAGCAGTGAGTCATTGCTACAGAGCAATTGAGGAGAAACACAGAGGTCATTTTGTCTTACACTTTCCTAAAGGAAATGTAGAAGGAAATTATTTTCATGTGCAGGCAGAAAGAACATTTAGAGCCAAATTAAAAATCTGTTCAATTTTTCAGAGTTACTTATTGCATTGTTCAGGTTTTCAACATTTTGCAGAGCCATCATGCCTACTGTTTGCAGTTACAAACTCTATTAGGAATACCATAAAGTTAAATAAAAGTCCATGAATTTAGCAAGTACACTGTTTTGCAAAGTTGTAACAAACTGTTTTGCAAGTTTGTACTAAAGGTAGGAGTGGGAAAAATTTAGTGTTTTTATTGTTGATATTTCTGGTTTTCTCCAATCAGACACCAACTGTGATATTCCCTTTTTGCTTCTCTTTGGTAATTTTACATCAGTTATTCATTCAAAGACAGGCAGCGATCAAGGTGGTGAATTGTTCTTGCAATACAATTGAATGAGATAGCAAGAATTCAAAATTTTGTGAGTAGTGGTGACTAAATTTTTGTCATCTTCCACCCTGTCTTGTTTCTTCAAGTTCTCCCAAGTATGTTCCTTTCTTTTAGGGGAGTTTTAGTTTACTTCTAATAATTATTTGCCTCATCTGGTCTTACATTCTTGCTAGCTATTTAATCTTGATTCATGATAAAAAAAAATTGTGGGTCTATTTGATTTAGTTTGTTTTCATAACGAGAGTATGCACTGCCCTAATTAAATGGGGGGACACAAAGATGTCTTTCATATTTTCTCCTCTCTCTTTCAAAGAAAAAAATAAAGGTTATGTTTAAGAAGAAGTTTTATTTCCTATAAAAGAAAGAGGATCCAAATGGGTGCCCAGACAATCTATCTGTAATCTGGACAAGGACACTGACTAAGATGCCTCTTGCTCTGCAATCCATTGGAGTTCAAACTCACAGAGAGCTCCCTGGTCACCACAGATGGTTTATGCTCTATCTCCAGTGAGGAGATGATCTTCTACTGATTTTAATAAATAACAGTCACAAGGGATGTTTCCCTTTATCCTTTGGTTGGAACACTAAATGATGAGAAAGTTAGAGTATATAGGTGAAATACCAGGGCTAGGATTCACAGATAGTTACCACATCATAGTTAGTTCCATGTTTAGCTGGCTTTTGACAGACATTTTAGTTTCAACCTCAGTGACAGCAGTATTTCTCTAGAGTGATTATTTAGATTTTTTTTCTCCTGTTCACAACGTTATCTATCATTGAATATTTGTAAGATGTCTCTAGTACAGAGGTGATTTTGCTATTTATGGAACACTGTTACTTTTGGGAGTCTTGGTGAGATTTTGTTCAGGAAAATGTCTGCAAGTTGGGAGACTTGGTGCAATATGTTCAGGAAAAGGCACATTGGCAAGAATGCTAAGAACCTAACAGTATTTAATGTAGACATGATTTCATTAATTGATAACAAACGGGGTTTGATTCCCAAATAATAATTCAAAGCATTTTTGACGGAAAACAACCCCCAAACCTGAACCCAAGATGGAGCTGCTCTCTGGTTTTGTTTTCTTTTATTTCTTAGTATTGTTACAGTTAATGTCTAAGAGTATCTTAAGTATAATCTCATACTGGGTCCACCTAAGTGGTTGCAGTCCCATGGGTCTTGGTTCACAAAGGGACTTAATCACCTAAATTCCATTATGAATGGGATTATTTGACTAACACAGCATTTCATTAAACTCTATCATCTTCAGCATCTTTACAAGTGGGTTTCATTTCAGAAACTGAAGCTATCTAAAATTTAGATGCAGCTGTTAACCAGATGGAAGATGCAAGTTAAATCCTTCTTCAACCTCAAACATTTCTAAACTAGAGGGCAAAGTAATGTCAGTCACAGGGGTTCTAAAAACAAAGATATCTTTCACATGCCTAACATGCAGGACATACCTAAGTGGTGACCAGTAGGTTAGGAGGACTGAGATGTAGGTGCCCTCTGTTGCTGTCAGGAGAAACTAAAAACCCAGTGAGGAGAGATCTCAGAAAAGGAAACTCTGGGTACAGGATTCTGATCCCCATGCAACTAATTTTTTTCCATGACCATTTCCATCAAAATTAACAACCCCTCGTTTGAGAAGGGATCAGAATCCGTGATTCCCTCCTGCCATGTGGAAAGAGCAGGCTAGAGAAAGGACATTTTAGGCAACAGAGACAAAATTGAGGTGGGAATTTGGAGGCATCCGTTTAAAGGCAAGCTTTGATGTGTTCCTCTCCATTCATCATGCTGAATCTTTTAAATCCTACTTCATGACTCCTGGTTCCCTCTATTTAGTTGTTAAGGATATTAGGCCATTACTTATGTTTATGAATTCCAGTCATAGAGTTCTCTGCTCAAATTTTTAATACCATGGCAACGGTGAAATTTGCTCTTAGCTCAGGATACTCAAGAGAAGCACACTGAGGTAGCTGAGATGGTTCTCTACATCTCTTAATGATGGTTGTTCATGTTTGCAGCAAGCTATTATCTTGTTTGTTCATTTACAGACAAAGTAACCATTACACACTGACAAAGCTGGATATGACCTTAGCTGGTTCATTAAGACTTCTATAAATAAAGGACTGAGTGATCTCTAGCAACTCTAACAGAAAAAAAAATGGAGAAAAACTAGCTAATAATAAATTCTGGGAGTTCTAGTGAACTCTTGCTAGTTGTAATAAAAATAAATAAATAAATGAAAGTCTAAAGTTAGATGCTTGATATGTAAAGCACTGCATCAGAAACTATTTTCTACACTTTTAGTGATATTTAGCACACAACTTTTTCACATGGATTTATGATTGCATTAATTTTTTAGAGTTCTTTATATCTCATTCTGTACGTTGCAATTTTTATAGCTGTATGTTGGAGAACTATACCATTTTAATTTTTTTTGTTGTTATTTATTTAGAATTATCCCAAGTTTATCTGTTAAGTTTTTTAAACAGGGTATGAAGACAGTTAAGATGTATAAGTATAATATAAGTATATATTTGAAAGAATTTGAAGCCATCTAATCATTGCAAAAGCAAAAATTTCTGATGTAAATTTAAAGTGTCATTTCAGGCTGCCCTGCAGTTATTTATGTAATATTTTTAGATCTACTGTTTGCACACAATATACCTTACTTTTCTTTCAAGTGACTGCAGATAGTTGTGCCACACAATAAGAATAATGAAAAGCAAAACATGCTCAAGGGTTCTCCCTCACCCCCTGAGAAGTGAGGTCCCAAACTGCCATTGCTCTAATATCACCAGAAAAAAATGCAGTGTGTTTCTAACATCCATGCTAGATAAGACATAACAGTAGCAATATTTTTAAAAATCTGTTGTTTCTTCTTAAGTATATCACCTATGAAAGTTGCTAGTTTCTAAATGAGTGCTGCTCTGTTCCTCATAGCGTATTTAGAATTTCATAAAAAATTCAACAGAAGTCCTCAAAATTTAATATACAAATTCAGTATTTCTCTTACTCCTATTTACTCACGATTTAATTGCTGTTGCTTATTTGTTGCTTTTTCAGTTTCATTGTATGCAGATAAAGTAGATTTGTTCTTGCTTATATGACCACAAATTTACTTTTCCTGCCTAACATGTAAATCAGAGCAGCGTTTCCCCTTCTTTCCTTCATCAGAATTTCCTGGCTGTGAGCAAGTGGAAAGATTGGAGATGTACTCCTAAAAATGTTCTTTGGCTTTTAATCAGTAATGAGTTGCTTTTGTCTTAACTTCATTTCCTTTGTCTCCACGAACAACCAAGTGGAACTATACCCTGAATCGCCATTTTTTCTAAGGGAGGGAAATTGTGTCCTAGTAGATATTTGAAGTTTGTTTTAAGGGTTCAATCCTACCAATCTGAATCTGAGAATACTGAATCAGTAATTAAGTCCAAGTAGTAAGGTGTCTACAGCTCCTGGGAGCTAATGAGTTCGTCAGTTGGCTACTGCTGTGCAGACTTGCTGCCTCAAGCCAGACTAGTCTGGACCTGTATGGCTTGTACTGAAGCTCCTGATTGCTTCAGGACCAGTTCTGGGTTTTGATTGAGATCTCATTTTGGTGAAAAGTAGTGCCAGCTTTGCAGTGTCCTTTTTTCCTAAATGGGCAATGACAATTCAGGGAGAAAAGCCCAAAGAAACAGAGTTACTATTTCATGCTGTGGTTTGTCTGCGCATGGCTGCAGCATGATAAGCACACTTGAGTTCAGAGCCAAGTTAAGCTTTATTCTTTTAAAGTCACTGAAGACCTACTAGACAAATTATGTTGAAGGATAGTCAAACACAACTGGCAAGATCTACATCTGCGATGAGTGGAATGTTTGTAAAATATTAGGGAAAGTAAAGAGCTTGTAAATAATCCCAATGCCCTCACCTTTTGGGGAAAACACTGAATACCAAGTAATATTTATTTATGTTTTCTTAAATTGTACTTTTTTTTGTTGGACTAAGTGGGCTTTATAGTGTTGATTGCTAATAAAAAGGTCTGGCTAACCTTGTCTTTCTTATTGAAATAGCATTTGCTTTTTATACTGACATTATGAGACTTCTGTGAGCTTCAGTGTGGCTGATGTAATGAGGATGTACAGCCATTTAAACACAAATCATAGATGTCATGTGAAAAAATAATTTTTCTATCAACACAACCTCAGGGAAGTTTATTTTGTTTTGCAAAATATTAGGCACAGCCTGAAAAACAAGGCAAAAGTCCAATGAATAGAGATGGGCTCAATTCCAGCCTTTCATTTGTATGAAGCAAAGAAGTGGACATGTGCAAAGACAGATCTTAGATTAATCTTGTCTAAAACAAACATCCTTTGATAGATTAACATGGTCATTACAGGCTAATTTCCACCATGATTGGGCAATAGCATAATGCAATGACCTTCCCTGAATTCCTGTTCCTAGGTTGTTTCTTGTTAAATTACAAAGGATTTTCACAGTCTTTTATTGACACTTACACTTGGCCTCATCTATTTTTGTGCTATCAGAAGGTATTTGACTATGCATGATATTTGTATTTAATCTAATAAGTTTTGTATGTTTATGTGTGTGTAGTTATCTATCTATATATACAAAATTTGCTTTAAGGATTTAGTCCAAAGGTATTTAATCATCAGCCTCAGCCATGTAACATTCAAAATTAAAATCAAATCAAGGAAGGCAGTGTAGCTACTTTAAAAAGATAAACCTGACAATTCATTTTTAATTTTTTTTTTTAAATTTTAAAATATTCATGCTTAGCACCTACTGTATTCATTTTTAGAGTTGAACAAAGGACACCTAGGAAGAAATTGACTGAAAATTAGGTGAAGTTCACATCAGTCTACAAGTGTGAAACTCTGTAGGCTGCTAAATTCTGGTGTTATGCCTTCACATTTTGAGTAACCGCATTGGATATCCTGACAAGGCTTTTCTGTAATGAGTTTCTGTGACAAGTTTAATCCAATTGGCTTTGTTTGGATGTAATATCCACCCACAGATGCATGCAAAACAAAAAAACCCCAAAACGAAACCAACAAAAACCAGCAGTCATGCATTTGATTAAGGAAAACTGTCATATGGTACCCTTGTTCTCATAAACAGAATTCAGCTCCAAAGTTCTGAATAAAATCTCAGTCTTGGGACAGACTCTCCTCATCTCAGAAAAATGCCAGTGGCTTAACTACTGCTACTACTGTACGTTAGAAAGGTTAGGTATGTTCTCTACTCCTGCTGTTAATACTGTGAACACTGCAGCAAAGTATGTTTTCCATCTAAACAAATGGATGAATGACACTCTGGTAAAGGCATTTACTCTTTTATTCATGCAAAGTAACTAGATGAAAATACAACAACAGAGAGGCAGTGACAGTCAGTAACTCCCATCTGCTCTCCTTGCTCACTCTGTCTGTGAGAGAAGTTGGGAAAACTTTTTCTAGGATAGCAGTCACAGGTAAATCACAGAGAGAAGCAGACATGTCTCCTCAAGTCCTGCCTCTGTTCTTGCAACTCGATGATATTGAAAAGATATATTTCCCCCTCTTCAATAACCCTCGAAGTAAGAGAACAGATCTCTCTCACTTCAGTGGAGAAGTCTATCCCACTATTTACCAAGTCACATTCTTGGTTAGCCCTGTGGCTGATTTATTCCTGGCCTGTAGGACAGTGACACAGAGACGGGGTGTGTCTTCCCCTCTTATTTGCTCCAGTGGCAAGGGCTTGCACCTGTGTGTAAGGATTGTGGCTTCAAACTTCTCCAGTTATGCTGAGATCCTGTCTCTTCCTTCTTGCATATGAAGCTATTATGACAAAGGATACCTTCCTCTTCCTGCAATATCCTCTCCTCTCCTCTCCTCTCCTCTCCTCT
>VXBB01007692.1:664248-773718 GCA_013399915.1 Illadopsis cleaveri | reverse complement strand
CTCCTCTCCTCTCCTCTCCCAGGTACTCAGTGTGAACCCAGGTACTCAGTGTTTCTCTGGTGGGACAAAGGTACTCCATTCCACATTCCTGCAGCTGGCACATTTGGCTGCTGGCAGCTGGGCTCTGGCTCCTAGCTCATGGTTGTGGTTTCAAGTAGTTGAAAGACTCCTTTAAAAAAGATGCTTTGCATTGCAAATTAGGAAGACTTTTGTGGCTTGAACGCTAAGTTATTCTCCATTCGTCACTCAGAGACAGCTTTGGCAGAACTGGGTTGTTGGCTTGTGCTGTAAATGGTGGAATTAAAAATTCTAAGGCTGCGAAAATCCTCTTCCAAGCCCAGGCATTAATAACATGACTTCTGTTAACTGGGGTTGCTGTTTCTGTGCCATAGTTAAGAAACAGTAAAGAAACCAGCTGCTTGAGTTCTCAGTTATTCTGTCAATATATTCCAGATATCTAGGCATCTCTTCTCACTCCTCCTCTTTCATTCCCTCTACTTGGTTGTATTTCCAGTTCCAATTCCTTGAGCTCAGTTCTAGTCTGGAGAAAGGACTATATGCTACTACAGATACACTGAAAAACCCTAAATGTCCCCTTTTCACACCTGGAACAACAGAGAGATTGAGCCAAAATTCAAGAGATTCATGAATTTTCTGGATTCGCTTCATACAATGCCAAGGTGATGTGGAAAACATCTGAATCTCTTACCTTTCTTTTCTATTTTGGTGACCCTGATTGTTTTCTCTTGTTGTTTCAGGCTTTATTTAAAAGGTCACAGTGGAACTGCTGGAAAACAGAGTAGCCTGATCTTGCACGGTGCTGAATTCAGTACAAAAGATGCTGACAATGACAACTGCATGTGTAAATGTGCTCTCATGTTGACTGGAGGTGAGTACCACTGACTCTGAAAATATGGTACATTAATAGGAATATACTGTGTTGCCCTAAAGCAACCATGGAAGTTGTATCATAGATGTACAAGTCCTGAGTGAAAACTTTTATTATTATTACTGCTACTTTTTTTCTGCACATATATTGTCATAATGTCAATTCCTTTAGATTCCTATCAGCAGATAAAGAATTATTCAGAGATGCAGTCAGTATACTCCTGTACTGAAGCTGTTGCAAAAATGTCAAAGAGAAAAGCATAAGTTAGTGTGATTGTTTAGGCTAAAAAGGCAAAATAAAAAAGTAAAAGATAAAAGATTAAAAAGGTGGGAAGAAGTTTGTGAGAAGTTGAACAATCAACCAGCAAAAGAAGAGAGAAATGGCTAGGTATTAGATATTAGACAGTAAAGTTTGGAAAAAATCAAAGTCTAGACTTGTAATACATTACCTATTTCATTTAGGGATGTGATTCTGTTATTAAGATATTTATAATGGTTAAACTTTCTCTGTTAGGTGAGCATAAAGGCACTAAAAGACTAATTCACTCACCTGTGAAAGACTAGACCTGTAACCACCTGTTCAAATCAGGAAGGCTGATATCCTTTGTGAGCTGAGTCAAACTACAGAAGGAAAGAAAGAAGAGGTGGTGAAGAGCACAGACAAGTTACACTGGGACAGTTTAAAGTCCCAAGTGAATCTGACTGCCAGCAAGGATAGAGTATAATGATTCATATTTGTTCCATCCGGTGCAGTAAATGAATATCTGAGATTGCCTCTCCATTCAGATTCCTAATGCTCCTAAGAGGGAGAATTTTCTCTGGCAAATGATACTTATTCCTAATCCCTATATGGGCAAGCTAATTTTTATCTCTAGAATACCACACTATAGCAGAAAGCTTAAATTGGGATTCTTTGGTTCGATGACTGTATGACCAAGAAAGGCCCTTTCTTATCTTCACATCTGATCCTGTTTGGAGACTCTCTCAGTGATTTCTAACTTTCCTGGAAAAAATCCTATAGCATGTAAAATATTCAGTATTTTGGATCAGACTGTTAAACCTGTATTATTTGTGGTTACTGTGGTTGCTGGCAGTCTGATTGAATTCAGCTCATATCACATCCAGGCACATATAAACCTCTAAAGCAATCTGAAGATGGTTTCCCATCACTGAGAATTTATATCAGATGCACAACCCAGCTCCTCATTCTCTTTTTCGAGTTGGAAGTGACCTATTTGGGAAAGTCTTTAAGGAGCCAATTTTTCAAGCTCCCCTAACTTCCTCTAGGGATATCATTTTAGACATTAGCTTGGGAAACTTCTTCCAGTGGACAAGTGATCAGACACTACCTTTTCATTTCTATAAAAAATAGAAGCTAACCAGATAGATCTGGAGAGAGATAGTGGATCAGAAGTCAGTTGTTTATTTTAATTAAAGGTGTTGACCTTTCCCTTTAGAGAACACTCTAAAGTAATGTTTCTTCCAGGGCAGGCCAGAGTCTAGTGAGAAGCTCCTGAGTGTGGATTGTGTCTGTGCTGAAGTGCAGACTCATTCACATGTCTGAGCTGCCTGGAAACAGCTCTACTCTCAGGCAGCTCGTTCTGGGAGCTGAGGGCTTTGTTTATTTTCCTGCTCCGAGTTCTATGACAGGTCAACACCCTGCTAAGGTCAGTCTGCTGTTGAACAACCATTCCGCAAGGTTCACCTACATTGCTGCAGCATTCCTGTAAATCAACAGCATAACCACATATTGGAATTTACTGGTACCAAATGAAATTAATAGGGAGGAATGGAGAGAATTAACAAGGGCTGAGGAAACCACAAGTTTAGCAAATCACCATACAGTAAAAGGAAGTGCAATTAGCCTTTGGAGATAGATGAGTCCAGCTTTTGGACTAGACTCTGAATACTGCTCCTTTGGAGACAGGTTGTACAGCACTGTAACTTGCAGTTTCTCAAGAAAGACTTCAATCATGCTAGAGCTCTCCTCAAACACTCTGCAATGCTTTTCTCCTGGAAACAACTTTCTCATTCCTTGATAAATATCAGAATCTAATTAAATACCAAAACATCTTTTTAGGGAGTATATTTCACTTTTGTACCAGACAAAGACTAATTTAGAAAAGTAGCAATGATAACAGGTTTTGGAAAACCTCTTTTTATTTTTTTTTTCCAAAAAGATATCCGACTGTTAGTATTGGCAACATCACAGAGAGCTCTTTAATGATGAATGTTATGAAATCTGCAGGCAATCTAGCAGTTCTAGCTATCTTGACAGTTTGGGTGAGTCTGTTATCTCTATGAGGTGAACTGAATATATTTATGTCAGGAATAAAGGCTGAGATAAGCCAAAGCTCAAGACTGTGATACGGTTATAATCAAGGTTGAAAATAAAAATGTAAGGAAAACACACATTTCTCTCTGTGATCTTGCTAGTTGTCAGTTTTATTTGGTCTATATCATAAATATTATTCTCCCTCCTCCTATATCTCATCCTTCTTCCCTAGAATGAGAAATTAAATACTGGACAATAATACAGAAGCACCAACAGTGCATTGTGTGTGTGTCTTTCTTGTATTTTCAAGAGCCATACCATGCTACTTGGCTCTATCTTTGCATGGATTTTAGGGAATGCCTTCAAAATTTTGTGCATGAGCTGGATTCTTAACCCCTCTAAACTGTCGTCATATTTAAATGTTTTAGCTGCTTTTTTGTGACTTGGAAAATTTAAACTAAGCATGCTTGTTTTACTTTAAAGGGAGACAAATCATATTAATTCAAATAATTTCTTAATTGTTTCAATATCTCAGACCAGTANACTCCAATGAGTTATATACACAGCTTTTTTTGCAAAAAACAGCACTAAAAATGCAACAGTCACCAGAATGAGCCTATGAGTAGAAGTTCAAAATGCTTGGATTTCTAATACAGCCCTTAGTATTTCTCATCTCTGGGTCAGATTCCTGGGCCAAATTCCCATCTGTTCTGCCAGATACCACCTGTCAGCTGAGCCCCAAATTGTTTGTGAAATTGTTTTGAGTCGCTGGAAAGTGACTTATGGTACCTTGACTCACCAGTTTTAGGGTGATTTTCTTTGTCTGGCATTGGCTGCAATCTGAGGTGTTTACAAAGGCATTTACCTTTCTTCAAGGGAGAAGTGAGAATATTGATAAACTTCTGATCCCTAAAATAATTTGACAAAGACAGGGAGACTTTCTAGATATCTTGCCAGGTTTGAAGCAGCATAGATGACTGCAATAAATTGTTTGTTTGTTTTATTTTACTGGAAGCAGAGGTCCATGCAGCTGGATTCTCCTGTCTCTGACAGCAGTCAGAGGCATAAGAAAAATGCAAATAAATGATACCTCCCTTAAGTATTTTCTCAGTATCTTTTGAATCTCAGGGCTTCCTGAGTGAGAGAAATATGTATTTATTAAACACATATTTATTGAGCCTCAGCAGGTTTCTCATCTGTTAAGTCAGAGACTGTTCAACAACTCCAAAACCATGTTGCATTCATTGCCTGTTGTTTCACTGCTTTTTTCTCCAAGTGGTGAATTTTATGAATCGCTGACAAGAAGGGTATGGAGGATTCGTGTGATGACTTGGCAGGGAAGTTCTTGGCTGAATATAAAAATCTCCCCATACACTCCAATCAGAAAATCCACAGTTTTTCTTATTTTCTCCTTGAAACAAAATATTTGAAAGAAACAATGGCAGCACACTTATGATTATACAGCCTGAACCCGTGGATATACACATAATTACATAAAAAAGGACCAGTTTTTAATTTTTATGCATATTCCTGCTTTCATAAAGAAATTGCACAGAAAGCACTATTAATGAAGTACCATTTATATTGCCAAATATTTTTATAAAAAAATATAATCAAATGGTTAGAATATTATTTGTTTTTTTGCTTGAAATATTCAAAATATTTAATTAGACATATGACTATGCAGCACTTTTAACAAAAACATTACTACATTGGTATGTTTATCAGGGTTAAATATGGACAACTGTAATACAGTGTTAGGAGACCTTCAGGAAGTGACTAACTTTTGATATATTAGAACACACTCAGCAGTCTGCAAGTTTCATGTTTTTTTTACCTCATAAAAAAGTCCCTATGAAAGGGACTGCATTATCCGGCTGATATGAAAAGCTAATGCCTTTTCATCTTATATCCTGACAGCTAAATTCTAATTTAATCTTCAGATTGTCAAGTGGTAGTCTGGTCAATCCAATACTCTAAAGAATAAAAGAACATAAAAATTACTTCCAGAGGTCATCTAGTCCCTTTCCAAGACAGATTCTTCTCACCTATTTGTTTCTGTCTTTCTATTCATCTTCACAATTTCTGTTGATGTTCATTCTCATGCTAAAATCTGTTACTGAGTTTGACTACACTTAATAAAAGAAAGCTTAGCATACTGACTAATTCTATGATAATTTAAAAGTATTCCATCCTGTCATATTCCCCACCACTGGAAAGAAAAACACCATTCCTTTCCATTTCTTTGAAAGGTTTTTAGTTAATTTGAAATTGTTAGCAATTTGTCTTTCAAATTCTGACTGAACAATCCTAAGTCTTTCCTGTTACATTCACTCTTTTGGGCTCTGTCCCATAGCTCCACTGATAGTTTGAGATGTCATCCAGAACTTCATTCAAGGGAAATCACCAATGAAAAATCAAGCAGATCCTAAGTATTGCCATCTAACGTCCTTAAAGTACAGAATGTCAGAAACATTGAAATCTTGCCTAAAATAAATTTATATTTCTTTTGAACATTGATGAATATTTCAATATTTTTTGGATTTTCTTATTGGCTTTGTTGCCAAATGCACTAAATTTTATGGACAAACCCAGAGGGCTAGAAATAAATATTGGATTTCCGTAGGATCCATTTGTTCCATAAATTTATACAAATGTACCATTCAGACATACTTTGCATCTTATTGAATGGCCTGCACTGACCCTGCTACATTTGGAGACTTTCAGTGTCCTCAGGAGGGAAGACAGAGGCATTTGAGGAAAGGGTCTGCCCTTTGTGCAGTGTTTAAACACCTATTATTTTAGAATGTAAAAGTCAAATTAGGAGCTCCCATCAAACCTGAGTGATCATTACCGTTCCCAATGCACACCAGCCTTACAGTGCACTCATGAATTGATGAGTATTAGGTCATTGAAAAAGAATTTTACATGCATACACGCTTAATTGCAATTTATACAAGCCAAAAAAAGCAAGTCTGTTAGCTTTGGCATACAAAAGCCTTTTTTTAATATTGCTTTTGACAAAGAAGGTTCTATCATGCAAAATTTATACTTGTCACTTCAGAAAACCATTATAAAAGACACTTGTGGGTTTTTTCTTTTAATTATTGTTACTCATTTGAGCAATTCCCCTTTATTAGGTATTTTTTGCAATAATTTGTGGAAATTATTTCAATATACATTCATATTCAGTCAAAGATATAGTACAGTACAGATATAGTATAGTCTGGAGCTCAACTATCTGGGATAAGTAGCTTAGAGCATAAAAAAATATATTTATTAATGAAAAGAGCTGACATGAAATTTAACAGCTTCCCATTGGTTATAGCAACATGAATTAAAGACCAAAGCACAACCATACACAATATATGAACCTACTTTATCTGTTCCAGAAAAACAGCCATCTACATTGAGGATTCATTTCTTTTTGTGTAGCTGAACTTTCAAACAATTTATCTATGCATTATTTAATTTATTTTTTGTCTGGAAAATATATTTTATAACCTAGAAATTTTTATTACAAACAGAGATGGTAGTGCTGCTTGTACTATACAAAATATTAGAGGTGGGCTAACTTTTGAACGATTGAATTGGCCCTTAACTCAAGTAATTAGTGACTTTGTGATCACAACAGCCTGAAGAAACTGCCTCTCTTTCTGAATAAAAACTCTCTTAAACTTCTCATGAAAGCCTTCTTTTTACCACTTCACTTTAAAATCCTACTTCTCTTATTATTTCTTACAATTCCCACTCTTTATCATTCTCATGCCTGATTCAAATATCTCATGGAAATTGTTGCAAAAGTTATTTCCAAAGTTAAAATCTTACTGTGGTTCAAAGATGGCTTTATACTTATTTGGGGAAGAAAAATAAACAAGATTATTCATAAGAGATCCCATGAACTCCAGGTAATAAGCCAACATTTGCCTCCTGACTGTCCTTGCTTGGGTCAGACTGTCTCACAGCTTTGAAGCTGTTTTATTTGGTGTTTTCTGCAATGACAGTGCTGCAGGTATATCTGTCAGAAACCTCTGGTTTATGTTCTCCCACTTCCTCATACCTACCAAGAAAGTCACTGCTTGCATTCCTCTTTCCCTCAACATACAAAAGCACCTATAAAAAGCATTTCCTTTGCATCCATTCAAAGATGATGTTGAGACACGCAGTAGGAAGTCTTGTGATAATCTGAGGCTCTACGGGGAGGACTGCAGAGGAGCATGGAGAGAAATAACCATATGGAGAAAAAAACCCCACCATGACACAGAACAAAAACAACCCACCTCACCTAAATAACGAAAAAAAAAGACAGTGAGAAAATAAACCCAAAGTTTTAATGCAATATTAGGAAACATCTTTAAAGCATTCATTCATTCATTCATTCATTCATTCATTCATTCATTCATTCATTCATGTCACTAACAAGAACAGTACAATAGGAAAAAAAAATTAAGATCATTAAAACACATTTTGAAAGAAGTGTTTATTTAGAAGAAATCTATGATGAGAGGTTGGAGCAAGTCCTCACAAATGTTTTATAAAATTATGTATTTCTTTGACTTACTACAGTTTTTACATTGATTTTTTTATGGCCTGACTGAAAACCTTCGCTCCCAAAAAAGACCATTTATGCATCTATTCCTGTTCCTTTAAGATGAAATGGTAACTAGGTCAGCTTGCCAGGTCTACATCCCAACGCCATAAGCAGAACCCAGCTGCATCTAAGTTCCAGCTTTGAAAAATGAAGATTAGGATTTCAGTGTTTAACTTCATCTTAAATTTCTACAAGATTGTACTCTGGTTACAGTAAAACATCAGCTGTACAGCTTTCCCTTTCTTTGATTATTGCCCCCTTAGGCATAAAATTGAAATCAAAGGGAGGCCAGCTGTACCAAAATAGAAGATTGTCAGAATTTATCTGGCATAAATTCATCCCTCAAGATTTCATTATGAAGTGTTACTTTTTAAAAAAACTGAAACCACTAAGTACTTTCCAAATCTTAGGAATTACAAGACTAGAAGCACAAATTATGTGGATCTAAATACAAAGAGCAGAGTAAGCTCTAATCAGAGTGGAAAAAACACTGACAATTTTAAATTCAGTGTTCTAGTCCACAGAGACACCTGCAGAATTCAGTATGCACTCACTGGATGATCTGTTTGCCACTACTATTAGAAAATGCTTTACTAGGGGTCCTGGGAAGATTGCAATGCTGTGATGTGCAGGCTGAAATAACTTTTTTAAAAATTAAGTAATGTTTAACTATCAAAAGCAAAAGACACTAACTGATCTTTATGATCTTATTTTCCTCATGACACAAATGTTCAGTACAACCATATTCCATGGAAAGATGCATAAAAACCATGATAAAGATTTGTAAAATTATGGGTCTCACTATGAAAAAAAGCCCCAACAATAATCGTTCTGACAAATAGAACTCCTAGCTATAGAGGTTTATACATTTTTGACACTGGGAATATTTGCTTTTTGCAGTCTGGGAATTCATTCCGCCTTTCTCCGTCTGACTTAAGCATCTTTCTGTTACTATACATAGATTCTCTGCAAGGTACCGGAGAGAAAATTCTGTTCCCATCAAGGTATCCAGCAAAACTGCCACTACTTTCAGTGCAGTCAGCATGTTACCTAGTTTATCTTTGTCAGTTTGTGTTCTATAAGTCTTAGTGTTGCCAAGTTTCATGTTATTTGGAATTTTTCTTAGAAGTCTAGCTCCCATGGCAATCTAAAATTCACCTTAAAAAGAAAAGATCTTGGAGAGATAAACAAGAGAGTTCACTGATTAATTTCATCTTAAAGCAACAATTTAAAATAGGGAAATGCAGCCCCACAATTCTCATAATCTAGTTGATAAAAACATCTATTTTGGAAACAAAAGTAACTGAGCAGTTGAACAATCACAGTTAAAGCAACAGAAAAGGGCTGGTAAATAAAATAAAATAAAATCATGCTTATAATCAAAATAAGAAGTGAAATTATACAGAATTACAGTCTTTCTCTGAGGTTTAAATGAAAAATACAATACTGTCTAAATATGAAAACCAGTTCATTTGTCTTTCATGTTCTTGCTTTTACTTCACATACTGCATATAAAACTAGAATGGGTTGGGACATAACTTCTTTTGCAATTCTGTAAATGCACGTGTGTGTTCTCTAGCACTGCTGACTATAGAATAGCACAAAAGGGCCAAAAAGAAAAATATGAAAATACCACACTATAACTATTTATGAGATATTAACCAGAATTTCCTAATCAGCCAAACCCAATACAACAAAATAAAAAAATTAGTGCACTTGCAGTTTAAGATTTTGTCTTAATGGTTTCAGGGTGGTGGTTTGATGCCTGTGGCCCCTCCAATCTCAACGGAATGTTCTACACAGCGGGACAAAACCACGGGAAGCTCAATGGCATCAAGTGGCATTACTTCAAAGGCCCCAGCTACTCCTTGCGCTCCACCACCATGATGATCCGTCCTTTGGACTTCTAAAGGAATTCCACAGTGGATCCCAGAGGTAGCCAGGCTGGCACTGCCCTCAGCAGCAGCAGCACTATCACAATCTGAAGGTAAAAGGTGAAGGGCTCCTTGAAAGCAACACATAGGGACGACGCAAAGTCACTTCGCTATCGCTCCATAACCTGCAAACTCTTCCCAACAGTCACCCCATATTTTGATTACTGTGAGGAACTTGGTTTAGAAGAAGGTGGCTGAAATGATTTTCTAAAGAACTGGATTTGGCTATTCTGCCCAGACTTGGTGCTTGGCAGTGGATGTCTTTTTTTTTTTTTTCTATTTCAGCAACAGGATAAAAATTTGAAGAACTGAAACCTATCAACCATGGTCTATTGAGTAGAGTTCAGCACTGAAATGCCAACACTTTACCCATGAAAAAGGATTACAGAAACACTTTTATTAAAACTTGTCTTAAAGAATCCAAGGTGACCACTCCAAATACTGTTTTTCTTAAATGAACTGAATTTGAATAGTGGATAGATTTATGTTAATCCCAGAGTCAGAATATTTGTGTGAATATTATTTTTCATTAAATATATTAAGGACAGATTTCTAATAAATAAACTGAGTCAAACATATGAATAATGATAAGGATAATAAGCATAAATTCCTCAGTTGCTCTGTAGAGGTAAATCAGATAATTGGCATAATCCCTGAGCTAGGATTTATAGTGTGATAACAAAAGTATCTGTGTTTTTAGGTTTTTCCTTTCTTTCATTAAAGGCAGTCTGAATATCATGTAGAATAATTAATGGAAGGCTTAAAGAATGTGAAATATTATCCAAGAGAAAATACAGGATTTTGCATGGAATTTTTCCATCAAAAAAACACAGGAAGGCAAACTGTTAGGGTATAAAAAAAATTACATAAATGCATAGCTTAAGGCAATGGATTAATTTTACAGTATCCTTGCATGTGCGCAATTTATCCTTAATTATTTTACTTTTTTATTACATTTTGTGAATATCAGAAGCATGCCAGTTCTACGCAGTGCTTAGGCTACAACTATAAAAAATACTCATCAGAATTGTATATAAAATAAAGAATTGTGAACTTGTAAATATCATGTTTACATTTCCTGCAACAGTCATTTATTTTGTACAGGCAACCCTGAACCCACGCAAAGGGTGAAAAGCCTCAAAAAGATATAAATATTAAAGAACTTTAGATGACTTCTTACAGGTTGTTAACAAGTAGTTTTGTTCTATTAAAATACTGAAGTGTGGGACTATTGGAAAAGATAAAAGTCTTCTAATAACAAGCTATAAAGTAATGGGTGGCCTATAAGGATATAGAGACAACTTTTTCCATTTACAGCACTTTTGATTAAGTCATATGAATAAAGTCCATTAGGGAAAGCAGTTTGCAGTCCTTCTACTTCTGCTAGAAATGAAATGAAAAAGTTTACCCTGCTCCCACTGAAATCAAAAGTAATACTCTCATCAATTATATTGGGACCAACATGGCACACAGAATCTGCAGGTGGTGAGATGTTTGCTCATCTCTTTATTGCTTTGTTCCATTCACTGAATTGTTCCTGAGATGAGGCACAACAATGATCTGATTTTTTTTTTAAAGGGTAATGCTAACTTTTTTCCCCTTACTTTTTTTTTTTTTTTTTTTTTTTTTCCCAGCTAGCCGTTTATTTCTATGGAATAGAGAAAAAAAAAACTTGGATATTTTTAAACACCTCTTTCTAAAGATCAGAAGGTTCACTGTTCTCTGATTTTGTCAAATTTGATGTTTGTTTCATTTTCCGTGGGAAGATTTTTTGGTTTTATGTTGTTGTATATATTTATATATATATTTGAAATAATCTTGACTAAGGGTTAATTTGAAGTTTTCTGCTGAATAAGTTACCAAACTACTCTTTACGCAGCACTTTCTTCACAGACATGTTTTGTCCCAGTTTCCAGCAGGTTTTTTTTAATGGTCTTCATTAATGTGCAAAATCTGCAGTCTGTCTTCCACCATATTCTCAAAAGATAGAGTTTTGCAGGTCTCCAAGTTAAGAATGCCATTTTTGCAGATCCTATTGCAAAAGGCAGAACACATTTAAAATTAAAAGCATTATATTTACTGTTTATTTATCTGGGTTTGAAAAAATGTGGATTTGGTTTCCTATCCTTTATAATAAAATGTTTTAAAAAATTGTGGAGTTTGTGATTTGCTTTGCTCTAAGTATAACTTTCTGTTACAGGCTGATAACATTTCAAAAGCCACTATCTCTCCGTGTAAGAAATAGTAATAAGCTTAGAGTGTAGGATGGGAGGAACTCTAATTCAAGTTTGTCCAGTAATTCCTATTTCTAACCTTTCATATCCATACTTCAGTATTTTTTATTGAATTTCCTTGATTAGAATCATGTGACTATATTTCTAATTTTTGGTTCAATCTTACTTTGTGCATCAATCTTTAAAATACAAAATTTCTTTAATTCAACAGGCAAAAATACAAATTGAAATGTGATGTTTTCCTTGCCTTATGATGTGTTCTTCTATCATCCCTTCAGTCATGTTGTGGCAGTGACAAATCTCTGATGATCTCTTACTCAGAAATTCCTTCTGTTCTATTTGTATGCATTTAAACACTACAGTGATCAGTTTTAACATCTCTTGGTAGTCAATTTTTTCTCATTTTCTCAGGATTTTTTTTCTTAATTGACTTGTTATGTTCCTTCGGGGAAACACAGCTTTTCAAATAGACATTGAAGGTGCAAGGAACTATATACATAAAAGCACATTCTGCTCCTAAAGTTGAATCAATATGTACTGCAAAAGTTGAAGAGTTGCAATTCCTAAAAATGCTGGGTTTGACGTTACATTAAAATCCTACTTGTTCTGACAGACAATAAAAAAAGTCATTGGTCAGTGGTAATAGAACTTTACTATTTAACCTTCACAGGTAATTTCTTCCTGAATTATAAAACAAGAATACACAAAATTTTTACAAGGTAATAGATGTGATTTCCAAGGCATATTGATCCTTAATTTTTAATATCTTTTGAGGCTGGAGATGTTATTTAAATGCACACTTTGCTAAGTGCCCTAGCATCCAGTACTGACCTATTAAGTAGGTAAATCATCCTCATTTATAGTCATTTGTACAACTGTGTCCCAAGACAAAATTCCTTAAAAAATCCTTCCAGCTATAAAAACAACTTTCTTCTCTGCAGACTTGAAGCTCAAACCACAGCTCTGACCATGCCTCAAATAATCTCGTTTGGGATTGGCACGGTTTCCCCTTCTCCTCTGGGAAGAACAAAACTGAAATAGCAATCACAACAAGAGCTTAATTCTCTAGGTAGGATCAAGCGTAATTTACAACCAGACTGTGCTGCAGTTCTGCCAAAAAGCATTCCTACCTAGCAGCTTTTACATGAGCAGGACAGCTTGAGGAGAGAGGCAGGAACCCTGAACGCAGCTGCTGCTGCTGCTGCTGCTCTCTGGCTCAGCTGTGGTGTGCACACAGACACACGTACACATGGAAATCCATACATTCAGAGAAAACTTGATGCAGCCAATCTAAAAGATCTTGCCTAAATTTTAACTAAAGGAGCTGTAATCGCAGGTCAAAAAAAAAAAAAAATTAAAAGAGACAATGTCAAGTAGCAAGAGCTGGAAGGAGAAAGACAGGGATACGGGACTGTAATGAAGAGAGAGAAAAGACAGACAGATAGAAAAGAGTTGAAAGGAAGGGATTGCCTGTGAGATACAGCAACTTCATATTTACCGTGCCATGATTGTCACACATTGTGGGAACTCCCTTGCCTTCTAGGAGTGTCCAAACCCTCTCTGCCTGGCTCTTGCTCATATGAGTAGAAATCTATGGATATTATTTCTTTTTGTATGCTCTGAGTGGTTGGTTTGTCTGTATGTTTTTAAAATCTTTGCACAGGGACCAATTTAGTACGAATTTTTGAGAAGACATGCTGCTTATGGTTATGTCAAATTAGTTGTGTAGCAAGTCCTGTAAAAATGAAAAAGTTCCATTGGAAAATATTGCATTCTGCTATGTGACTTTTAAGTCCTGATGGTGAAATAGAACCTATGCTCATCCAAAATCTTGAGAAATTAGAGACTTTGTTATTCCACTAGATAAAATTTCTAATGCCCAGTGTAGCTCAGTTTTCTGAGCCAGTGAGTTCAATTAAATAACATTAAAGAATGGATATACACTGTAAATATGATCCCCAAATGATATATTAAAGTACATCAAGGCCTAAACACCATCCCTGTGTTTTGATAGAAAGGATCTTGAGCCCTTGAGTGTTACCATAAATTTTCTTTCTCTTCTTACACTTCTCACCTTTCTCCCGCTTTAATAGTGCCCCTGTGACTCCTTTTAAACTGCTGGCAGTGTTTCCTTCTGCTGCCTGAAAGTAGTCACAGGAGGCAAGCACCACATTTAACAGAAGATCTGCAGATGTATGTGTTCACAACCACACCACCTGTGGGGACGGCAAAGTCTCTCCCCACCAAACCACGGGTAAGGAACATTTCTTGACACTAGTTATTTGCTCTGCCAGGTTGTGAAGTGAAAATTAAGGAACACAGTGGTCCTTCTTTCAACTTAAACAGGAAGTGAACGCTTTGTCAGGTCAGCCCTGAAAGGAACTCCAGAAGAGTAACTCATAGACAGCTTCTCTGCCACAGTGGGAAATGGAGGGGAAAACATCTCCAGCAAGGTAAAGGAAGAATAGAGAATTTTGATACACTAATGTGGGTAAGAGATAGTTGAGTGAGAAAAATGTGTATTATAGAATAAGAAAACTAAGAATGCAAAGGAAACCGTGCAGGAAGCTGAAGGCAAGGTCAGCAAAAAGAGGCAGCCAGTCTGACAAAATCAATATCAACAAATCCCTGTGACCAGCAGCTGCCCACTGGCCGGTGACACCAGGGCTAACTATACCTTCATCCGGGTAATGAGAGTGTCTTCAAGTCCCCCCACCCACCCCTGTTTCCCTCCTACCTGTTTCTCTTGGAGTACCTTCCTGTCCCAGACCAGAGAGAAGCATGGCCCAGCAGCCATCACAACAGCTGTTTGCATGGGATGATGTCTCTGCACACCTACCTGCAGGCTCTGCACATTTTAAAGCAGTGCTTCTGCACTGACTTTAGAATGCCTGGTCACAAGACAAAGATGATGCAAATACATGTTAATATCTTTTGAGATGTACAACAGCATTAGCCAAAGGCTTTTCCACTAATTTATTCCATTTACTAGATTAAGGAACCAGTGCTAGTTTTGCTACAGGAGCAGACAGACAGTTTTCTAAACACGTGGGTGAAGATGTTACTGATGTCCATCAGCTTTAACGTGTTAACAAAACTCTGGCATTAGTTTCGAATTTTCAAGGCTTTGGGAGAAGACAGTAATAAATACACTGTATTTTGTCTGTCAAAAATAAGTTTCTAAGCAAGAGCAGTTTTACCCACAACAATGTGAAACACAGAGAAAGAGAATTTACATCTCTGACTGTGAATATGGGTTTATGAACAGAGTTTTAGGCAGGAACCAAAAGCTCTCTCACAGCCTCTTTTTGATTGAGTGACTTGTACAAATTTGCTTGACAACAGCATCTCCTGAATCTCTTCTTCAGACTGTGTGAGCTACCCCAAAGTGCAGGGAAAAGATTAGAAAAACTGCCTCAGTTTGATATAATCTAAAATAGATTTAGTGCAAGTATATATAAAATTTTGGAAATTGAAGATTTATAGGGTGACTAACCTGTTAGGTTAAGATTTATTCATGTAAGTACTCAGAGATTAAAAAATCAAAAATACATATATTTTCAGGTCGCTTAGATATAATATAAACTTATAAAACATATAGTTTAAGTAGTCACTGGATTTGTGGAAAAAATTATAAAGAACACTCATTGTGTAGCAAGGCAAGCTATCCTGTCATCTCGGCACACTGAGAGATGCAGAGAAGCCCTTATTCCTGAAGCTTCTGCTGTCTGCTGCCACCTGTGGTTGGAAAAGAAGCTTTTCCAAAGATGAATTCACCACCAGAAACAGCTAAACATGCAACAAGAGAGCTGAGAAACGGTAACTGAAGGGGTGACTAAAATAGTCAGGATGTCCAGCATAGATGTCAAAATGAAGTCTATATTTAGGTACATGTTTTCAGTTTTAAAAGTACTGAACTCAATTTATTCCAAGTGGATTAAAAATACACGGCTTTTGTAGCAGTGTAGATCCTCCCTAAAGAAAATAACAATATGTGCAGAGTAAAAAGTTGCTCAAAAAACCATGGGTGATGGAGAAAGGGGAATAACATAAAATCATTCTTAAAATGCATGTTGCAGTTACTACATTTTCACTGGACCAGTGTTATGCACACAGAGCACACCCATCAGGAGGCCTGAAGAAGAAGCAAAAAACAGAAAGCCATAGTTCAAAATGGAAACTGAACTATATTTGAAAAAAAACCCCATTAAACTAATCTTCAAGACAAATTCTCAGCAGTTGTAAAGGCAAAAATCCAATATCTTCTTTGAATCTAAATGTAACCAATTTATGCACAATGAGTTATCTGGAATGTTTTAATTGCTCTCCCATAAGTTTTCTATCATGCTTCAAGAATCACATTTCAATACGGTTTTTGATTGATGAATAATAATTAATTGGGAAATGAAAATATATACTTGTAATTTTATATTTTTAACTCTACTTACTCTGGAGTCATATTCAGCAATGCAAAAGATACTTTTTCTTTTCAAGAGATCAAAAATTCTCTTTTTCCCCTTAAGTGCACCTGAATGCTATTTGCCATGGGATGGTCCAAATTAATACCTTCAGAGCAGCCCAAACTGCTAATCTTGTCGCCATACATAAGCTATCTCATTTCACTGACCTTTCACTTTCTAGTGTTCAAACCAGAGTCGCACCGAGGTTAGGCTTCACAGGTCACAAGGCCACAGATAACCTCAGATATTAGCAGGATTTCATGTCATTTCTTACAGAAACCAGAAGTAAATCAATATTTAGAAAGCTGAAGAAACCCATTTGTTCAGTCTTGTCCATTTTGAGTTTCAAAGGCAGCTAACTTAGCATCTCTGAACAAACACAAATGGATGCAGATGAAAGAAAACCAGAAGCAATTTGGTTACCCACTGGACACAAGCATGACAGACAGACAACCATTCCATGGCTCCCCCAGAAGTGCTCCAGCTCCACAGGCAGATTTAGTGGTGCCTGGGGAACAGCATGGAGAAGCTGACACTGTGTTGCACAGGCAGAGAAATTTCAATCTCAGAACCTTGACTGTTACTGGAATAGGTATCCTTAGAAAAGCAGGTTTTTGAATGGTGGTTTAATGGCTGAAAGGCAGTTTTTCACAGCAGCTGGGCCCTGGGCCTGTGGTTCAGTTCTCATCTGCTCTGCAGATGACCTGGAAGTTTGGAGGCCCATGGAAATGAGACCAATATCCTTCCTGCCATCTTGTTTGGGTCAGATGAAGCTCTAGCCATGAAGGAGCTCAGATACCAGATTCCATGCTAACAAAACTAACCCTTCTCAGGGTTATCACTATTACACAGCCTGAAGGGCCTCAAATCAGCATCATTATTTCACATGCTTCTAGACATTTCCAATTATGAGTTAGATACTGAAATTTTCACTTACGAGTTAGACACCGAAATGTTTCTAACAGATCAGTTTTTTGACTCATAACAAGCCTCACTGCTACCCAGTTGTGGAGAACCTACATTTGCACTTAATGCCACAGATTTCTTAAATGGGATATTTTCCAGTTGACTACCCTATGAGGAACACATCCAGGAACCAGCACTTTCAGAGCATGTCACAAGTAGTGATTAAGAGAAAATGAATGTCCTCATGAAAAACAGTCCTACTCCTACTAAACAAAAGGCAAGCTTGAAAATAAAGTCAATGTACTTTTCAAAGCACTAACACTTGTGCACTGCATGGACAGCCAAACTATTTCAATGGGAACAGAACTGCCTCCTGGCTATACCTTTTCTTCAGATTTTACCGCTGTGTCTCTTGATGTCTTTAGCTCCTAGCACTTTGGCACAGGTTCAGGACCTATGAAAATGGATCCTGAATGAATTTGTGGCCTTTAATCTGGAACACAATGTAAATAAAACCGAAACAAAACATAATCATTCTTCTTTCTTCACAAAATGAAGTCAGGGAATGCTAGTTGGCATTATTTCTTTCTATATTCACTTTTTTAGAAGCAATACTTAACAAGGATTTGCAAAAAATAGCAAGGCAGGGAAAACAGAGATTTTGCAGTCCATGAGATTTCTGCATCATCAATGGAGAAATTTCATTTGTCCATGTGCCTGTCTGAGCCTCCTGCTGGTATCACAAATCACCGTATTAAACTGCTATCCAGGAAAGAACATGAGTAGCAACATACCAAGCATGTCAAAACTCTGAATGGATTATCAAACAGATCTAATTTGTAAGAGAAATCTTTATTGCTCAGTGAGTGAATTGTGAGATTAGTGTCATGGAAGCGATAAGCTTGGTATTCCACCAGGAAATACCAGGTTACTCTGTGCATCCCAAAGTATTTGTCTCCAGATAGTGCTCTGCACATTGTTATTAGAAACAATGATTGCACAATAAGCAGTTCTAATAAGCAGCCAACAGACCCTGCCAAAACAAAATGCCCTCTTTGGTATTGTAAAATGAGCTTCACTGACAAGGGTAAGATTCCACCTACCTTCTTCCATAAAGGTCACATCCCTGAGGGAGTCTTTTCTATTCTTGCCATCTTTCCTTTGTTGCACTGTTCAGCTTTAAACTGAAATTTCCCTAGGTCGTCCTTATTTTTTCTTTTTTTTCCTTCCTTCTATAAAGTGCAGATGAAATGTTTTTAAATATTAATATAGGCATGTTTCTAAAATGGCTCCATTCATACAGAACCTTTCAACAGCCCTGTTGCAATTAATAATTTTGAAACCTTTTTACTGTTCCTTCATGTGACACCTATGAAGAGGAACCAGAAATCAGTCTGCAGAACCAGAAATTTGAAACTGCAGCTGCACTACTGGGACAGTTAAGTAGGTGCAACTCAAAGGCTTGTCAAGGTCCGAGTAGTCCTTTTCAGGCTTCAAGCCTGTACATCATGGAGCTAAAAGAAAACAACACAAAGCCTCTTTCCTTTTTTTCATTTTGCTGTGGATGGCTGGGCTCTAGGAACCTCCTATGTGCACTGGCAAGAGGGTACAGGCTGACAAGGCAGAATGAAAAGCTTCTTCTGGGGAAAAATAAAAAAAACCCCAAAACATTCTCTCTCTAAAAGTTGTGTAACTGTCAGTGACTTGGAAAGACTGGTGAACATTTCATCATCCAGGGGCATCTGAGTGGCTTGAAGATGGCTGAGGAGGGCACCGTCACCTGTGCAGTCTGGATTCTTGCTTAGCTTCAAGAGAAGTCTCTGCTTTGCTCAAGGTGGATTACTGCCATAATTCCAAGATCAGGTCTTTTGTTGGGCTATGTTCTGTCACCAGCAGCATTGCTGGTGATTAAGGGTGTAAGAGCTGTCTTTGCAGAACAGTCAGTGCCTGGGTTGTTCTCAGCCAGTACCTTGCTTATTCCATATTGGCTGCAGTACATGACCTATCCAAAAAACTGATGGGCAATTTCTCAAAAACAGTATAAATCCAAAGACTTTCTCATATTTCACAGCCTATGAACTTTGGAACACCATACATTATTTTTCAGTGGAAATTTTCTGCTGAATTGGGCTCCATCTTAATTTTATTTTAGACTTCTTTATTTTACTTTGTATATCCAGGTGAGACACAAAAGCTGATAAATGAGAACCTGTCTTTTCTTGCCTGTGTTTAATGTTGGACAAAGGAAAAAAACCAGCAGGCTGAGGAAATACTGGGAGATCCCTACTGAGATTCTTAGTAACTTGGATAAAAAGAATCAAGGAAAAGGAGAAAACATAGCAATTAAAAAGGCATAGAAGTATGTCTGAGAGTGCAGGCCTCTCAGACCATCACAGAGCTTCCATCACTCAACCTGCTAGAAACAATGGGAAAAGATGGAGCACAATCACCCCAGAGACAAAGTTAAAAATAATGGCATAGCTTTGAAAAGATTAAAAAAAGTCAAAGAAAAGATTAAAAAAATAACAAACATGTTGTTTGTCTTTGTCTTGGGGTGAGTGCAGGAAGAATGGGGCATGATCAGACTCTGCAGTCTTGGCCAGTTTTGTGGTCCACTGATTACTACAGCCTGGACAGTCCCTTCATTTGCTGGTGATGGAGCTGCCCAGTTTGTGTGCACTGGCCCCCGTGCTCCCTTTAAAGCTCCTTCACAGACACAGAGACTTGAAAGGAGAAGCAGTAATTCAGGAAATCTCTTAACACAGCAGGGTTACATTTGCAATATGGAAGAGTTAAGAGTGAAAACCAAAGTAGTTTAATTCTATTTTCAAAAATCAGTACCTAACGCAGGATTATCTTTAATGACAGACATGGAGGTGTCAAAGGACTGTGTCAGGTTTCAGACCTTTCCATAGTTTAAATTCCTGTGTTTAATCAAAGGTTAACTGAATCACTGCCGGTAGAAGGGTTACTTCAACACAGTGCTGTTGTGGGTGGCCTACAATAAGTAATCCCATATTCAGGCTGCAGTCTCCTGCATGCAAAAATATTTCTCATGCATGTGTCTGTATACAGAAAATATGTGTGACAGAATATACAGACTCTCAGGGCAGTGCAAAATATTTCTAACTTAAATAATTTCTTAACTGCTTCATCCCTTAGCTGAATAACTTAATTTTTTTGGTTGTGACTCCTCTGAAACTGCTTCCTATCAAACTGCATAAAATGAAGTAATAGCACTTAGCTTTCTTTAATTCTTGAGTGTCAGAACTCATATCAGCAGAATTTCAATCATTTTGTAAGGCTGCACTTTCTTATTTTTTCCTGCATAGCATATTATTTATAGAAAAATACAGGAATTAAACTTCTATGAACTGACAGTTCATTGGTTTGGCACTGCTCAGCGCATGTACATAAACTAGGACATAAAATAGAAATTGATTCACATCCTGCAGTTGAAACTTCTGTGTTATTTTTTTCCATCTCTAGTAAGTAGTAGTGCAAATAATTTCTGTGAAAAAATAGTATGGCTGCAGAATCCATGGCTATTCTTTTTGTTCATATGGAGCTTTGTATTTTATTTTGAAAAATATTCCTAGCTATGATAGCTTTATTGTTGTTCAGTTTGGTTGATGTTAACACCTGGAATGTTAATGACTTAAATTGATCAGCATTCTCCAAAATACTTCTTTTGATGAAATTTCTATTTTCATATTTCACCGAGTTTGGTTAATTATATATAAAATTTCTATGATATAATGAAGTATATTAACCTATAAAGACTTGATGTATCTGACACTTATTCTAGATTTTTTTGGTAAGATTTCCAAGTCTTACAAGGGGAATGATGTCATTAACTGAGCTGTTTCAAGAAAATTTAAACCCAAAAACCTTTCCATTACAACCAAATATCAAAAATATGCTGATCTATTTCTACAAAATGGTTTTTTTCATATAAGGTTTGCTATTAAAAAGAAATATTCAGGGAAGGGGAATTTCTCCTTAGAAATATTTGTGGCTCCACTGAAAACCTCAGAATGAAGTGCGTGGGTTTCCAATGAAAGATCCACATATTTTGGTACTATGGTGGAAAAATTCTACTTTTTTTATAGACTCCCCCCTTTCTACCCCCAAATTTCCCTAAGGAAATCAGCAATTAAATACAAATAAGAAACAATAATTATTGGTTTTCTGAAAAGGAATTTGTGGGAAAATTTGAAATTCCTGCCCCTTCTCTCTCTGCTTTAAGTAGTATAAAAGCAGAACTAAATGTCTGAAAGCATTTTCCTATTTAACTCCTCTGTAATACAAGCATAACTATTCCAGCTCTTCTAGAAACAAAATTGTATAAGGAAAGAAGTGATAAGTTGAAAACAGGAATTATCCCTTACTTCAAGTGTGACCAAGTGTCTTGTGCAGAATTTAATGGAAAAATGGAGTATTTTTTGATTATGTATGTTTTTCAGTAACATCCAAAGGAAAAACACTGTTTGTCTCAAAAACCTCCAAAGATAACACAGGACTTGAAAACCATCTAAATTTATGTAAGCCATAAACTGGCAGTCAACTTCCTACTCATCATCCTGAAACTCTCAAAATGACATGGCAAATTATAGGAAGTAGCAGGAAATCTTTTCCACTTCTAGGTGGCACAAGAAATCTTTCTTTCCATATGTCTTTTTTTCTTTTCTTTTTTTTTTTTTTTTTTTTTAAGCAGCCCACATGGAAATGAAATTTTTCATAGTTAGGAAAGCACAAGTTTCACGATAGCCTCACAAAAATCTGCCCCTTCATTCAATGAAAAAATGAGATCCATTCCACAAAACAGAGTTGTGGCCTTGTGTGTGGTCTAGATAGTTCACTGAATTTCTTACCAGTTTTGGTCAGACATGAGGTCAGCCCTTGGATGAGTGATTGGAGATCAGTGAAATCTGCTGGGCATCAAGAGTTCTGTAAATGGACTGCACAGCTCAGCCAGCCTCTCCCCATGCTGGATACATAAGGACATTAAGAGAAGGGGAAAGCTGCATCTGCTCTGTGTTTATAGACAGGCATAAAATGATTATTGCAAGACTTGTAGATAATACGATCCAATGTGGATACAAACCTCTGGAGTATCCAAGGAATTCATTTTAGTTTTGAGAAGGCTTTGATCTGTCAACATTGACATTTTCTGCCCTAAATAACAATTAAGCCATTAGAGCAGTACGACTGAAGCCAAGTTTTCTGTAGATTCCCACCCCACAGCAATAGATTTCAGATTGTAACAAAGGATAATTCATATAACAAAAGAAATAATCCAAATTTTGTTCATCAAAAAACCCCTAATATAAAATCTAATCCAAAAAATGGCATCTGCAGTGTTAAGTAAAGTGCTGTTACTTAAGCAATTAGATATCATGTGGGACTATAAAGAATTCATGGCCTGCCTTTACTCCAAAAGCTATCTAAACTGTGAATTTGTATTAGTGATTTGTCCAATATTTTGGACTGCTGTAGAAGTAATGAAATGTGTCAATAATTTGTTACTTTAGACTCCTTGCCTCAGAAATCTGGTTTCAATTCCATCTGGACTAACATCTACTTCTAACAAGCTTAGATATTTCAACATATCCGAAGCCAAAAAAAACAAGTCTAGTGTTAAATCAAAAAATCTGGGAACATTTCAATGACTCAAATAGAAATAAGAATGATCAGCAGTGACAATGTCACTGCTTAAACTTCAAAAACAGCTATTGAACACAGGAATGTACTCCTTGATTTTGTGTCTTCTTCAGTGGGAGTGAGCTTCAGTGAGATTTCACAATCACCAAGACTAAGGCTGGTGCTGAGTGGGACAACTTCCAGAGCAGCTGCAGAGTTCACCTGAAACCCCCAGTGAAGAAGGGGACAGTGCTGCTCCTGTTTGGCCCTGTTGGCACACACCAAACTCACTCTGCACCGTCAGGAACAACAATTCTGCTTGCTTCTCACTTGTCTCTCCTGGTAAGGCTCGTACTCATTCCACAGAGATATGTGGGAGACACTTTATTCAAAATAGCCCAAAAGCCTGTGAGACAGAGCTAGGATTAATTTTTGTGGTGATATCTTAGCAGTTGGAGAAAAAAAAATCATCTTCTTAAATCTTCTCTATTATTTTATGTTATAACACAAATTTCAAATTCTGGTTTTTATATAAAGGCAAGGGAGATTTTGTGATGCATTGTCCCATTTTCTTTAGGTGAGAATAGCAGGCTTAATTTTCTCTTGTAAGTAGAGGTTTCATTGCAGAAATTTAAAAAATACTGAAGATGCAACCATTTTTTTAGATGTCCTTTTGTATTTTTTTCATTTCAAAGCTGAAATTGTTGAAGTGTACAGGTACTATTACATGTATTTGTCACTTCTACAGTAAAAATCTCTGGTTTTTCAATACTTACAGGGCTCTTGAACTTGATTGAATAACTTAGGATATATTTATTTTGAGAATTTAGCTATTACTTTGACTTATTGTAATCCCATGTCGCTCAAAATAATTTACTCTTGATCTGATTTGATCGTTCAAGCTCTTTTCTTAAGATCTGTTGGAAAGCTTTCATTTGACATCTGTTCATTTTGTTAACTGACTCTTCTATCTAATCCATGCAATCTGGGAATTTTATGGTGATCATGAAATCTCAACAGTCATCCAAGTTGCAAAGTTTACAGCTCCTGAAGTAATTCTTCTTGGAACAGTAACTTCAGTATTCTCTGAAGATGGCTTCTCTCTGTGTGCTCATCTAATAATCTTTCCTGAATATATATTTCACCAGTGGTGGTCAAAAAGGAATCAGTTGATCCCAGTAGATCTGCTATAATTTGGTGCACTGAACCAAAACTAAAATCATTAATCTTAAAGTGATTCTAACTTTAAATATACTTACACAACAGCCTTGCAAAGAATTGCTAAGCCTGTATTAATCATTGTCCATGTCCACAAACTAACCAAACCAAAATAAAGTTCCATTTCTGTAGCAGATTGGAGACACACAGGGTTCTGCTGAGTCTCCCAGGTGGCAGAATACAGTTTAGAGAAACACCAAAATGTTTCCAAGTCCCTTTTGCTTCCTGTTTTTTTGCATTTCTCTTAGTCCTAATACTGCAGAAATGGGTGTAGTCAGGAGTATTTTTTTTTCATTGTGTCCAATCCTACAATATCTGAGAAATTCTAAATGCACAGTTTAGGTCTGACAATGGTTTAAAAACATTAATCCAAATGAGTTTAAGAAACAACTTGAATTTCATTAATCAGTTTCATTTGTCCTTGAGCCCATTAATCCTCACCAGTTTTAAGTTCTAGGATGTTTATATGATGAAAATACCTGAACAACCACAGTGCAAATTCTGTGTTTTTTGTTTGCTACTTTAACAAATGAACCTGCACCTCTGTAGTAATAATATCCACCAGGAATTCCAACCAGCTGAAGCATGATCTCCACTTCCTGAGAACATGTGGCTGTTCTCAGGCTGTCGATTTTTCCAAGGGTATCTTTATTTGATCTCATGAAACACTTCTGTCCCATATAAGGCTAAATGCATTGATATCCATTTTCTAAGCAAATCCATAGAACACTTTTTTAATAATAGGGTTATGCTAACCATGGTCCAGTCCTTGGAGATCTCGTTTGTACTAAGCAAAATTTTATAAATATCTGCTTAAGCTTCTCCAATTTCTAACCCTTTTCCCTTATCAGCTTTGGACAAATATTTTTTGGCTTGATGCCTTGACAACAATATGCCTTGACTCCTTCATAATCTTTCCCAGTGTGGTTAATACATTCTTTAACGTTTTGTTTGATTTCCAGAAAACCTGCACTGCTATTTTAGCCTTCTCAGACTTCACAGTTGAAGCAGCGCTTGCAACGCAATCATTCTACACCTTTTTTATTCCCTATGGTTTACTTTTAAACTTCAGACTGTCCACACCACCAGAGACAGCCATGTAACTATAGTTTGCAAAAGAAACTTGATAAATGGAAAATTCTCAAAGAAAATTCATTCCAGCAGTGATTTCACATAAACTACAGCAGTTCAAACTGACATATGTTGCAATGAAACAAATTTTAGTTTGATGAAAAAGATATATTTTTTTGGCTTGATGGCTGTTCCTATAGAGAATGAGTTTGTCATTGGAAATATCTGCACAAGCTTAATTTATTTTCCCACGGAATCTTTTACTGAAGATATCCCTGCCACCAAATGCATTTTATGTCTAAGCAGGTTCGTTCTTTACTTTCTCCCACTTTTAAAGCTGTTTGGGACCTGCCGATTTTCTGAGTCCAGCACTGTCTGATATTGCCCCAGTCTGAAGTGCTTGTTTTCTTTTTACTGTGACTCTCCACTGCTGAGGTGACCCTCAGCTAGGAGAGAAATAAGTGTGTTTAGGGAAGATAAAAAAATCTATCCATGGATTACTACTGTATAGCTTTTACACAATGGAAGAACCTAAATACCAATTAGAGCAGGAAACCCTACCCATACAGTTCTTCTCTGTGCATGAAAGATATATACAAAGCAGCATGTGTCCTAATAATTTACAACCTGCCAGAAGAGAACAGATGGATGAAACAAACACATTGAGATGTAAATATGTCATCTGTTCCCAAGAAATCTCAAAGCTCTAATTGGAGTCAAAAGGCTAAATTAAACTGAGTTTATAACCAGTGAAGGGATGAGAAAAATTCACCAACCACAGTTTTTTAATCAAAATTGAGAGAACAATTTTTTCTAGTAGATATCACAGTGACATAAAAACTGTTACACCGTAATATGAAAAGACTGATTTAACTTGGAAACTTAAGGAATAATCTAAAAACAATTGTTAGTTGTTGATTTTCTGAAAAATCATGCCTTAATTTTTCTCATCGTACTTTGAATCTCTATATTCAGAAAAAGTGAATAACTGTTTTTGCAAATGTATCTCAACTAATGCTTTTCAAAGTTATTTGCTGAGGTTTGTGGGCAACCAGATATTAGAAGGGATCAGCCCTGACAGGTTGGCAGCCATTCTGCTTCAAGTAGGTGCATTGCTCATACATATTGCCCCAGATAATGCACAGCACTGCTTCACATAGTCCTGCTGGAACTGAGGCAATCTCCAGCAAGGGATAGACACTTAAAGCCTCAGCTGGGACAACCCAAGGCCATTTAAATCCCACATGAATTTCCACTCAAGTGCTGGCAACTGTCCTGCTCAGGGCACTGAGGGGTCCATCAAAGGCCTACGGTACGAGGTTTGCTAAAAAGTATTTATTCTTTTTTTGGTGGTGCCTTGCTTGTGGTTCATGTGTTCTCAGCACAGAAGGCACCCAGCCACACTGACCAAAACATTGAACAGACAGTCTTTAAAATAAGTAATCTTTCCTGAAATCAGCAAGCATTGCAAACTTGGGACACAGCATTATTGCTTTATGAATTATGAGCAAAGCATGCAATAAACCCACATGTACTGTTTAGTTCTGTTGCAGAGACTGAAAAATGAGGAGTAACATGATAACATTTCATCCTCTAAAATGCTAGTTTTTAAATAAAGATTTGTATGTCTGTCTTATCAAGCCTTCTGTGCTATTTTATTCTTGTCTATCTTTTGTGCTTTTAACTTTTCATTTTAAACTGAACTGACACTGCAGTGGTGGTCTTGCACTTTGTCATTTCTCCGCAGCCTTTTTCCCTCCTCTGGACAACTGATATTTGCAGGTCACAACTTCAACTGGATGGCAGTTTCCAAATTAGAACATAAGAAATCTTGTATCAGGCAAAATCGGACTTTTTCCTGTATTCTGCTCTTCTATAGAAGAATCCCTATGCAACATTTAGGTCTGAGAAAAGGGATAAAAGCAGGTTCAGAATGTAGGAATGATTTTCCATGAATATTGATCAGGAACTTCTTTGTTCAGGGACTTCTTTGTTATTATCTAATGACTGTAGATTTTTCTAAATATTTTTTTCAGATTATGTATTTCAAACCATTTGAATTTGTAATATTTCCAGAGCTCTAGGCTAAAGATAACATCAGCTCAAGAAGGAAGAATACAGACAGGAACAATCATTCTTTGCTCTACACACCTATTATTTCAATGAACAATGTATTCCTTCCTTTATATCTTGCTTAGTAGAGGTTCCTGCTTCATTTCTTTCACAGAATCTGTTCCAAACCTTTATTCACTCTTCTTGCCTTCCTATTTTTGACCTCCTCCCCCTCTTTCCACTGCTATGGTATTCTCTTTCTAATGGAGGCAACATAAATCCAGTCATAATTCAAGCTATAAGAGCTCCATAGCACTGTACAGTGGCAGTTTTATAATTCCTATTTTGTTTTATTTTCTGTTGCTTTCCAACATATGAGCTGCTTTTCTGACTACTGCTGAAAAATGAGCTGATTAGATAACAAGGTAAACTCTAAGCTTCTCTAATACAGCTCTCTCCAGCTCTTGCATATGCTCTAAAAATAATAGCAGATCCAGTCACAAGGCAGATGTTTTCAAATGCTGCTTGTCAGAAAATTAATTACACATTTGCAAAGGCAGAAAAAAATTCTGTAACAATACTTTTGATTCTATTAGAAACAAAACTTATAATCTCTTCTTGTAGTTATTTCAAATAGACTATGGAATATTTTTAAATAAAAAAATTACTGAAAGCTACTTACTTTTTAAAATCAAAGTTTCAATTCCATGTCTAAAGAAAAGAGAAAACTTCCACTCCTTTTACCCATGTGAATAGCATCTTTAAGGCATAATGTGCACTCACTAACACTGACACAATTCCAACATAACACTATTGGCATAATGGGAGTGGATATATCTTTGGGGTTATGTAGCACTTGGTCAAAATCCTTTCAGGAAAATTTTTATGTGACAAAAGGAAAATAATATTAACTACTTTTGAAAAAAAAAAGCTTATAAGAACAGTGGATGTATTCTCCATTACACGATCATTACTAAGTACATGTCATTTGCCCCTGAAGTTACTTTATAGTGTGAAGCAAAGCCCAGAAAAATCAGTGGGAAATCTTCAATCTGCCCCTGTATTTGCAAATTCATTCCTCTCTTCAGATATACATGAGCAAATCTATTTGACAGTGATGTGCTAAAGCCTACTACTATATTTTCTCTTAATTAGTTTTGACTAATTTAGTTGATGAAATATGAGTTTCTCCACACATATCTAAGATCAGAACTTGGCAGAGTGTTGACAATATATCTTAAGATATAAGATATTGCATAACTTTCGTATGGTGTATTGCTGAATAAATATTTTCTCTGAGACCACGATCAAGTTGCTTTAACTTCCCTTCCAAACAACAGTGGAAGAATATTTAATTGCAGTATCCAGCTCTCCCTTAGCAAATTCTGCCTGAACCACTGTCTTGGGTTGCAATGCAAGACGTAACCAAAAGTATGTATTCTATTGTCATCTGTTAAAACCAGCTGGGGAGGTGTTATTCTTTATCTCTTCCACAACCCATCCTCCCTCCAGGGGGGATATCTGTTGTTAATGGGTTGTTAAGGCTCACTGCATGACTGATGAAATTACATCGTCCCATTGTGAGATGCTCCACCCAGTGGGAGGAGCCAAGCATTCCTACCTGGATAAAATCTGAGATTCAGAACACCAGGACAGCCTGTTTCCACTGGATTCACAGAGGAAGACCAGATCCATCTTGCCACCACTGGACCCTTCTACAGAATCATCTCTTCTCCCACAAAACCACATCTGCCACTCCAGGAGGACTTGATTGGACTGCTACCAACACCCTGACCAACAGGCTGTCAAGTTGTATTCTGACTTTGTCAGTGTTTTCTTTTTAGTTTGTTTGCCTTTTTGTACTACTACATTTTTATTTTTAATATTCCTAGTAAAAAAAGCTGTTATTCCTGTTCCCATATCTTTGCCTGAAAGCTCCTTAATTTCAAAATTATAATAATTCAGAGGGAAGGAGTTTACATTCTCCATTCCAAGGGAGGCTCTGGCTTTCCCTGACAGATGCCTGTCTTTCCAAACCAAGGCAAGGATCCATGTTTGTGTCAAGAACAGCACGTCAGAGCAATCACCTTGTAAACTGTCATGCAAAGTCAATATTAAGTTGCCATATTTGGTACCTTCAAGTCAGTAGAGAAGCTGTACTTACTGGCATTGGTCTTGGGGGCTACTGTGCAGCCATCACCCTTGGGAGCAATTCTTCTTTCTTAAGAAGGAATCATTCAAAATCATCCAGCAGAAAAATTCTCATTTGAACCATCAACATTGTTACCCTTTCCAAATAAAGGTCATCAGAACTGGACTATGGCATGAAAAGTTATTAGCAATATGCTCACAAAATATACAATTTAGCATTGGCACAGGACACTTGGACCAAATTCAGTCTTGCTTGGAATGGTCTAATGTAGGCTATATGAAAATCTGATGAAGCTTCAATCCTATTGGCAACATGTGCCCCAAGGCCTGGAGATGACTGGAAAAAAGGTAAAGCTTGCAAAGACTACACTTCTTTCTCTCAGTGCAACAGTGCTTCCTGAAACATGAAGGTAAATCCCCAAGCAGGTGGTTAAAAATAAATAGCATTGGCATTTCATGTATGACCACCTGTTTGCATAATGTAAGTTGATATGTTCACAGTCCTGTGAAATACCAGTGCCAATGGCTGGTTCCTTTTTATTCTTGAGACTTGAAATCATTTTTTTGTGCATATCTTCAACCTGGGGCACTAGCTGTAGCAGCTGCAGTGTTGTACACACTCTTATGCACACACATATTATTCCCTTAAATAACTCACCACTGGGCAGAAAATTAGAACATTCAAACATCCAGTATGAGGTAGTAGGCTGACAAAATGGACATCTGGATTTTATATTAACACTAACAGTGTGGTTCCCAAATGTTTGGCTTTATTTATATGACATGGAAAAGCAAATACAGAATCAGAGAATCACAGAATGAGCCGAGTTGGAAGGGACCCACAAGGATAATCAAGTCCAACATGATAAATCATTAGAATATATTTACACTACACTGTATCCATGGAGGCATGGTCTAATTCAGGGTTTATGCAGTGATCTATGTGAACAAGGTGTTGGGATTAGCTCTTCTGGGAGTTCCACCTAAGAAACCTGTGGGAAAATGAGCTTGAGATGGCACAAGGTGCTTTCTTGCACCAGCGAGGCAACAGAAACTGCTGGTGCTGAAAGGAGGTGGGTCCCATGAAGTAAGAAAAATGGGAATGATAATCTTGGCAGAGGATTGTGTTTATTCAGCATTTGCCATCAACAAGACTACTGTGTTTCTCCCTGTAGAACACATGGTAGACAGCAGTGATGAGGACATGGAAGCCCAGGAAAGGCTTTTAATGGCAGAATTCTGGTTGCAATTGGCATTTTAGGCTTTTCAGTGATTCAGGTTTGAGCATGGAAAAAGGTCTGTTGCCCAAATAACCCATAGCTCAAAATGTCTCCGACTTTCATATCCTCTATCTTGACCAAAGGGCCCTCAAGATTCAGAGGCAAAAAGAGACGAAGGAATAGAAGAGTAGCTCTCTCTAACTATTCCAGCTCCCTTTACCTCTCAGAGGCTTCATGTTCGTTTGCTTTCTAAAGGTCTGTTGGACTTTTACCTGCAATGTCCTAAACACTCATTTTAACCACTCAGGTTCCTTACTCCTTCACATTGCTTGGTTTTCCAGCTGCTGCCAGATCCAGTCCCCACGAAGATGATGTTAAAACCTGGAATTTACAGCTATGTCTACACTAGTAAAACTGGAATAGGACAGATCCTGTGCTCCCCAAACAGTAAGGACAAGAAATCAATACCCTACCCAAGAACTGGAAGTACCCTTCAAAATGAAAGAGTCTCAGTCGGGTGACGAGAAATTGAAAGAAAGTGTTAATATCCCTTTGATCCAGCATCACTTCCCATGTTCCATGACCTGTGAATATATTTTTGCCTTTTTTCATGGTGGTTTGAGTATATTTTCATAAATAAAGCAACCGAGCCATCTTTTCAGCAAACAAATAAGACCCCAGAATACTTGAATCATATTTGTTTGGTTATTTTGAAATGCCTTTGCTGACATTTATGGGAAAGGAAGTTTTCTTTTTCCAGTGTATTCTGTGACATTCTGGTAGCTTCAGATGAACATTTTCCAGGACTCAAGACAAATTCAGGCTGGGTCAAATAATTAAAATTAATATTTTATGCATTGTATTTTAGAAAAAAAATAGAATGAATCAGCAAGACAAGCAGAATTATAAAGCTTTATTAATTGAGAATCAAGCTCCTTCAAAAAGTCCTGTCAGATACTGCAGTATATCTTGAATTAACATTCACAAGAGAAGGCTGTGACCAAAGTGTGTTTTGGAGATATTTGAGAGTGATCATATAAGTGTCTGAGAACGTAAATAAGGTGAAAATCCAACCTCTTTAGACACCAAGGATGTATTTTTGAAATTACGAAATTTGATTGCTTAAATTCAGTTGATGGAAATTATTCAATTAAAGATCTATGGACCATTCATTTGATGAATATGGGTTTTTTTAAAAATACTTAATATTCATTTTTATCTTTGACTATTCAATTTCTGCTAAAATCATCAAAACCCCCAAATTATATCTAAATAATAAAATATTTCCTATATGTCAGTTCAGACAAAGCTGATCTACTGAAATGTTTTGATTCAGAATTTTAACTAATTTTAAAAGTTTTAATTCTGTTGCCAATGCATGTCACGTTTCATTCCATGTGTATCCCAATGTCTTGGGATAAAGAACAGCAAATCTCTCCTTCATCCATCACTCTGATTCCTTACAAGAACTCTGATCATTTTGCTGACTTGTTATCCCCGCCATCACTCACCATGGACTCACTAGGACAATTTACCATAACTATAAAACAAATTATTATGACAACTTAGGGAGTGAATCCACAAAGGATAAGGCTGAGGACTGCAACATTTCACTTACAGACATTTTACTGACTTCTTCACAGGGAGAAATAATTGACTAGAATTTTGAAAAACTCTATTTTGGACACTGGATGTGTCTGTGGTACTGCAGCAGTACTGTAAACACTTGGAGGTGAACAGGACTAAATAATTAATGCAGCTATTTTCAATATTTAGCTGATTTGCTCCGCGTCTAGCTCTGCAGCTATGTCCGGTTGGAGACACAGAGGTCTGGCTCTTTCTCAAGCTGTCAGCTCACTAAAGAGCCAAGAACTAATAAGATTTCAATAATTAAATTATTGATATAAATATTAATATAATTTCATACTAATAGTTTGCCTGCATTTATTCTTCGAAAGTAAAAAAATAAAAAAGCTCTGCTATTCATTCAGTGGATAAACATTTGCAAAGCTGACATTTAATATTTTCTTCAGCACAAAGTTGCTTCCTATAAAGATGAAATTTGAAAGATGGAAATGATTCCTTAATTTGAAATTAATTCTGGGAGAATAAATTCAGTCAGAGAAGGGGAAACTTTGGAAAACTTCACATTGATATTTGGGAGGGCATTTCAGTCTTTAATTTTTAAGAATTTGCATTTTGAAAATTGCAATTCTTTTAAAATTGATTCCCAAAGATAAAGCAAATGTGTTTAAGTTTGGCTCAAACAGATTATTCTTCCTGTTCTATACAAATACAATGATATATATATATACAATATATCTCATGGTCTGAGGTTTTTTTGTTTTTCATGGAAGAAATAAATAAAAATAATTGCTCTAATTTTTAAAGTTATTAAAATTATTTCCTCTAAAACTTTATCTTACATAGACAAAAAATAAAAAAAAATTCTAATGTTTGACTTGCAGATAAATATATAGCAATTGTAAATACTCATGTTTATATGTATGTTCTTGCAGGGTCTCAGACAAATTCTTGTTAAGTTGCCAGTGCTACTGTTCTTGACACAGATATTTGCTCCCTAGGATTGACCTAATTCTGCAAGACAGGGAGCAACCTTCATATTGTGATGACAGCACTGATTCACTTCAAAAGTCTTTGCATAGACACCAGACAGTGTCCCTGAGTGTGGTAAATCGATGAATAAGAAGCAAAAATGTGGGGGTGTAGACCTCAAATTCAGTCTTCTGTTTCCCAGTGAATATTTAGTAGGGAAAGAGTGCATCCAATTGCTCCTCTTGCAAGGCTTTAGAAAAGAATTTTCAGTCAATGTATTCTGGTTTACAGAAGTAACCCTCTCCAAGAATAATCTCTGAAGGCTTTATTAAACAACAAACAGTTCCTAAGCTCTCTGACCAGAAGCCAAGGAGAGGCCACAAGTGACACAGAGACTGGCTCTGTACACGGACAGCTGATTTGGCAAGGCGAGAACCAACATACTGAAGAAGGCCTCTTGGTTTTTCTTTCCCTTAAATCTTGCTCAGTACTGAAACTGCAAGAGTTGTAAACAGGTTGATGTAAGTGAAAGTATTTCAAATGATCTCTTTCTTGTCTTAGAACCACTGGCTAAACTGGGATAATTGCTTGAACTGGTTGAGGTAATCACTACTTCGGCGAAAAAAGTATTTTAATCCAATGTCATAACAGCTCTTTGTTATATTTGTTGCTATGAAAGTGGTCTCAAAAGAGACAGTATGATTATTTTTGTTCTTAAACTTTTTTTTCCCCCCACAGGGAAATCTTCCTTTAACTGAAAGGCATATGACCCATGGTGTTCTTTGTGTTCATTTTTTCCCCCATTTTTGCTTTGTTCTCTGTACAACCCCAAACAGCTTTCTGGCTGACCTGTGTGCCTATTGACTGAAATCAGTTGGGAGAGTGGAAGAGTCCTGAGAATATTCTCATCGTTAGGACCAAGATGTTCAACTGATACAAGAGCCAAATAATTTTTGGACTCTAAAGTGCAGGTTGATTAAATTATATGAATAGACTTACAATAACTTATTTCTATCTTTACCAAAAATGCAGACAGAATATAGAAAGAATATTTTAGCCACTAGAAAACAATCACATATATTTTTAATTTAATTGTATCATCATCATTACTTAGTTATATTATAGCATCCTCTCCAGATTTTTCATGTACTAATCTCCTTCTAAAAAAAAGCCGTAATGGAGTTAATAGAGAATCACTAAGACACCTGCCACATCAAATTCAACACAAGCAAAGGACTGACACTGACAAGGCAGCCAGTCTGAGCTTTCTCAAAATCTTTACAGTTTTGAAGGAATTTTTAAGATTTATGAAATTACATTAATTTTAAAAGACAAAAAAAAAAAGTTTAGAAACAATTTAATTCAGTAACTGGAAATGATCTGGAATGTAGAGACAATCACCAAGAATCACATTTGGGAGAACTGAGTGTATGGTGCAGGAGTTGGGGCAGCTCCATTGGCATCGCTGGAATTACATTAACCTAAAAGGACAGCTTAGGTCTGGGATCTTTAATGACTTTACACTCTTTTAAATAATGTGAAAACAACTGGAGTCAGTCCCAATACCAACATGCTTCAAAACCTGTGGTATATAAAACCACATGCAGATTACAAAGTGAATCTCATGTCCTGGCATTTTCAAACAAGTCATACGTGGGTAAATTAAAGACAAATTCTAAAAATTATCACTGAAAGACTGTCCTAGTCCTTAGTGCTTTGCAAATCAGACCATTGTCACAACAAGAAAATATAATCAGGTCTTCAGGTGCACCCTGCCCCACCCACACCCTCCCCTTTGCTGTTTTCTCTGATAGGCATTATGATTTGTCCAAAGATCAGAACATCAAGTAGGAATTTCAGGAGGAAATGTCTGGATTTCTCCCATAATGAATGCATTACATAGTTAGGGGAATTTTGTTGATTGGATTGACTTTGATACAAATAGGCTTGAAAAGGGGTATAAAATTCTGGTGGAGGCTAAGGCAGCTGGCCAAACTGCTCTCCTAAGGTTGCAGGCAGCTTCTGGGTTGATCATCCCCTGGCAGGGAGGTCTGCAGGGTACATCCAGCCCAAAGACAAGTAACACTCACCTTTGGAGAGGTGAGCGAAAATGCTAAGATCTGGTCACATGCAGAGATAAAATCCTAAAGTAGCTACATAGGGGCTTTGTTGCTTTCCAATTGTTCATTCTTTAAGGCCAAAGACTTTAAAACTGTATGTTTCTAGCTGGACCCGCTTATCACTTTAGACCTGCTTATATTTTATAGTGCACTGATAATATTTAGATACAGTATTAGCAATAAATATAATCACAAGTGGTATTTCTCATGCCTAACTGAGAGACTTCTCTTCACTACTCTGCTACAGCTGTTATTAAAAACAAGCAATTTTCTTCTTGCTCTTAAGTATTGTAGAAAATTAATTCTCATCAAGGCTGTGATTCTTAAAGGTTTGGCCTTACAAGAGGACACATCACCACAGAAAAATGAAATCTCATATAAAAAGGTTAACTCTCAAGAGTCATTTTAAGATCAATCAGAAATGATTCCTAGAAGAAACGTCTTACTTTCTGATAAACTATGAGACTATGAGTGTATCAGGAAGGACTCGATGCAGTTGCCCAGACAAAGGCTCCTGGTGCCATTTGAAATGTCCAAAGGTAGCTGACAAGGTGCCGCTGGTTAAGGGGAAACAGGTCTTACCAGAGAACTGCTTTGTTGTGGAGCAGCAGTTGGAAGCCAGGTTGTCTATGTGATTTATCTCCCCCTTTTAGGCAGCTGAAAGGGGGATGAATGCTAACATGTTTGTCATTAGTAAGGCATCAGAGTATAGAAAAGCTGTAAAAAATGAACACATATTTTGATATCTCTAGCTCTGAAATGAAGACCCTAACTCATCCTAGCATTAGTACTTTATATTCAGTTGAAGTTAAAAATAACTTTGGGGTACTGGAGCAACTTTGCCATGAAAAAAAAGGAAGTCAAAAGTTCTGGGAAATTCTTTTATTAAATTGAAAAAAGATATTAATATAAACATCTCAGTTTCAGGAAACTCTTGGGAACAAGTTTTAGAAACAAATCAATAAAATACTAGTTTTATAATTGATGAATCTGAATTTTCTTTGGATTTGCGTGACCTACTTTGGAGATATTTAGCTGACAGAGTGCTAAGAAATATTGTAGATGATTTATGACTGATAATGTTCTTGTGTTTTAAGGTTTGCAAGAAATGCTTGCTGCTATCTCCCACTGGCTTTAGGATAGCATCCGGTCTTCTCTGATTCAATGCCAACAATGATAACTCATTTCTTCACCATGTTCCATTTTGGTTACACGAATGCAATTTACTGAAACGGGAAAGCATCAGCCCTGGGAAAGTTGTGGCTGGTACAGATGCAGGAGAAGTTCTCTTCCTCAGTCCCATCAGTCACAAACCCTTTGATTTGCACTTGCAGCCCACACACCATCCAGATTGGTCTCCAGAGATGAACTCCATCTTCTCATAAATTCAATAAAATTCTGTGGATCTTTGGGACACTGGGTTAAGGATGTGCAGTTGGTGAGATGAGCTCAGGCCTAAGTAAGGCTGTGGTGTCCATGCCATTTCACTCCTTGTCTAAAAAATTACTGTATTAAAATTAATTTTACTATTTGAGAATCCAAAAGAAAAGAAGTGTTTTTTTATAAAAATGAAATATAGTAAGATTTGTTTCCCAGCTCATGGGATGGAGGGAGTTCCTGGGTGTGGAGTCAAGTACAGGTACTGAATTTATTGGCTTATATAATATTTAGGTGTCCATATTTAATGCATACAAAAAATTATTGTAATATATCTTATTGATAATTCTCCAGGATTTCTTTTAGATACTGCTAAGCCTTTGAGTTATGCTATAAATTAGAATTGCATCTAAATGTAGAGTTTGATAGAACTTCAGTTGAAAGCCTTCAGGAATATATTGATGGATTGTCACATATAATGCAAAGACCAGAGGCTAGATGTAGACTGTCTCTTTTTCTAAAATATCCTATGTTTATGTACAAACATAAGAATAATTCCACCCCTCCTGTCATGGGCAGGGACACCTTCCACTAAAAGAGGTTGCTCAGAGACTTTTTTCCCTGTGTGCACATAACCATTCCTATCAGTTTGCTCTGCTTCCTAACAGGAAGAAATCCAACACCTGAAGGAACGCTGACTATGTTGGTTTGATCTTCAGGAATCTTTTGTGGAATATTTTGTGTACATTTTGCAATAATTTGAAGTGGATTATATGCAGAAAGCTTTAAGTTTTTGGTTCCTTTGGTCTATCACCTAATGTCTCCTTTGAAAATGCCTTAATCCAAAGAAAACTTGGAAAATAACCTTTTTTCTAGAGAATGGGAACATTACTTTGTAAACTCACCAATAACAAAGTGCATCCAGTTTACCTCAGAACATATACATTAAAAAAAAGGACAAAGACTTAAAAAAGCACAAAGAAAAAATCTGCTGTGAAAGGTATGTGAATAAAAAAGTCATACAGAAGAACAAGAAGAAAAAAAAGAGGGGATAGAGATAGAGAATGTCACCACAAGCCATACCAGCTAAAATCCTGATAACAAAATATGCAAAATATTTCTAAAGTATACTGCAGCCTACCCGCTAGCCACAGAGTAATAAAGACCTCACATAAGCAAGGACATTACTTAACATCTAATCTTCATAGACAGATCAGTTCCATATAGTCTCAAAGTTCAGAGAGGAGCAGTCAATTACATTTATTGTGAATATTTTGCCAAGTCAAGACAGGGTTCAATTGTACTGAATGGTTCCTAATGTCATTGAATATCATTTTGCTAAGGTTTCCAGCTGGAAACTTCATTCTCTCACTGTCTCCTTTAGTCTCTTGTGTTTATTTTACAGTTGTATTTATGGCAGTAGAATTACTGAACCAGCCTGTGCAGCCACAAGATGGTTATTTTCAACAAAAAACGTGTGAAAAATGTTCTGAAAGCAAGTGATTCAGATTACACTCTTCAGTCCTAATCTCATGTTTATAATTAATGTCCAACCTCTAATTTTATTTTTTCAGGGCCTTTTCAGCTTCTGAAAATCATTGTCTAAGAAAAAAGGGTGAACTGTTTTACCAGATTTTATTAGAAATAATAAAATTAGATACTCCATTTGTAAATTGTGGTTGTGTATTCTGGAAAACCATGCTGGAATTAGTATGAGCATTTATTGCACATAGACCATAAAGCTAGCTGTGTATTGAGAACCACTCCTTGCTCCCACAGTCTCATTCGCTAACCCACTGCCTACAGCATGACAGCGGTGGCGCCTTAACTATATGTACAATAGAAGAGTTTTACTATTGAGCAGTCAGATTCTTCTTCCTCCAAATCTGGCAACATTATGATTGTTCTGCGTTGGCAAATGTAAAGTTGAAAGCAGCCCATTGCTGTGAATCTCACCTACAGCTACATGACTGTACACAAATTTTGGAAGTTTGCATGAAAGACAAGAATAAAGGAATCCAGTGGGATCTGAAAAGAAGGGTAGTTCCTGTACAAAATGAGGGATGTCATCTTCAGGTGTTTCCATATAGGCAGTTCCACAAGAGACAGGTGATTGCAAGGGGGATCAACCAGCAAAGTCCTGAGCAAGTCAAGGCGCTGTGAATCAGAAAACCCTGGCTGATCAGCTGAGTATTTCTCACTGCTGATCTATTGACTTGATGTCCACAGACCATAAATCTGAATGCACAACAGACATACATATTGATACCCAAGGTTATTAATCTAGATCTGCTTCCCTCTATAAGGTTTAGTTGCCTAAACAGAAAGACAGAGCGACATCTGGTGTATCTGTATCTGAGGGGCCTCTGTTCTCTCCTTCAGGTGGGTGAGGGTTTTTAGCTCCTGTGTCTTTAGTGTCTGTGTTGCATGGATAACAGCCTGAGTAACAGAACCACAGTCTAAAAGAGCAAGAGAACACCCCCCCACACACACACTCTGGAGAGGGGAGAGACATTTATTTTAGGATTTTATTTCTAAAAACTTTTCTACATTGCACCAGCAGAGGATGACTGTAGAAGCAGGTGGACCTTTTTTGCAGGACAGTGGAGAAACTTACACTATAACATTGCTCTTATCATTTATTATTATTATTTTATAAGTTCTATGCCTCTAAAGTAACTTCAGTTTTTGCTTCTACTATTTTTTTTTTGTTTTGCCTTCAATTCCTAAATATCTACTGTGGGGTTTTGTGCAGCAAAAATGCCAGGTTTGCAGTGTCACATGTTGCTGCTGCACAGAACACTAGTTTTCATTCATACATTTATCTTCCCATTTGCCCAGGCCCAGCCACTTTATGTTTAATGAATACATGTATTGTTCAGAAATGGATGGTTAAAATTTCCTGGGGTTTTTACAAATTTGGTATTAAAAATGGTTAGATAAAATCCAGAAACATTCCAGAGAGGAGATAAGGACCTTATAGCTGTGTGCCCTCACCTGCAGAGAGCATGTCCTGGTGGGCTTGGGTCCAGGGCCAGACACTAAACATTCAGCAGACAGAGATATTATTGCATTTTTCTTTTAGTTATTTCTTCTTTCCCTGAGCTTTTGCTATATTCATACAGATTTAGTTAGGCAAAGGAATTCTTATTTTTCTTTTGAATCGATACCCACCTGTTCCTACTCTAGCAACTTCTGCTTACAATCCGTGTCATCCTTGCGTTGTGAAATTTGCAAAAAATATACAATGTTATAGAGGAAAACAAGGGTTCCAAACCTATATTTAATGATATTTTCCCATTTGTTTTGATGTGGCCTGCAAAGCAGCATTTCTGTGTCTGGAAATTAGGACTCTCAGACAGACATGTCACGCTCATAGTATTGTAATTTTTGACTTTTTTCTTTCTGTAATTGTAAAGTCTTTACCCTCCTGAAAGTAATATTTTCCAGGAGTGGAAAGTACTTGTACTTAACAAACAGAAAAAGCTCCCCAGATGCTACTGTCATGCAAAGAAATAAGTTAATTAAGCACTAAGTATATTTTAAAAAGTGTCAAGACTGAGCCAGTACTTCACAATAAATTTCTGCTTTTTCAGACTGTGAACTCCTGCATGAAAATGCAGCCATTGGACTGGTAGGGGAGTGATAGGTTCTAAATGATAGGTTTTTTCTTACTGCTGTTAAACAGATAGCAGATAATTTCCATTTAAAATACACAAGGAGTCAATTTATGTCAGGTGTTTTTCTGATATATGGAAGACAAGAGAGGAAGACAAATATAGGGACATAAGAGAATTTATTTGTAGACTTGTATCTACTTTAAGACTATCAAAATCTGGGAGGATTCTGGCTGTGAAGATAACTGGAGTGTACTTGACTTGCTCTAAATTCTTGTGTTTACAATTGAAGACATTCCTGTGAGAAAATATAATGGAAAAGGAATTTATCAATTCCACTGGACTATGAAGGAAGAATTGAAAATCTTCTGCTTTTGCAACAACTTTGAAGGCTGAAGTTGTTAAGATACCCTAAGCTGCTTTAATTTGTTGGACTCCTGCACCTTGGGAGTTTATGAATCTCCAGTGAGATATTTTTGAAGAATTCAGTTCCAATTTTTCTGGAAGGAAACATTTTAAGATGTTCTTCCAAAGGAAATATTACATATCTATCTATATTGTGAATAGATGGCTAGACCTACCTCTTCCCTACTAAAGCATTTGGGTTTGACAGTAAAAAATCCCCACACATGGGAAATTTAAGTTCTTAAATAGATCTTGCATCTTCCCTAACACACACACATTGTGATGCTGGGGAAATTGCCTGTGTAAAGGTGAATTATGTGTCCTTTCTTTCAGAATCAAAACTCTGAAACCATGATGGGCACTTGAACTTGCCCCTGTCTACAGTCAATGTTTCAGGTGATCTGACATTTATGAAAACAAGTATTTCCCTTATTAGTCACTTTCTCCCCACCCCGTCCATGCCCAAGTAGTAATAGTAGCAGTAGTAGTAGCAATACTAAGTGAAATTTTTTAAAAAGAAAAAGAGATGGGGAATTTTGGCTTTGGGAAAGAGGAACACAGAAAGGTTGAAAGGAAACTTTAGTAGAGTGTTAACAATTTGCTATGGCTACCTCTTCTTCCACCTAATCATAATGTGTATCTCTCTAAAAAAAAAGGTAATTTTTCCACTTTCCCAATAAAAGACCTTTTCTCGTAATTCTATTTTTTTTTTCTCTCTAACCTTGCATCAATAAAAATTAAACAGGAATTTGGCTTATAAATGATACGAAGCTAAAATTATTTTTTTATGGTTAAATAGTTATCTAAACTACAAGAAAATATTATTGCAAGTAATTCAATTTTTTGAAATTCAGAAGTGGAAGTTTAGTCAGTGTCACCTTGTATTTTGACTGTAGGTACAAGGAGGCACAAAAGTTAGAGGCATGAACCTCTTGTTCAGACAATGGGGGGAGAAGGGAAGCAAGAAGAGCACCTACAGAGAATGAGCCACAGAGAAGGAAATGAAACTCCAGCATCAGTTCCTACATCCCTCTACCAAGTACAACATGGCAGTAATCATAACCCACCTGGGTGTGTTAAACATTCACCCATGTGCAGGCAGCCAGTGCAAAACCAATGCACCGCTTTCATGCTCAATTTAGAACTTCACTTACATAATTCCATTCCTCTGCAGAGGCTCACAGTCCTGAGATAAAAGCAGTAGTTATATTGCATGAACTCATGTCAAATACTTGCATCAATCAGTCCTTAATACTCTGTTCTCCTGTTCTTGTTATTGAGTAAACCCAAAGGTATAGTATTTTTGATTTAACAAGACTGGACCCCACCTGCCCACCCAAGATAAACATATGCTAAAGAAAAAACTACATTTTGTTCAAAGTTTCAGATTTAAAATGTAAATTATAGCATTAGGTCATTGGCCTGTTTTATGGGTGAATAAGTGATGTTTACAAAGATTTTATTACCAAGTAACATCTTCATTCAAAGCATGAACAATCACTAGATAACTATTTCCAAATTTAAGCACAGATGGGGAATTCTAGTCACTGGCAGACAGAAAATTCCATATGAAAATCATTGATCCTCTGGGCTGACTTGTCTGCATCTAAAGATGGTGATTAGGAGACACTTTGTTAAGCATCCAGCATTTCTATCATACAGATGTTAGTTCCTTTCATTCTCATCTCTCTTGCCTCACTGTTTATCTTCTATGAATTATATCTGAAATTTTCAAAGATGTCCAGTACTTTAATCAGCAGGATTTGACTTGTAGACTTCCTGAATGCTTCTACAGAATTCAATTCATGTCCACAAGATGGAAAATGTCAACCAGTGCGCTTTACTATATGCTTCATTCCAGAAATTTTATGTACATAGAACCAAGGAGACTAATCCATAGATTGTTGTGCAGAATTCCATTGTTCTCATGTGAAAATTACTGTCTATGAGCGTACATATATGTACATTAAATGAGAACGCATGTTTTTACATAGCTGTGGTTTTCTTAACTGAAGAATAAAACTGAAGCTTGACCCTTTTTCAGAAAAAAAAAAATTATGCTCTCCTGGGATTTTTTTAAAAATACAGGCTAAGAGATTTTTGTTTCTTTTTTTCTTCTTGGTTGCAGTTATCCTTCTGCTAGCCTGTGGGCCTTTAGGGTGAGGATCTTTGTACCGCAGCTGGTCTGAGTACTAAACTAATTTTCGAACCTTAGGAAGAATAGCATGCCAAAAGAAACCTAGCAAAATATTCACATTGATGTCAGCATTATGGAGTAGAGCAGTATATAGAGACATCAATCTACAGCAGTGCTACATTATTCTTTACAATGTACCTAAGTAAAATGAGGAATAGATTTTAAAAAAAAGGAAAAACAACAACTGTCTTCCCCCGCCCCAGGCTCTATCCCCAACTTTCAGAATTAACAGGCAGCAGAGAAAAATAGATGGAAATATTTTACTGATTGAATTTTTAGGGTGAGAAGTAAGCCACAGAAAGATTGAACCATGTGATGTCCTAGAGGTTGTTTGTGACATCCTGGGGCAGAGCCCTGATCACTCAGATCCTGGATGGAAATGAAAATGTCAAGTTTCTAGAAACTACTGTAGATTAAAATGCAAAGTCTTGTCAGTGATGTGTTATTTACAATTAAATGACGCATATAAGTGTTCAGTTATAAAGGAACTGTTTGATTTAAATGGGAGCAACCCATTTCCTTGACCACCAAATTGAGCATCTTCAGCTTTCAAAGACAAGCACCCGTGACACAGATCCTCAACTCACCAAATACAGCTGCAAATAGAAAATGTACATATTGCCCAAGATTTAGTTCTTCTGAAGTGAATAGGAGTGTTATTACTGGAGTTCATCATATAGTGGTCATATGAAGTCCATGCTAACCAGAATAAATATTTATTGCTATGCAGAACTATTTGCAGGTCTGAACTCTTAGAGATGACAGAATACTGAGTTTTACACAAATTAGGGGCTTATAAAAATTAATTAATTTTTTTTAAAATTAATTAAGTAAAATAAAGTAAAACTATTACTGTCCATAATAAGCAACTTCATCAAATTAAGTTATTAATTAGCTCTCAAGGATATCGTGATATTAAATGAATATTACAATATTAAATTATTTGTAAATAACAAAAATTTTTCCTTACATTTTCCAAGACAATATTGGATCTACCTTTACAAAAAATTGCAACTGCTCCATCAATTCTCATCTTCTTTCCAAAATACTGAAAGCTGATCTGCCTTAAAAATTCACTTTCTGTTGAACAGCATCTTTTTCAGTAATCTCTGTTACTAAGGATAAAACAGTTGTGCACTAATGGATAACTCTTGTAAGAGCTACTAAATGATTGTGTGTTTGAGACACATGAAAGGCCAAACAGCTTGGAATTAACTTCAGCTATTGATAAGATGAGATATGAACTTGGTATGCACATTGAATTAATTATCCTAAGATGATAACTGGCAACAGTTTAATAAGTCTTAATTCTTTACCTAACCTAGTAAGGCTTATCTAAGACTTTGGGGAATAGCTGCAGATGATGTTAAAAGTTTCATTTGAAATATTTATTAGGATTTACTCTGAGAAGCTTGGAGGAAAAACTGTCTGTCTTTCCCACAAGGTCTTCAACCACAATATCTTCCAAATACCTTTTTCTATTACATAAATTTTGTACCTCGACATTGGTGCCTCAACATTTATTGTATTTGGCTCTTTTGCAAACCACCTCTTTCCTATTTAAAAAGTCTCACAGTTATCATTTACACCTACATCCCTTCTACAGCATGTAAGAGAGCAACTCTTACTCCCCTGTGCATACTTTTATGCACCAAGCCTTTTTAGTAGGAGCATTACTGGGGTCCTATATGTTTTGGTTGGTCAAGTGAGGAAGTAACAAAGTATATATACTCAAATACAAGTTACTATTTATCAGGATGTAAAATAATCTCATGTCAATCAGAATTAGAAAATAATATTTCTGACATGGGAAAGGTTCAGACCACTGAAGAACTCAGGAGCAACTTTGAATCCACGCTGGGCCATTATTGCATTAAGTGTGCGGAATCTTGAAGTTAAGTACAAGCAGACCTAGGATATCTCAGAGCATTTTGAAGTATGAGGTTATGCATTGCTTAACTATAAAAGTCAAAAGGACAAAGTTAATATAGCATAAGAGAAAGAATGAAGGTGCAGAACAGGCTATATTGGCAAATATTACTAGAGAAGGAATCAAAATAAATGAGTCCGTATGATACATTAGCAAAGACCTTGCTATTTCCACTGAGGATAAAATAAGAAGGCACAACAGGAAACATGGAAACTAGGAAAAGACATCTTATTTTATTTTTATCTTTGTATAGCAAAATATCGCAACTCTCCTCCTAGGCCTCCAGTAAGGTCTTCTTGAGGGCTGCGACCTTCCCTAGCGAGTTGCCTTGAACAAGACAGCCTCAATCCAGGTGGCGCAAGGCACCTCGGTGGAGTGATTTCAGGCTCAGTTGTGAAGGGTGAGCCCATCAGCTCTGGCTGGGCTTGGCTGCTGGGGCAGCTCTCCCAGGTGGGGGTAGTCTCAGGCGGTGCAGAACGATACAGCGGGAGCCAGGGGTGATCTCCGAAGGGCTTCTTTATTTCATCTCCACCGACGATTCGAAGACCCCTAAGGGTCTAGCTGCTGGGGCTTTATACACATTGAAAAGGGGGCGGGGTCTTACAACTAGCCAATGGGATTAGGGATTGAGAAAAGGGACCAATCAGGGAGGTCATTAATAAACAAATTAGGGGATTGAAACTGGGCCAATAGGAGGGGAGCACCAGGGTATGATACAACAACCAATCAGGGGAAGGATCCAAAACTGACCAATCGGGGAACAGAACTGGGGTACAACACACTAACCAATCAGGAACTAAGCAATTAACATACAAGGAAGAACATTTCAACTGTGCCAAAAAGAAATGGCTGACTTACTTAAGCACATGTGGTGATTCTTCAAGGGAGTGCTGGATGCACTGCCCTTTCTATGTCCTCTTCGGCGGCATGGGCCTCCATAGCAAAAAAATTACGGATATATATTCTGCTGTCTTTATTTGGATTAAGGATCCTTTTTTGGTTTGTTTAATTCAGACAAGTGTCAGACAGTTTAATGACAAGAAATCAAAACATTAAAAATGCTACATAGTACACAACCAGAGCTGAACACTGCTATATTCTCTAGTTGTTAAAGTTAGATAATTATTTCAGAAATTTTGCTATTACAAGGTAACATTGTCTGCAGTCTGGCATGTTCCAGAGAAACTTTTTATTAGGTGATCAGCTCTGGATTCTTAATACACTCTTGCGTTAAAGTAAAATTTCTGTATCATTTAGCTTTTAATGGTCAAAATCCAAAGGGTTTCTCTTTCTAAGTGTGTTTTCAATAAAGTAACTATTTTAAACTTTCTAATTCCTTTTTAATGTAGCTGGACACACTAAAAAGTCTGTTTTTTCATTCCATTAAATATATTTAAGGATGTAATCAGGTCATTACCTAAAATTGGTCTCTTGTTGTTCAAATATGAGTAGAAATGATGAAATATAGAAGTGGAACAGAAATAACTAGTATGTAAAACTAATTTTACTTGCAGGTGTACATATATGACCTTATTACAAAGTTATGCCTAAAGAAAACTCTCAAGGAACAATGAAGTAATGATCTTTCATGATGCATTTGCATTGCACAGCCAGAAAATGCCACAGATTGCTTTCCTCCATTTTCTGCCACAGGAATAGAAGCAAACCCCAAATATTTGCTGGGAGATAGGAGAGAATAGATATTCCTTTTTCCTCCATCATGTCCAGTAGCAACATGAAGCTAGAGCAGCTGAGAAATTGTGGTTCTGTGCAGTTAAGAAATTAAGACTAAATTAGATTCAAGTCCATCCTGAAAGGCAAAAAGGAAAGGTAACAGAAGGCAGTACCAACAACAGACAACAATGCTCACTGAGATGCCTCATACATCCAGAAGCAGGAAACTTTAGTGTTAAACACAGTGAGATATCACCAATGTCCTCTATTGTTGAACACAAATACTCTGACACATTGCCCATGTTAGCAAAACTCCTCTGATTTGAAACATGAGACTTCTAGACTGTGATAAGGGTACAGGCAACTATGGCTAGGATTAAAAAGTTTTGTGTAAATATCCTGTGTTCTGTAAAACAACTGCTAATGCACTTACATGGTCAGATCTGTCATCCTGGTCTTTTTTAGCCTTCTGATGTTTGTATTTTTGTAGTGGAGTTTTTTACAGATTTTCATGTAAACAAAGTCTTCTTCTCTTGAGGCGGGGCAATTGATAGACTTCTAGTTTGACCAGTGTGGTTAGAGGGATGTCAACCTCATTGTCCAATCCATGGTCATTGTCCAAATTCTATATAAATCGAAGTGGAAAAATAAACTCCCCTCTTTTTGCCGTGACGACGTGACCGTGTTCATGTCGTTCATTTCGTGTCCTTTAGAGACATAGATCTTTTAAACCAAATCTCCTTCTGGGCAGCTTGTAATACAGAAGATGAGGTAAATGTTTTCTTTGCTGTGAGTTTCCCCAAATAATTCCAATCTACTTTTGGTGAACGGAAGACCAGATCATTGCCTTATCAGTCTGTACAGCAGCTTCTCACTACCTTGAAGCTTTCACTATCTTGAAACTTATCTCCAACACTGATTCCCCCTTCCAAAGAATTCCAGGTCTTTAGATTCTCCCAGTGAGCCACATTTAACATGTCTAAACACTGAGGGCTTTTGTTTATTATTTTCTGCTTGGGATGGGATTTTAGTTTGTTTGTTTTTTTCCTTTTTTTGTTTGGCTCTTGGGTTTCCATTCATGTGTGCTGGCACACGTCATGTTGGCAATGTAGGCATCTATACCCCAGCACATTTAGTTATTTCATCCTTTCCTGGTCAGTAATTCAGCAATCAGCTTTGGAACTGGTCTATGGTATTAGTTCTGCAGATTTAGAGGAACTGAGCAGTAAAGAGTTATGACTGTTCACCTCCCATCTTACCCATTTATAACTAATTTCTAAATGTCTGTTCAGAATTCAATTTCCTCATTACCTCGAAGATAAATCCCTGGGGATCAGCCAGTTTCTCTTTAGCGTGAAGATTTCCCTTCTTAACAAGGTGAAATATGACCTGTTGTCCAATAATATTTTTTTATTTCTTTCTCAGATGAGAACTGTTGGCAAGAACACGGATATCGCAGCACAAATGGATTTTGTTGTAAATGTTATCTCTGATTACTGACCACAGGATTCTGGCATCGTAACAGGCAAAAATGGTGTCCTTTGTACTTGATCTGATGTGAGCTGCAGCTCTACTGATGAGAGAAAGAGAGGAGTGACAACTGTAGTTCATAAGTCACTATTATAATACCATGAGTAGAAAATAACATTTAGAAAAGTTTCAACTTTGGTATGAATCCATTACAGCCAGTGTTGTAAATTTAATACCTTGTTCTGGCAATTCCTTCATGCCACATCATGGGCAATGTTTCAATTTCCCCTTTAATTTCCCTTAAATTTTCATGAAATATTTATTTATTTATTTCTTAGTCACTCCTTATTTGGGTGTCAGATTAAGATAAACTAAAATAGAGACAAGTAATCAGACATCATATTTTTGTTGTTCATGGAACAGAAATACCAGTAATATCACAGACCATGAAGGACAACACCATTTGCTCTTCCTTGGGTTCTCTGCTTTCTCAAGAGCCATTACAGATGTGGGATGAGCATGTAGATTGAGTCCTGGGCTACAGATAAGAATCTGTATTGCGTGCCTCATGCAACATAAATGCCCCTTTTTCTGATAAAGATGCTGCTCCCTATTTTTATAGATGTTTCTGAAGCAAATATGTTCACATCTTGGTTTTTATTCATGGATTATTTACAGTGATGCTATTCAAAATATGTTACCTGAGACATGCATGTAATAATATGTGCTCTTTATTTGTTGACTTGCAGGCAATTACGCCATCATGACATAGCATAGATCATAGACTAGATGTCAGAGGACAGGAAGAAGCATTTGCAAAATATTAATATCCTGAAATAGCAATAAAAAGTACATCTTGGGAAAAAGCCTGGTTTTCATTATAAATAGCCTCTAGTATGTCTTGGTACTTGGCAAGGAATAACTCTTGCCCACACTTAATTCTGTTTCCCTTGAAAACATGGTTGGCCATATTGAAAATGCCCACTGAGAATAGTTCCTGGTCTGTGCTGAGTCCTTATTTATGCCTGGAACTTGTTGGTCATGGCCGTGACTGCTCTGTAGACCAGTCCAGCAATTTAGTGATATGGATGATGGAGTTTCAGGGTCAGGGGGCAGTATTTGGGAACATTCTTTTCACTAGTAAATATGTAGTCCCAAGAACTGCTCCTGGGCTGCAACATTGTCTAAAACACCTTTAGAGCTAGGGAAAGAGATACCCTCTTCATGGTTTGTATACCAAGTACATGTTCTGTATGCATGCACTTGCAGAGGCACTATGGTGTCCTGGATGAAGCACTAAACATCCAAGAAATCCACATTTGCAAGTGCTCAATAAAAAGCTTGTGTTTGCACATCAGGCCACTCAATGGAAAATGGCTCAAGGCAGGCCAGGAACATAACAGTGATTAACAACTCCCTTTTTGTTGTTTAACTATCATGTATCAAGCAAAAGAAACAGCTAGACACTCCTAGACTTCACAAGACTTCTGAATTCTGGGAAAATAAAAGATTCACAGCTTCAGTGAGCTTCTTTGGACAGTGAACTTTGCTCACTTGCACTTTGGGAAAACCCAGGCTGAGTCTGGGCCTTCAAGTGACCCTGCATGCTTATGGACTGATGCCAAATTAAGCAATGGACAGAGGCTTCAGGTAAGATGTCTGAGCTACTGGAGGCAGAATGAAAAGAAAAAATGCTGACACACGTGTGAATCAGAACTATAATTACATAATGTATCCAAATCCAAGAAATTTCTCAGCAACTCTTCAAAGAAGTTCTGTCAGATGCCATACATCACTGAGATAGCAAACCTGCATAAAGGCAGTATGGATTACATTTCTTGGATGTGAAAGCCCAAGGCAGTCTCCTCCCAGAGATCTACCAATGGGATTTTAAATTACATGGAACTTCTAAGCCAGCACAAATAGAGGATCAGCACTGGTGTAGTGCCTATAAAACATTTGAGAAGCAAAAAAATAAATCAAACAGATAACAAATGTGAAAAATCAAACACATTAAAAGCTATACAAAACAGAGACTGACATTTGCTGTGAAAACATGTTGATGAAGGATGAAGAAGATCAAGAAGAATAAATTTAAAAAGCTGTAAACTATATCCCACTAAAAATAAAATTAAAATGTCAAGAACATATTTATGTTTTATTGATAAATGGAGAATTAAATGTGATTGAGGAAATGCTTCTTTATTTTAAAGAGGAGAGGCAATAAATAATAGCTGTGTATGTAAGAAAAACAAAGGAAAAATGTAATGAAATTATAAATAAATAAATGAACCTGATTTTGATTTTGGAAAAAATGCAAATAAATGAACTTGCTGGTAATTTAGTTGGCTGTTTTTCAAAAACATGGTGGCACATGGAGTACATTGGAGTTCTTGAAGATCGTCTCACTGAAAGGGACAATGCTGCTTTTCAAATAGCATTCTGAACTTCAACTGATCCATATAAAGAACCATATCCAGCTTCTGTGATTCCAGCAACATCGATCTGCACCCTGTCATGCATGGAGACATGCTCTGAAAATTGCAAAATCAGGCAAAATCAGCATTACTTCACATAGAGACAGGTAACAAATGAAATTTCAAATTGCAGTGTGTGCCTGTAGGGAATGCCCTGCTTCTTTTACCAATCACAACACCAAATTTTGATTGTGGTGTTCTCTGTCAGGTTCTGTCCTACTCTACTACACCTCAGTGGCAACATGGCCTTTTCTGATGCTTTACAGTTTTAAGATACCACCTCTCCATTTAAATTTGAGATGACAGCCACGAGAAGCCTTACATTAGGATGTTTTTATCCTTCACCCTGGCCAAATACGTAAGGGGATCTGACACCTATAGATCCCTCTGCAGCAAGTGTGACACCCTTCTCCCTACTTCCATTTGTTTGAATACCTCTCCTTGGCCTAGTAGAAAAGGAGGACATGCCATATGTTCTACAAATAGGTCTTTAATCTTCATTCAACAGTCACTGTGTTGAGAAAAGAAAAATAAGTTCTTACATAATCCAAAATGTTCAAAAAATGCCAAGAATAACCCTAAAATCTTTGTTCTAGAAACAAAGTATGTATGGGAAAACATATAAACAAGGTGGGGCATATAAAATGGATTCCCAGTATTTAAAAGAAGACATACAATGCAATCTTACAATTTCAAAATTTTGAAATTTAGATGTTTTACATTAGAAGGTCTAGGATGTTACATTTTCTTAGAATTTTATATTTACTTTTAGAAAGAAAGTTCTCCATGTCAGGAATTCAGTCTTTAGGAGGAGGCATTAAGATTGTGCTAATTGCCAGATACACAGATTATTCTGTGCCTGTACAGAATGTAAAACACATTACAGACTTAATCCTGGCTGAGTCTTGAGACATTAGGATGATTCCAGATAACTGGAAAAATAAGGAGAGCAATGACAAAATAATCCTGATAAAATCTTTAAGGATGTGGCAAGTTACACTAATTAGAGTGTGAGCGATCTCAAGAACCATTGAATCACTTTGTTGTATTTCAGATTATACAGCCAGTCTTTCTGCTCAGTGTCTCTGAACAGCTAAAGCATGACAAGGAGAATTCAGCACCCTTTGGTAAGATTGAAGGAGAGCTGAATTCACTGCAGGAGTATTTCTGAAGTAGACAGTCATGATCCTTTCCTTTTTGGGACCTGACTTGTCTTGCTGGTCATGTAAATATATGCAAACATCAGTGCTTGAAGGAGTGAAGAAATAACCAGCACAAGTCCATGTGATATCTAGGACCAAACACGAGAAGCTGTTGACACCTTTACTCCTCTTAATGTATTTTCAGGATCAACACTTGCATAACCCTGAAAATAACTGTGACTGGCAGCAACTGATAGTTCCTGACAGACTCATGCAGGGCTTTTTTTATGTCATAATAAAAGGAGGCCCTCTCCTTTAAAATGTGTTAACTAAACCTTGTTTGCTAGAGGAAATTTATAGCACTCTCTTCCTTTCACATGTGTGTGTCTTAAGTGTAAAGCATTGTGTTAGGAGAAATCTGTCCAGCTGTAGTGACTAGTTTCATAACTACAAAAATCACTGCAGATTTCAGAATCTGTTAGGCAGTTACTTGCAGTGCTAGAAAAGGGGACACAATGTCATTTATGTGATGGAAGTTTTGCCCTAAAATGCTGACTTAAAATGTGACTCTGGAACATAACATCATGTTTGTTTTAATGTACAGAAATTACATCTTATGTCAGATTTAGTGGTTTTAAACCATCTGCAAAGGATCTCCATTGTGTAACTGGTACTTAAGAGGAGTATGGAAAGGACAGGAGTGGCAGGGAGGTGGGGGCAAAGAGTTTTGCAGTTGCATAACCACCATAACTGTCCCCATCACACCTCCTGGCACCTCCTCATCACGTACTACTGAGTGCTCAAGCTTTGCTCCCGTGGTAGTTTGTGTGATGGCAGAGGGGTGTAGGGCATGCAGGACAGGACAAGGCACAAGCTGCCTCCTGCTCCCCAGGAGCAGGGTGTGCCCCAGGCTGGGGGAGCTCACAGTGGCACGGAGATGCATGCTCCAAGGTGAGAATGCAAATCTCACAGTAAGCACAAATGACAAAATTCACCCTACTCCATCAATAGAAGCAGTCACTAGCAGCACCATTGACTGTGTCAGCCTCTGCAGCAACTGAACATTGAGAGCAGGAAAACAGCTCTTTTCTTTCCTTTTCCTCAGCTGGCTGATTTTTGTTTAATATGTTGTGTAGGTTGTAACCAGTTGGTAATAGACATTAGTCATAGATGGCACAACCATATTTCTTTGCTAATGAAAATATGGGCATGAAAAGGTATTTTTTACATTTTCCTGGTTTTTACAACAATGTAGCAATACTTGTATTTATATTTTTACACTTGTGGAAAGTACTTTTTTTTTTGAAAGAAAATCTTTCCTTAAGTGGTTATGCATGGAAAGTATCAAATAGTAATAATAAAAAAAACCAGATAGAGTGAGGATTAGGAGGCAGGATTAAAATTAAATGGCTACAAAAGCAACAATGGCAATATATAAATTCTGTATGTTTGATCACATGGTCAGCTATATTAATCTGTGTTTTAGCTGTACAAAATCATACTAAAAGAAGATGACAACATGAACTGAAGATATTCAGAAGACATTATAAATTGCAGTCATATGCTTTAAAATATTTGAATAAAAATCCCAAACTGATAATGTTGCACTTAAAATTAGGAAGCAAAAATGTAATTGTCAGCTAAATCTACACTAATGCATTATTCAGTTGTAGAACACATGTACTAAGAAAAGGCCAGATTGAGAGTCATGAGTTTGTAGGTGCCAAAACAAATGAAAATCATTGCAGAAAGTAGCCAAAACAGCACATCTGCAGCAGAAAAGAAATTAGTTGTCAGTCTGGCAGTAGCCACTACAAAAATAAAAGCAATATGTTACTTGATGGTAGAAATTTAGCAGATCTGAAGCCAGTTTTGTACTGAAGATTTACATACTGGAAAGAAGTGTTTTTATCTGGAGAAAAGGACTGTGAATGCCAGTAAAGCTGACTGTCTGCTTTTCATGGTTTACTTTTATGGAGGTACCCTTCTGAGGCAAGCAAAATGTCCAGTTTTGCAGTCTTGAGAACTTTTTGTATCTATATCAATTTATTCCAAAAATTCCACATACTCTTATTTGCACACAGTACGCTAGGTGCCCTGAAGGCAATAATCAGACCGTAAATAAATACTATAGTGAGGAAAGAAAATAATAAAATCCTACATACAACATAATATCCACTATCCTTTTTATAGGCCAAACCCATTCTTACATCCGCTGTGTTCTGTGAGGAGTTAATTCTCTGCATCTCACCACTGCTCTATTTTAACACCTGCTCAACTCACCCTTTGCCCATCACTAAAAAAATCCCAAGAGATCCTTTTTTTCTCTCTTTATGGAAGGAATACAAGTACTTTCACACAAATACAGGAACCCCTGCAATGAGTTGACAAATTGTCTGTTCATTTCTGCTCATTTCTTAAGCACTGACACAAGTAAATATTTTTTTAATGTTTATGTTCTATGTTGGTGACAGTTCTAGACATTTATGGGAAACTTTTCAAGCTTTTAGTCTCAAAATCTTTCAAGACTTTGAGCATGCAAACAGTCATAATCACCAACACGACATGAAGTGCCAGGATATAAAACATCCCTTTATCTCTACATCACATATGCATGCCTGCTATAATGGTGTCTCAACATTTATTGATTCTTCCAGACCTTTAATTCAAAGACATAAAATACACTCAGTGTTTGTCTGTATGTCTATAATTTTATATACCTAGATACAGGAATGTCACACAAAGCAACCTACAACTGTTATACATATTTTTTCATTATCAAATCTATCTAATGTAAGTACAGAGAAGTCGTGGTGGTAGATCTAGAAAAATATCTTTGTCTAGGGACTTCACCCCTCACAAGGGATGATTTCAGCATTAGGACTACTACCTTTCATTCTTATTTTCCTTTCAAGAACAAGCAGGAGTATTTTTAACATAAAAACATAATTCCTCACTTCTTAGGATTTAGTTCTTCCAGACAGGTAACAGTTTTATGTGATCTTGTACTTATTGGTCAAAACAAGCATGTTTAAAATGGTCTAAACTGGATTTATCTGCAAGTAAAAATACCATGCAAAGCATCTCCTTACCTTGTACTTAATTTTAGAATTAAGAATACAGAAAATTATATGTTGAATCCTGAGGCTACTAAAACATTTAACCTGGAGGACTCTTATTATCTTTTGATGTGACTTCTTCTAAGTCACATGCTGAATTATGACTTCTTCTAAGTCACATGCTGAATTACAAATATTTGAAATATTGTTTGTTGTTTTGCCAGAAAATAAGAATAAAAAACCATGAATATTTAGCTATTTTGAACACCATGTATATCTTTTGATTATCACATCTGTATTAAGATCCATATTACACAGAAGGTTTGTTCCTGAGTCCAGCATGCCTATTCTGACCTATAAAATGTTTTAAATCAATATTATCCACAATGGTTTGCAATACATTTCAATGGAAGTGCTTTTTCTATCACTAAAATCTTCTGAAATCAAAATGTCTGTATGTGTGTCTGTATATGCATTAAGCTGTATATAAAAAGAGTGAAGCCATGTAGCTAAAAGCAGGCAATATCTCTTTTCTTGTAACTTCCCCTAAAAATATCACAAGATTTCTGATAATTATGGAGGCTGGCCAAATTTCTGGGCTATGTCCAGCCCTGGTCTATGCTACTCCATGAGAAAAGCAAGCTTCTTTAAACTAGACTCCAAAATCCAGTATAAATGTCACAAATTAAATCACCCTTTAAAATTCCTCTTTTCCAAATAATTTTTCCTGACCTATTTTATACTTCTGAGCAACTAAAAGGTTTTTTATGGCTATATTTTAAAATACTTGAGAGCATATATTCTGCTGTGAGAGCTCCATCAATTGCAATTTGCAGTGAAGCAACTACCCCAAATTAATGTGGAGTATTAACATTTCTGAGAGCTACATTCTGGAATATGGAGAAAACAGAACTGAACCACCAGAGTGTCTAATAAACCAAAGCTGCTAATTTATGCAGTGCTAGACAAGAAATAGGATTGCAAATCTCATAACATCATCACAAAAATCCCTCTGGGAAGCAATATAATGGCCAGATTGGCTCATGGGACCCTAGAAACCATTACTGAATCAGGATATCTAAAATGAAATGTTTCCTTATTTAGAACAATGAGAACGTTGCAAGTGAATTCTGACCAAACACATATCACAGTTCAGGACAGGCTGTCTGCTGATTTCAGAGGGTCTAGACACATTGTTCATAACAACCATGAAACAGCTGGGATTGGAAAGACCTTAATATCATCCAGTTCCCACTTCCGGCCATGGGCAGGGACACCATCCACTAAAACCATGGAAATAGCAATTTATACATGCACACAAATAAATAAACATATATTTGTAAGGCGTTTACCTACATATGCAAGGAGAGTAGATTGTAGCTAGAAAAACAGGGAGAGGGAAACAGGATGACTCTGGGTAACATAAATGAACGAGGATTAAGTTCCGGCCATTTTTTTTGTGTGTTTTTTTTGTTTGTTTGTTTGTTTTGTTTGTTTGTTTTTTGTTTTTTTTTTAAAAAAAAAAACTTCTTAACACAGCTAAACAGAAGATAGGGCTAGATTTTAACCTCAGTCAATTCTACACAATTTAGACTCATGGGGTCATTATTAAGGTTGGAAAAGGCAACTGGGATTATTGAATCAACCCATTAACCCAGCATTGTGTTCACCACTAAATCATATACCAAACAGCTACCTCCAAATTCTTTTTGAGAACTTTCAGGGACTGTGATTCTACCACTTCCATGGGCAGCCTACTGCACTGACGAAGGCTTGTAATGCAAAGATTGGTGTTCCAAAAGAGCTCATAATAGGAGCAGTATGTTGGGCTACTGACTGGAGCACACTGTAATTGCACTTGACTCCTTTTCTGACAGAATAAGAAAGGACCCTGGGCTGGATAACTGTACTAAAACATGAGCCCTTCTGACAGAGTCTGAGGTGAAGCAGAATTAGAATTTAGATTCATCCATGTGTAGTTCTGGGAAATTATTAAGGCATACCCAACAACTCCAGGACAGGCTACAAATTTCAAATGAAAGTGGTAGTTGTAAATAGACATCCTTCATATGTTCTGACCCATAAACCACTCATCACTCCCTCTCTCATTTCTACTGTACAGGAAAATGAAGAAATCACAAGAGACAGCTTTTGGTTTAAATTTTCTTGAAAGGTCAGGCTGATGACAGAAACATCTGGCAATTGAAAGTGGCATACTTCTAATAGCTACCTAAGAGATGAGGTGCGAGAAGCACTGTTACTCAACTGAGACTTAAAAAATTCAACAGGCATGACAGAAGAGAAAAATCATAGCTTTTAATTGCATCCAGTTGTTACTTTGGAAATAAAACAACCAGCCTTAGTGATGGCTTGATTATCATATTGGCATCCTGTCATCTCATAATGCATTTAGGAATAAAATTGCTGATAGCCTGGTATTTAGTGTTTATCTACAGTGTATTTTAAGGTTATTGAGTTACACTTGAAGGCCAAAGTCTACTGTAGTGTAAGTGACAAAGCACAAACTGCATTCTATTTAATCTCTGGACAGGTGTTGGAAAGAAGGCCAAATAGTGACATATGTATCAACACCTCTGCTTAGAATTTTTTGCCAGTGAGGTATTTGCCACATCAGCCAAAGACTTTTACTCCTAACACTCCTTCTGCTAGAGTGTAATCATCTTCGGAACCACTAAAATACAAAGTTACATTTTTTTTTTAATCACCAAGGAAGAAGAATCATTGCAATGAAAAAGCAGGAAAAAATTTATACCCTGTCAAATTAAAGAATTACCAGACAAAATAAGTGCTTGTCATATTGTGCATGTTTTCTGACCTCTTAGTACCCTATAATTACATTGAAAATGAAGGGGCTAATGGTGATACATTAAATAGAACAACATAATTTTTTCACCTAATGAAAGTTTTTCACCCTCTGACCGACAGACTCAAATTTCTGGGCAAAGCCATGCTGGCTGTCTTGAGTCACAACCTCATCTTCCATGTGCCTTAGCACAACTTCTAGAAGGACCTGTTCCATTTCCCAGTCACAGAGGTGAGGCTGACAGGTCAGTAGTTCCCAGGGTCCCTTTCCAATGTTTTTTGTAAAGATGAATACAATGTTTCCCGTTTTTCAGTCACCTGGGACTTCATCTGATTGCCATGTCTTTTCCAGTATCATGGAGAGTGGCTTGCCCACTCCACCACCAGGAAAGACTTGTATTTAAATGGAATGTTTTCAGAAAATATATCAATCAGGAAAAAAAGATAGAAAAAACCACTTCTGTGAAGAAATCAGTGGCTAAAATTATTAACACTTCCAAAAGCCTTCTTTTCACAGATATTGAGACCAGACATTGCTAGTAAAATACACAGTTTTTATACTGCTGTCTGTTGATGGCCAGAAGCTAGACCCTCACCTCAGCCTCTAAATTTTAACAGAAGTGTCAACAGCAAAATGTAGCAATTTGCTTTAATTTTGTTCTATGTTTCTGAAGAATTTTTTACCATTTTCTGGAATTGATATCTTATTTTTTCCCCATCGATATTATTCACTAAAGCAGTGGATATTATTCAATTTTGTCACACCTATTTGTGAGTAATTTGTAATCTTCACCCAGGACAAGATCTGGATTTAAAGAAGTTATTTGAATTCTGAGAGTTTTGTTCTGAAAGTGGTAGTTGTTCTCCATATGTTGCTGTTTCATTTGCCTGTACCATAGCCAGATAAGAGAAAAAAAATCCATTTTTAATTGAGCCGCAAAATGATTTAATGTAATTTCCTATATCTTTTAGCAGTGTGGTTCATAGCAAGTGCCTTTCTCTTAATTCCACAATCTGTTCCCTTGATATCCTTCAGGAAACACAAGCTGCAATATACGACTATACAGTCTCTCTCTTTTGTTGTTTCCCTGGGAGTAAAGCAATATTGTCCAAGAATTGGGGTAAATACAAGCAAAATGCTGAAAACATGATAATTATTTTACATTTTTTACATAATTATCTCATCTTCCATTTTCAGGAGAGAAGCCTCTAATATGTATGGGTGCAGAAGAAAATAAAACCATTGAAAAAGCAAGAATTCATAGAACATTTCCCAGTGCAGTTAGAGACTCAGAAGTTTTAGGGCTGAGGAGTGGACTCATTTGTCTGGATCTGTTCTGACTCAGAGTCTTCTTATACATTCTGCTTTAGTAAAGTTAAACACATATTGGTTAACGTGGACTATCTAGGAAACAAGAAATCAGGAGTGGTATAAAATCACATGGGAAATTTGCAGACAGGAATATAATCAAAAAATACACAGACAACAGAATCAGGAAACCATTTTCATGTGACTGTCAAATAGAGTTTATCAATAATGATACAGAAGTATGTATCAATATGTATACAGGTGTAAACATAAAAAATAAGTATATATAATACAGAATACTAAAACGCATGTTCAGCCAGCAGAGAAATGTTCTACCTGGAAACATATTTCACACAAAAATTGACAAGAACAGAATAAACCACATTTGCCAAAATACAAGTATTTAAGTTTTTATTTTTACTTCTAGAGGGTTTGATCTAAGACCAATCAAGGCATTTCTGTTGCGTGAGAGCTGTCATCAACGCATTGGAAAAAGGATATGAGAGACACAGAAATGTCATTCAGAATTAATGTTTTAAGCAACATATGGACCCCTTTCTCTTCCATCTTAACATTCAGTGTAAAGTTTCTCAATGCTCTGGTTAAACACACAAACATCAGACAATTAATGCAAAGTCCAAGACCTCTAAAAGATAATGAATACCAAGTGTTCTGAGATGGATAGCTGAAAGCATTCAAGATTTAATCCCTCTTTTCATAGGGAGTTTCTAGGAGAAAAATTTCAAATATATTTTTCTAAACATTCTCTGAACACAAGTAACTTCTCATGTTAATTACAGGAAAGCCTGTATAAATAGGAAGTCATGATTTTTTGTCCTCTTGCTGATGTCACCCTTTCTGTCATTAGGACTGCTCATATACTAAAAATCTATGTTGACTGTAAGCTCCATGCAATTTTTCCTGGCATGGTTAATGCAGCTGGATTCAATTTTTTAATTTAAAGCCTTCTATGGTTTTAAGATGTTCATATAAATTAAATGTTTCTATTTGAGGCTACTGGCAGTATGGCAGATGCTTCTGTCAGGCCTTGAGCTGTTCAGGCAAAGGCAGAGAAAATGCATGAGAAGGGCTGAGTTGCATGAATTGGCTCAAGCCAATTCTGTGTTTACAAGGGCACTGCAAATGGTGTTTGCCACTTAGGTGCCGCCTCCCTCAGTTCAACCTTACCAGCATACTCATGTGCAACTAACTGGCAGGCTCAAAGCTTGTTTTTCAAGGCACAAAGTGTCCCCTGAGTCTGCACTGCCCCAGATCTGCATCCCCCTTTCCAAACCCATGTCCAAACCCTTGAGATACTGCCTCCACTGCTCACAACACTTTCTGCCCGGGCTGATTTTCTACATCTCTGGTATGTGATATCAGCCTACCTAGACCAAGGTGTTTGCTCTTCCTCATACATCTCAGTTCCATAATCAGCCCAAACACCCTGGAAATGCTTATGCTGTGTTGATGTGAACATAAGGTCTTCCTTAACCTCCAGAGCCTAAAGGCGGCCACTGGGAAAGGGAAGTCTGAAGAAACATCCTTCCTCTGCAGTGCCCCAGGTGGAGGCTGAAATGGAGAGCCTGCTGCAGCTATATATTTTGCAGCTGTGCATGGACAAGCCACCGCCTGCACTGAAGGAAAGGGCAGGAGAATCTGCTCCCATTCACCATCCAGGCTGGATCTGCTCTCACCACAGTTTGCAAACTTGAATTGTACTTTGTATGTAACGGGAGATGAGAGAAGATTATTAATATGCAGGTAAATGATCAGATCTTTTTGCTTCTTATTTCCTTCAACCTTCAAGCTTTATTTATTTTCTTAGGAACACAGCAATATTTTTCTGGACATCAACAGAAATAAGAAAATATAAGGTAGTTCCTGATATCTGCATTTTTGGTGCCCCTTTCTCTTTTGCCTGTGTAGAGTCAAAAGTTCTGTCATAAGACCAAGAAATTTTAGACTAATTAAGACAAAAAGAGCTGGCATGGAGGAGATCACAATGGCTACACACATTTGCCTGTATCTAAAGACAAGAAAGGCAGAATTTTTGCTTGTTAATCTTTATTCCTACAGTAGAGTTTCAAATAAACTTAATACTCATTACAGGAGAACGAAAGATAATTTGTTCTGACCCTTTATTCTACTTTAAAAGATGATTTTCACTTATTTATTTTGGAGGACTCTTATTTTACCCTTGGGATAAGAGATAAACCAAATTCAAAGGCTCTAATTCAGGGCTTACTGGCTTCAGTGGCCTCTTTTCCTCAGTCTTTACTGGAAGTCTCTGGCACACTGAAAAAATTACCCTAAAACCTTTACTGCACTGAAGTGATTCTGTCAGAGGCACCAAGTAATTTCCATGGGATGATTAAAACCTGCTTGATTTACTCATGTGAACAAGTTGAATTTGATATAATGATAGTAACTGAAACAGCAGTGGTTATCAAAATGGATTAATGGCGTTTAGGGAGTTTCTGTCAACTGTAATATGGGTGGCTCAGGCTGACAACTTCCTATGTGTAACAGAATATCCCAAGTCTGTGAATACAAACCAGAAAGCACCAATATAATAGCAAAAAATGCATTTTAATGTCTTAAAAATTCCATATATAAAGGGTAAATATACAGTTTAAAAGGTTGTTTTCATTTAAAAGCAAACATCATTTAAAAATTTTTAGAGTTTCATTAGCAACAGCTTTACAAAAGCTGCACTTTTTAAAGTGATGTCACCTCATCCAACTCTGACAAACAGTTCATTTTTTAGAATTACATTTATTTCAGCTAAAAAATAAAAACAAATTCCTTAATGTGCTTATACAGCTCCTTGGGAAAAGTCCCTCCTTCCATTTATTTTTCTATTTGTTTCATTAGGTTGCCTATCAACACTAAAAATAAAATTATTCCTCTCAAATTATCACAAAGATCAGCATCTTTTATTAAGCCTGTTCTAGACTTGCAGAAATTCTGAATTAAGTATAATCAGAATTAAGTGGCAGTAAAAAAGCTCATGTTACCTACTTCCCAACCCATTTCAGTGCAGCTGATTTATGATGATTCTGAGAAGGTTTTGTGCATAACCTCATATCTGTGTAATTTACCACAAGGACTAGATCAGTCAAGAGGGATATTAGACAACTTTTTTATTACCAGCTAAGACTAATGCTATAAACTCAGGGATTAAACAACATGTACAACTCATGTCTGGACATTTCAGGTTCCAAGTCACATTGGCAGAGCTCATTTATAACATTCTCCTCCTTGTCCAGAAGTGTAGATTTAGACATTGTAGTTTTAGTTATTTTCATGGAGAAGTGATCAAGGTGAAATATTTTCACAAGCTTTACTGTGTAATAAAGGCAGTTTTCTGATAGAGTCTTACACATGGCCGGGGTGTAATAAGCCCCTTGAAGATGTATCAAGTGTGAGGGTTGACCTGCAACTTCTCATAGTGGCAAAGGTTTTAATAAAATAGAAAATAACAATCAATACAGAAACAAAAGATCAAAAGCTGTTCGCAGGTACCAGAGAAACATATAACACCTGACTAAGACACTCTCTAAAAGCACCTGAGCACCTCTGTGTCCCTTCTTAAGTATACAATGATCAAGGAGGGACAATTTGGCTTGGTGCCAATGAAAACAGCTACAGGTTTTGAGAAACATTTCCAAAGCCCAACTAGTGCTCCTGTACTGGCACTGGGCCAATGCCGATGAGCAAAGAATGGAAAGTTCTGATGCTTCTTTATAAAAATCAGGGCTAAATTTGAAACCTCTTTTCCTAATTTGGAAACCCCTTTTCCTTATTTGGAAGCAGCTGGTTGGGTGTGGGGGGTGCATTCCTACAGTTTTCAAGAGTATTCCCAATGTAGTCCAAAGTTATCCCTAAAGTAGTCCGAAGGATTTTGTCTCATCTGTAATAACTCATCAACAATAACTCATCAACATTTTAAAACAGAGTAGGAAACATGTTACCTTTTCGTAATGGCATATTTTGAATGTAAACTCATCTAAAAGTTGAAATTAAAATACTTTGTCTTCACAAGAAATGGTTCCAAAACCATATCTTTATGTTACACCTTAGTTGTATGAGTTAGGATTTTTGGCTACGGTCCTAGGGAAAACCATTGGTCTCTTTCTTTTCTTCCTCTTTTCATTCCTTTGTTTTATTCATAAAACTAAAGATTATTTAATTTGTTCCAGCTACCACTGGGTGTCGTGGGAGGAAAAGGGTATGCCCTGCTCAGGTGGGTGCCACTCAGTTTGACCATGGTCAGCATTACCCAGATGTGACCCAGCTCTCTGCTGCAAACCTAGAGGTTGCATAAATGGGCTGTTAAATTCAATTCAAAATTTCCAGCTGAAAAACTGAAAACAGAACAGCCAGACACTGCTGGATGATTTCCTGGCCGGGGCTGGCTTGTGCCAGGTTAGCAAAGAGCAGGGAGGGCACAAGCTCAGCCGTACTCATTCTCATTCAGCAGGAAATAAAACAGAGTAGTCTGCCAGTTCCATTGGGCTACATTCTTCTGTCTTTGAATGTCCTGGGGTTTTAGCTCTATTGCCACATTTTAGGATATTTTAGAAGAAAGTTTAAAAATTTGTGTTGTTTGACATCAAAGACACCTTAGTGTCACCCAGTCTTTGATTATGTAGGTTGTCTTTGTTACTGAACAGTTATTTTGATTTCACTTGGATAAAAAGGTCCCCAAGATCTCTCACCTTCTCTGTGTCCTCATTCCACTGCTGGGAAAATACTGGGCTTTCAGCCCATAACAGAAATGATTTTTTTTTTTTTTCACTATGGACAAGAGTATTTTTGAGCATCCTTAAGCAAGTTCTATGCATGTGTATTCCTTTTTATCAGTCAGAGAGGTTCTAAGGAGATAACTTTATTTTCCAGTATCATCAGAATGTCATAAAGCTGTTAGTATTTTTATATTAAAAACAATGGGATATTTGCCACTGGTTTTAATGAGGATAGGGTTAGGGCCAAAATCTTAACTGAAGGGCTGGGGTTTTTTTAAGAATAAGAATTATTTCATACCATTCCCTTGGTTGTGCTTTATCTGGCTAAACTGCATGCTCTATGTTAAGTATTTATTTTTGACTGGATAAGACAAAAATCATTTTTGTTGGCATTTACTCTTAAGCAAACAAGTCCTTAGAAAGCCTTCAGAAAATAAATGCACTCAAACCTTGTTTTTAGGCATGGTTTAACATTTTAATATTTTACAATTAGTCTTTCATGTTTTTGAAATTTACTTGATTGCAACAGTGGATAGAAATTGCATCTTCAAATAAAATACCTTGAACTAAAGAACTATATTTTCAGTTCACTATTTTGAAATTCTGTGGCAAATACTTTCACTTGCGTAAAATACTTTGTGTGTACTATCTTAGACATTTCTTCATGACTAAAATCACAAGCTTTAAACTCATATCCTGAGAGTTATTTTATTTTTATTTTTGTCTTTCAGTTCAATAGTGTATACTGATCAATGCTAAAATTTATAAGGACAGCAACTGTAAAAATGTTGAAATATGCTTGAGAAACATACCATAGAAAATAGCATCCAAACAGATTTTTCCCAACCAGTTTATCATTTGAAACAGGACTGTAAAAGCATTGAATAAGAAATAAAAATTTATTTAAGTATTTACTCACTTGAATACTATCCAATGTTCTCTGAAACATAAGGTTAAAATAATGAGATAAGAAAGAACATGCTATCTTCCTATGTAGCTCCAGTTTTACTTTGATGTTTAACAGCTCATTATGTGTTATTTTTAGTAGTGGTAGGTCAGTTTTCTGGTTTGATTTTATGGATGTTTCATAGAGTGATCAGTGGGAAATAGTATTGAAACAATACAAAAAAATGGTAGTCCTTCAAATTGTTTTGGTTTTTTTCTTATGTGGCACATTTTTATATAAGCCACTTATGTACTATTTTGTCTCACAATATTTCCTCCTTTTAATTCATGGTAGCCTTTGAATATACTTTTCAAATGACTGTGAAAAGTTAGTGGTATAGCTGCAACAAAATTTACATTTTGCTTACTAAGCTTGACAGCCTTTTTCCCAAGTGCATGTCACTAGCATTGCCAGACTATGGAAGACACATTTCTGTTAAGAAATAAAGATTGAGTTCAAGATCTTAAGTATTTTTCTGTAAGTTATTTGCAGTACATACTCTGCCTTACTTCAAAATATTTTAGAAAATTTTATATAAAGTAACCATATAACTATTACAAATGTTATTGCCCTGGTTTCGCCTCCCAGGTCAGTGCAAGAGGATGTGGCCAAGACACAAATGATATTTGATACCACCCCACGTCATTGTTGGGGCAGGGCAAAGAGACTCCTGCTTTTGTGAAGGGGGATATTCCTTCTGGTGAGAGAAAGTGTTCAATGCCCAGTGAAATCTGCGTATTATTTTATTTTGTATGTAAATAATTTCTTTGTCTTATACCTTTTGTTATTAATATTGTTGTTCTTACTCTTTTCTTAGTTATACTAATTTGAAAGCAAACCAGTGGGAGATCCCAAGTCAGAAATACAATTTAATTGGAAAAGTGAAATAAATGCAAATATCTACAAAAACACTGACAGAGTTGTGTGGACATCCTGTTGGTCAGGGTGTTGTTACAGTCCAATTAAATGGTGGCTGGAGTCCTCTGTAAGGGATATATGTGGTTCTGTTGAAGCAGTGATCCTGCAGAAGGGTTCAATCTTCCTCTGAAGGTCCAGTGGTGGTTATGAAGCTCTTGTCCTCTGGGAATTCAGTGGATAAAGCTCTCTGTTGTGTTTCAAATCTCAGATTATATCCAGGTAGGAATTCTTGATTCCCTCCTCCGGGCGAAGCATGTCACAATGGGATGATGTAATTTTATCAGTCATGCAGTGAGCCTTAATGGCCCATTAACAGAGGATAGCACCTGGAGGGAGGATGGGTCATGGAAGAGATAAAGAACACTGCCCTGCCTGATTTTAACAGCTTATGAAGCAGGTGATAGAATACTTTTGGGTGCAATTTACATTGTAACCTAAGACATTGAGTCATTCCTTTTGCCAGAAAATTGTTCTTTACTTACCCGGTGATCTTTTTCTTTTACACCTCCCATTCAGGAGGGGAGAGGAGTGGCTCACAGTCTTTTTAGTGGGAGTGCTAAATTGGAGAAAACTATTTCTAAATCACAACAGTTGTGGAAAATGCTACTGCGCCAAGAATGATATGGCAGTCAAGCTGAGTTTTCTTATGCAAAATCATCAACTATTGCTTTTGTTGTTCCTTACGACAGAGAAAATTATGGATGCTTAAGAACTCATGTCATTCAACTATTTGTCAATCTTCAGTGTTTACAGACCAAACTCTAACTGGATGAAAACATCATAAGATTTTCAGTTTTCTGCATTGAATTCTTCCTTATGAGCAGTGAAGCTTTCTTTTTTATGATAAAAAGCAAAACTTTGATCAAACTAGATCTGATGGGACACTGCACAGCAGTTTTTGAAGAAAATGTAACCCTCTTTGTTTGATTGCCTTTGAGATATCCTGTGAAATAATGAGGACGTAATATATTTACATACTTCAGACATTCTTAAAAAGGTAGTAACTATCTGAATCTGTAAATGAAATTTCTCCCAGAAAAATATCTGAATGTGAATGAAACTGTATGCACATACTTAAAATTCATTCAACAGCATTTTATTCTAATTATGAAGTTCAAAAAGGCTTGTCAACAAAAAGAAGCTGATTTTGCAGTTATCAACAAATGAAAACAACCTCATAGATCTGCTTCTAATGGAATTAGGTGATACTGTCAAAAATATAGGCAAAAGATATTGGTTTCAATCTTTCAACCATAAACGATTATACTGTATTATTATAACAATACTATGCCATTTTATAAACTGTCATTAGTAATAAAGCAGTAACATTTTCTACATTTGCTGCAGATTTACAACATATCTCCATGGGTTAGTTCTGGAAAGCATTTGAGGTGACCTATTGCTTGATTTCGCTCATTATTTGAGGCAGGGTTGGAAGCCAGACGTGGGTTTATTACTGTCACCTCATCTGAGGGAATGGCCCCCAGCTTTCAAAGGCTCAGAATATTTTTGCTTCTGCTACACTGAAGTGTTTCAAGATTGTACTGAAAAGAAACTCAGCTTTGAGTTAAAGTGTTGGCCTGTATTTATTTTTGCTCTAGTGTATTAAAAGCCTGTTGGAAAGTGGATAAAATTATCTTATTTGTTTCATTTTCATGAGATAGAAAATATTTTAAATTCTAATAGCAATTTCTCTTTTTCTTAATTTTGTTTTCCAATCTCCATGCTTCTGATACTCATCAGAAAGATCTAACAAAGTCTTCCAAAAGTTTCCTAGTGTCAGTGATTTGTACTTGAAGTAAAACACTGGTTCAACTGAAAATAAAAACTACACTTGATTTTGTATTACTAGTAAAACATAGCCAGGACACCAAACCAAAAGAACCCAATAAAAATGAGAATCTCATTTTGACATCAAGCCAATACACATTTTTTCTCAGAAGTAACAACAAAGTATCCAATGTATTTTCCCTGGCTTAAACTTTACTATCAGAAAGATAACCAAAAATCCTCTTCCCCCTATTCAAAACAAAACCAAAAAGTAGTACCCAGTTGATTTCCATTTTGACAGCATGAACTCAGGCCGCTGTGTAGGGACATCTGAAATGGAATCTCTGACCTCGGGCAGATACAAGTGGTCAAAGAGTACAGTTGAGTGATCAGGTATTACTGCTGATAAAGTATCTCATCCATCAAACAACAGCTTGAGGGAAGAGCTGAAAGAAGAAAAGAAAGCAAAAAAAGAAAGTGTCTTTCTTTTGTTGTATTTGACTTAAAAATCAGTATCAGCCTTGCTTTCTTAAGGTTTTTGTTATCTATCTGTAGTGTTACCAGAAAGTTGCCTTTCTTTAGGGGAAAAAAAAAGTTTTCCCTTGCAATAATGACAACTGCTTACCTAAGTTTCCATTATTAGTCTGATTTAGCTTTAGAGCAAATCTAAAACACTCTTTGGGACCATGGAATTAAGCAGTGCTCCTGGAATCTTAAGGCTGAGGTGGAAATGACTTGGGCCTCAGCTGGAGTAAGAGCTAAATACTAGGATTATCCACAGGCGTTAGGATCTAAAGGAAAGCCCCGTGGTACAACCCACAGCAGCAGGAAACATGCAGACCTAACTTAGAGAGTCAGATCTGGTGAGATGAGAAATAATTAATTGGCTTTTTTGGGTGGGGAGGGATGAGACCACTCTCTGGCCTCTCCATTAAGGCTGGCAAAGGAGCGGGATGGCACTAGATTTAAGGGTGGTCAATTTTTTAATTTTCATAAGGAAGCAGTGTAGTGGGCTCCTGAGCAAGGTAATGGGAAATGATATTCCCAAGCCCACAGATGCAGTGCCAATTTTGTTTGACTGGCAAAAGGCAATTTTGGTTCCTTTCCCTTTTAGCATGTCTTTGTTTTAATGAGCATTTTGTGGTTTCCGATGTTTTCTAATATACACATATAGTAACACAAGATGAGCACAAAAATTTAGGAAAAAACAGTTGAAAGCAGTAAGGAAAAATCTCAGCAGATTAAAATTCAGTGGAAAACCAAACTGTGTTCTTTTGCTAATTCACAATTGAGAATGTCTATAGCTTACTTAGAAGGTACTCATTATTTCTGAGTTGCAATCACAGAAAACTAAAATTAGATTTATACTTCATATCATCACCCTCATTTGCAGACAGGTGATTCAAATTTTTTGGAATTAACCTTCTCCCGCATGAGACCTCTCCCCTTCTGTCTGGTTTTAATTCTGACTACAAGGAGCAGCTCTTGCAGCCATTTCATTATTCAGCTTCTTGAAAAACTCATGGGATAAAGATATTCAAAATTCCTATAGACATATGTAGTCAGAAAAGATATTAAATTTGTATTAGTAGCAGTCAAAAAAAGTGCATTAACCTTCTTGGCTTTCCAGAGCATCTGGGAGTGGTATCTAAATATTTTCTTTTGCAAAAGGTTTATGTCTCCAACATCTGAAACTCTCACTTGCCCCAGTGCTTTTGAATAACTCCTTGACAAGGAAAATAAATTTCCTGCTTTCTCCTTATGGTCATCAGTGGGGCTACCTGTCTGCATTCCAGAGTATGTTAACAAATCATATTACGTAGCTTAAATTTGTCTCATTGCTTTCAACTCAAATTCACAACTACAGCTATGTAAACACGTTCTGGACTCATAGAGTAGTAATTTTAATGGTTCATGATCTCATGCAGTCACTCTTTGTTGTAATATGATAAACACATTGAAGTAAAAATGATACATGTACTTCAAGTGATTTAATAGGGTACTTACAGTATAAATTTTTTCCTAAATTAGTGTATAAGTCTGACTATTGTAAATAGAACCTGTTGTTTAACAGACTCCTGGTTTGGTACGATCTTTCTGGAAACAGATATTTATTTGTGAAGGCCTTCTTTACAATTCAGAAAAACTAACTTTTCCTCAGAAAACCTGACTATTCCCAGAAGCCACATAGGAGCAAATGGATCAACCTATTTGGCTGCTGGTCTATTATATTTAATATTTATTTCCAGATCACAGAGTATTCTGGGTTGAAAGGGACTCACAAAGATCATCAAGTCCACCTCTTAACTGAATGGCTTATAGGGGGATTGGATCCACAGCCTTGGTGCTATTAGCACCTTGCTCCAACCTCTAATTTTAGGGTCATTCAGCAATGGTGAAGAGACATTCTCTGAGGGAGGCTTCAGCTTGAGCTGCTTTGAACAGTAAACATTTTATGTCTAGCTGGAAACAAAGACATTTACTTTACCTTTGTACCAAAGACATCCAAAAAGCAGTGAATAATGTCATAATATGCAATGGTATCATCATTGTCTTTAGCTACTGCCAGCATTTCAGATTGTCCTTTTAATTTGTTAGCATTTATTTCTAATTAGTAGGTCAATGTTAGTCATAGTTGGGGCAGCACAGAGGTAAAGTTTCTGTGACACCTGCACCAGCCTTAATTATCAGTCAGAGCTGGTTTTGACTCTGCTTTCCTGAGCAGTAAATTCACTCAAGTTCTGAAATGCAAGAAGTGATGACTGTTACAGACAATTAATTTCTGAGCATTTGAAGAGAACAGGGTTTGCAACTAAATCTTCATCTGGATTTACTGTTTGGACATATCAACAAATTTACAGCAATAAGAAGATGTACTGATATCACTAAAATTAGAACCTGGTAGATTTTTCAGTGGAGAAATAGATAATAGATAATGAGAATATATTTTTATTTCTAATGAAAATGTTTTCTCACTAAGACTTTCAGTCCTGGACTTGGCCTATGTTTTTTTCATATGCTCAGACTTTTCTAACTCTAGGCCAGCTTTCCTGGTAATGTACATTATCACAGTGAGCTCATTCTCATGTAGCTCTTCATATGTCTCAGAATCTGGAGATTGAAGGTCCAATTAATTTGGCTAGGATAAAAATAAATAGAAACTTACTTGTTGATGCTGGTTGCAATGAATTTCTATTTTTATTGTACTGTTTTTCTTTGCAATACACCACTACAAGTTGGAAAATATCCTAAAACCTGAAAACACGCTAGGAATGCTACAGTCTAAAGATTAGCATTACTCTCCACTAGAATTATTGACAGTATCAACTAACTGTTTTAAATAGTGCAGAAAGTGTAAAAAATAGATGCAGCTAAGTTCAAACTAAGCCCTACCTTGTGTTCTAATTATGCTTCAAAAAATTACAGTAAATTACTTTTGTGAACATATAATTTGGCAACTACAACTTCAGGTTGCAAGAGAAATGCCCTAGGGAAGTGGTCTAGCTTCTGTATGGCAGGCAGCAAGTAAATCAGACTTTCAGCATGAAGAAACAGATCCTGATGTAGGAGGGAAGCAAAATTCTTGGTTTGTTCACCACATGCCTCTCTAAGCAATTTCTCTCAAACTTATGCCAGTGCTAAAAGGAGATGTGTAGCATTCTTTAATACTCTGTGTGCTAATGATAGTATTTAATCTCTATGTTAGAAGTGATGTTTTCGCAGTTGCCATAGATTTATAAATCCTAGTTCACACATTTTCACCCCTTTTTCCTGTGAAGCTTTGATAAAAATCACTCATGAGTGATTTTTAGCTAATTTTTGGTTTGACAGAGATTTTGTTTGAATAGATAAATTTTCACATCTTCTCTCATTTTCACAAGAAATAGGAACTGCTCATGGAAATTCAAATTCATCCAAAAACTTGAAAACTCTGGAGGGAACTTCTACTATAAAGAATCTGGTAATTATCTTTTCACTGCAATGATTACAAAGCCCTTTAACAGACAAGAAGGACTTACAATTGCACCTACAATTTCAAAGTATGGTTTCAGGATATCAATGGAACCCCTTCCTGATGTAGAAAGGTTACCACAATGTCTTGTTTGCTATAATTAAGTGATAGTGTGTCAAAACACCTGAAATTGAGAGGCAGAGGTAAGAGGTGGTTTTGTGCTATTGGTACAAAGTTGAGTCTGTTTAATTTAGTAAAATTACTCCTGTGCCTGAATGTAGCAAATCATAAAATCTGTTCCAGGGGTTTTCATTTACCACTGCATATGCAAATCCTTACCTTTAATTTAAATCGAAGATCTTAAGGGAACTATCTCAATTGTAAAGGAGAGACAATTCCAGAGGGGCAAAAAAACCAAAACAAAACCCACCGAGAATAATATGCCACCTTCACCCTTTCTCCTTTCCATGGAAGAGTTTATCTTATCAGCAAGGAATGAAGGTCTTGTGTCAGTCAGCAAGAGAGATTCTGTTACATGCCAAAGTAGTGACTCTTAGACATAAAAGCAATGCCATAAGTATTGCCAATGAAAGTATTAAAAGAAATAGTCTGATTAAGAATTGGACATAGGTTCTGAACCATTAGTATTTATTTGCTGATATATAAGATTAAATTGTCATTTTATGACAAATCTTCATTTTATGCAATATTTTTATCAAATGAGATAATTAATAGAGGCAGAAGGGAAAAAAAAATCCCAAAAAGCTGTTTAATAAGTTGATTTTAAATTTTATCATCCAGAGCTCTCAGCAATTAAGTAGCACCATCAAAGCCAGATAAGCATATGGGCAGAAACTAGTTAAGCCAAGTTCCCAGCGTCAGACAGTTATGTAAAATATGTGCTGATTTCCAGGTGCAGACAAATATCTCCACAGGAACAGTGTCACTCTATCTAGAATTTAATAAATGGAAACTAACATCTATACCACTCTGTGTATATTCACCTGCCATATGAGATTAGTGGGATAACTTTTAGTTAGTAGCTTTTAGTTTGACTACTTGATATATAAATTGTCTGCTTTTGTGAAATTTTAGCTTATTAATTGCTACATTCATTTGGCTCTGCACTAAAAATGATAAAATGATGACTTCCAGTCTCTTCTTCTCACATTTTTACAGGCTTCTGCTGGATACCCTCAGATGTTCTTTTCCAGATTGCCAAGTCATAGTCTACATAAGATGTTCTTTGTACAGACACTCTTTCACCTTTCAGATACCCTTCTGTGTTCCTGTTCCAGTCTTGTATCGTTTCTGAGATGAGAGGACAAGGCCTGGGCAGGGCAGCCAGGACATATGCAGTTCCTAGAGTATACAGTGGTATACTGATGCTCTCTTTATTGCCTGTTCAACATATACTCCAAATACGGGTAGTTCTGTCTGTTTCTTTTTACAGCTTTTTACTTTGGAAATAGACCATTTCAAAGGAAAAGTATTTCTTCTGCAAACTTTTTTCCAAATATTGCGTTTTATTTGGTGGTCTGTATTTGATAATAGGTCTCCATGTATAGGTATGAAAGAGAAAATTGTTATTTAAATTACGTATGAAATTAAGAGTCTTACTGTTTCTTAGTAGGAAATCAGGAAAAATCACCCCTCACTCAAAGGAAAATAAAACAATTAAATGAAAAATAATTGAATACATTGTAATACAAACACTTAATCCTTCTAGAAAAAACATTATTGGTTATCTCTTCTGAAGTGAATTAGATCTGGGAAAGAAGAAAAGCTTGGTCTGGTTCTTATAGAGATTTCAATACCATGTAGAGATAGAGGAGAACTCATTTAGAAAATCAATAAAATCTGAAAGAGTCTTCATCATTAATAGAATGTGAATAGTACCATAGTACCATATGTGTAAATCTACAGATATGAGCAATATTCATACAACTTGTGCTTCCAGGCCCTAATATACAGAAAATGAGAAACATAACCCTTTTTTCATTCTCTTTTGCCCATTATGGATAAAATTACAAGCCCGGATTGGATAACATAAGTTCCAAACCAGAGATCAATAGTTGATTCAGCTGAAGGAAGTAAAACATCTACAGATCTCTACAAACAAAAAAAAAATGAAGACAAATAGAAGGCTACACTATTATAGTGACTTTTTAAAGAAGCCATATATTAACAATACATTAAGAGTATGTATTAAAATCAGATATAAAGTTAAGAACACTCTTTTGTAAATGTGAAAAATTAACCTAGTCAACAGCATGGGACAAACAGAATTGCTTTTAAGACATGAATTTACCAGAATTTGCATTGATGTGGCAACTGATTAACATGAAAATTCACCAAGAACTTGTGTAATCTTGAGCAACCTTCATTTAGATTCAAAAACAATTTCCACACAGTGAAAAGACACTGAAAAGTATAAGAAAAGTGCAATCCTTTTCTATATTAATCTTCTTTAGTGCATTTTATCTAAACTAGCTCCAGCTGAGGTTAACTCTAAAACCCAGAGTATACCATGATACCTAGTGCTAAGGTACTGCTCTTTATTTTGGCAGTGCTGTTACTTTCACAGTTACAGGTCAAAAGATAAGTCTTTGGCACTAGAACTGGTTTTCACTTGGTTTAACCCACTTTTGTGTGTAGTCGTCCAAATCTGAATGTTTCCAGTGATTTGCTGACATGATAATCCTTTTGTAGTTAAACGTAGATCTAGTAGTATTGTTCCTCTTTTTGATAATTTGCAGTCAAAATAAGAAGCTTAGATTTAGGGGAGAAGTACAAAGTTACCTTAATTTCAAAAAAAAAAAACAAAAAAACCCAACAAACCTATATGTGTTAAGTTTTTCTTCTTGAATGCATTAGTAATCAGCTCACTTGCACTAGGGACTTAGTCCAAGATGCCGAAATGAGTTAGAGTTAGGAGGTAATATGGTTGAAGTTAATTTATCCTGAGTTCTAATTATTTGCTTTGCATAATCTGCAGAAGCAGGGAGAAAGGGAATCAGTACAGAAATGCAGAGAGACATTCCTCTGGACGCCTGCAGATTCCTTTTTGCAGAAATGGGCAGGAGAGAAGACAGAAAGGGATCAGGGTGGGATCAGGAAGGGTTGTGTTCTGTTTCTTTAGAAGCATAAATCCTCTTTCTGAGGCAGGAAACTCTTCTTAAACAGACTTTGAAAACTGCTGAAAACACCAAAATCATATCTAGTGGTCTGTGTTAACAACTAAAATTGTGGAAAGGCATGATCTTTACTGAGACACTAAACAGATTCAAGTGTGACTCAGACACACTGAGGAATATAAGCTAGTAAAAAGGTGTCATTCTGCATTGACAATTAACAGATGAATGACACTTCCTTGTAATTCGCTAATTTAACTGAAGTATAGGAAGGCATTAAAAAGATAACAAGTAGGGAGTGGGGAGAGAACTGCTACGCATAAATATTATAATGGTATCTTTAGGTTCATTAATTAGTTTTTAGATGTTAGCCAGAATGTTTTATAAATAGCTCCTGCTATCCATAACTGACTCATCAATCCACAGCCAGATAAGTTTCTTCAACCTCTAATTGTACAGCCTTGTTCAGAGGGGCTCTGTGTCTATTTCCTCAGAAATTAAGAAAAAGCACAGAAATATATTAGTGGATTAAAGAGATTCAGAAAGTGTTTCTAAAAGCAGAGCAGAAAGAGATCTTACATCCTTCCCTCTAAAAAACATCCAACAAACACCTGTGGGCTTACTTTATCACATAACTGGTAATGGAATGACATCAACAGAAAATTCACCTCCCATTCTCTTTCCTCCCCCTTTCACCATTTCTTTGTCCCTTGAGAGAGCCCATGTGGCTCTGTGGCAGCTGGAGAGACATTTTCCTTTTGTCACAGCAACCACGACTAAACAGTGACATGCCAGGAGCATTAGAGGCTGAGGAGGTATAGAAAAAATTCAACAATGTAGATGCACCAAGGAATTTCAAAAAGATTATATTTCACTGTAAATAAACTTTATTTCATAGGTCAAATCCTGCCATAGTGTCTCTCCCTTCAATCCTCCTGTATTCATATAGACAATGTAAATGAAAATTAAAATAAAGGTAGGTTACAAGGTAGGTTAGAAGTGCTCTTTCTTGGTCACAGTCAATGTGTTATCCATAAAGAATTGTGAATATTTTCTGCTATTAGCAAACATCTTGCTTTTGATGTTTATATATAAAAAGAACACAGTTTATTTTAATTTAACCCTTACAAATCAAAGCTGAAATATCAACTAAACCAGTAAGCAGAAAGTAATGCACCAATGTTGCAATTTCACAAGCTGGTACTGTGCAGCATGAATTTGTAATTACAGGCCACGCTGCACCTTTGAAGATTGAATTTTTTAACACCTATTTCATTAGTCTATTCTAGTTGAATCTGTTTCCTGACACATGAATTACTAGTGAGTCTTCACATGCCTCCTAACTCTCATGCAAGTGAAAAAGATGCTTCTGTTATTGGGGTTGTTCTGTTTTAGCCAATCAAACAATCTTTCTTGTAAGAAATGCCATCCCTCTTCTGGCAGCCAGGGCTACAGTTTCTCCTACAGGGCAGAAACTTGCCTGGCCGTAGTTCACCTCCTTTCCTACCATACTCAATGTTCACTCCAAATCTGTCTCTAAAGGAAATGAGATCTACAAATCTGGCATCAGGGTGACTTGTAAAATGCCTGTGTCACCTCTGAAAGCCTAAGAAGAATGAACTTTTCCTGTCTGGGACCTCTCAGGAATTGAGGTAAGGGTGGCCCATCTGACCTGAGTTTGAATCCCAAGTGAAAGCAGCAGTGCTGAGACACCACATTTATTTTTTTTAATCTTAGCTGTAAACTGTTTTCACATCTCCTCCCAGTCTTCCTGGAAAAGGCTCAGATTCAGTTTGGTTTAAGCACTGGGCAGAGGTTCAGTAAGACTGCATCCGAAACAGCAGTTTTCCTGAGAAGAGAGATTCATGCTCAGAAGAAAAATAAAGAAGAATAAACAGTTGAAGAAACCTAAAGCCTCTTCCTACTTCCATCTCTATGAAATATCAGCAAGTGATTAGATTATATTTCTCCTATTCATTTTCTTTAATATAAGAAAGGGACATACATAGTTTAACTCCCAGCAGTAACTCAGATTAGTGTGGAAAATACAGTTCTCTACTGGGCTCTGTTTACATTTAGCCTATAAGATAAATGCTCAGCCAAAGCCTCCTCTCATTTACACAAAGAAACCTACCAGTTACCAGCATGGTTTAGTTGTTGCATGAGGTAGAATTTGTTCCAGTTTCTCTATACCTGCACTTTTGGTTAATTTCTCACAAAGATCTATTTTACCACCTTTGTGCCAAAATACTCTCAGTCTTAAGTAACTTTCAACCCCTCTTTGTCCAGCCTTGTGACTTTCATCATGGCAGTTTGGCTTTGGTATAGGTGCTGAAAACTAGGTTAGATAGGGGAGGCAAAATAACTTGATAGTGTGCTGTGGATTGGCATGAAGGCTTTGTTGGCACTTGCATGAGTTAATCAGATTACTCGAGAGTAGCAAAGATTCAATAAAATTATTCAGGTCGCCCCAAAATCTTCTTACTTAGCAGCTCTTGTAACAGGTCCAAAATATACTGTAAATGCTCATTTAGAACCATGAAAGTATTTTTGCTCAATATTGATTAAACAATACCAAATGTATTGTACTACTATTCAAGGAGATAGTACTGGTCTTCCTGAAATGCTTGTTTCTTGGTTGTTTTAGTTTTAAATTACAACATGGAAAAATAATTCACAAAATGTCTTTCAGTAAAGTATCTTCAAAGGTATTGTAGCACAAGAAAAAGAAGTTTAGATACCTGTCAAGTATTTCTGCCTCTCTCTTGCTTCTCCCATATATGTGTTTATTAAAATAGATATTTTTAAGTGGCCTTCCAAGTCACTCCCTAAAGAAAACAGTAATCTAGTTAGTGGAAGGCATTATGAAAACAACTGAAAGAGATATTGAACCAGCAAGACAACCCTCTGCAGGGATGAACCTCAAATTTGAGGGGCACAGCACTGAAGGCAGACTGACTGAAGGAATTCCTTCTGAAACCTGGTGTTGACAGGGTAACAGCAGTGCTGGCTCCTACAAGAGCATGCCAGCATATAACTCAGTATGAAAGCTGTGACATACATTAACTACAATTAAAGAAAACATTAGTCAAAGCAAGATAATGAATTCTCAGTTGACAACAGGGTCAGTAGTAAGAATGTAAATTCAAGTGTGAGACTACAATCACCATCAATGAGATCAGTCATGATGTATGTGGCTTCTGGTATTAAATTTAGTGACCAACACCATTACAATTTTCATGAAAGAAGATGGAGAAACAAGCAAATATATATGTGACTGCACATCTGCATGTGGATCTCTTATGGATCTCTTCCTTACTAATATTTCTTTATAGATGATCACTGGAATCAAGGACCTCGGTGTAATTTTATATTTCCTGTACACTTTAATATAGCCTGAAAACTGGGAAGAAGGGAATGCTCCCCAGTACTGTATAGCTCTAACAGGTTTTCTACAACAGTTCAAAACAATTTATAGTATTCAAATAACATCTTCTTTTCTGGAAGGCTCTATCTTGTTAAAGTACAATGTAGGGAAGGAAATAACTTGCATACAGCACATGCTTTGCAGCTGTCTAAAGTTAGTGGCCAGGAATAATAAAAATGCTAGGCAGACACAGGGCTTTTTTGGGTCTGGGCAGAGTGATGTGAGAGAGACCTGCAGGACTCTTTGGAGTGGTATAAAAAATATTTGCAATGATGTGCAGCTCAAGATGATATAGAAATTTCATCTCTAGTGGAAGAAGTTGTAAAACTGTCATTTCAAACCACATATCTGGCTCCCCGTGAGCTTTAACTCCTTAGAAATGTGACTTTGGGTCTATCACGTTTCCCAGGCAGTCTTAAAGCTGATGTTTGTTTGTGCTGANGGAGAGGAGAGGAGAGGAGCGGAACCAAATATTGCAAGTCAAAGTACTTTTCATCACTTACATTTTCATCAAAAGGCAAACATATCATCAAAATATTTTCTATTTTAAGCATAAACTTATCTCCTTTTAGAATATATTTAGCTTGCTCTGCTCTTTCTATATGCTGGTATGAACTAACAGCAGTTTTATTTTCATTATCTGGTAAATCTATTATCTTGAAATATCCTTCTGTAACGCTCTTCTAACACATCTAAAATTAATATATTGTAAGGGAACTGTAGCCAAAAGCTACATAACCTCTCTTATACATTAATTTTTTAATCTGGGAATGGAAACAAGCCCTCAAAATATGAAAATCCATTCTGACCTTTTTAATATAAGATAGACATTGGATTCATACTTGATAAATGACTTTTTAAGATGGAAATTTTTAGGAGCAACTGTAAGTATAGTGTAGCCCCCATTATTTTCACTTGCCAATTTACACATTTTTTTAACTATACTTTTTTCCATGAAATAAAATTTTTTAACTCTTTTACAAACTTTAGGCGTGTCTTTTTAAATAATTCTTAAGACTTTAATTTTTCAGTTCAGTTATGTTGTATCCTTACACTGTTCTCAGGAGAAGAAGCATATTACTATAAGTTCTTCATTCACATCAGCAAAAGTTTTCTAAATTTCCACCAAACAAGATTGCGACTTAAAGAGATTTTTAAGTATGAATTTTAAACACTTACTGCTATCATTTAGAATATAAAGCAGAAACTGTGTGATACATGTCAAGCACTGATCAGAAATGTACTGAACAGGGGCATCATGCAACCTTTATATCAGCAATAGGCACTCTTAATCCAAAATTTAACATGAAAAATGTTTGTTATGCAACTCTAATCTCAGCTAAACTTTAGCAAGTTGTTATGATGAGCCTTCTCCAGTATCAACAAAGGGAGCTGCAGTGTGACTGAGGCTGGAACACCTTCATTCACCTCAGAGAACCTCTGGAGCTCATCCAGTCCAGTCCAGCCCAGCCTCACTTTGAGCAGGGTCAGCCAGATATGACTGCTCATGTCCAGTCGTGTTTTGAATATCTGCAAGGATGGAGACTCCACAACCTCTCCCAGCAACCTGTTCCAATGTTTGACCACCCTCACAGCACAAAAGCTTCCTCTAACATTTAAATGGAATTTCCTGTACTTCAACTTTTGCCCTTTGCCTCTTGTTCTGTCACTGGGCACCACTGAGAAGAGTCTGCTTCTCTCTTCTTCGTTCCTCCCTGAGTCTTCTCAAGTCTGGCTAAACAGCCTCTGCTCTCTCAGTCTCTCTTGATTTGAAGATATTTCAATGACTGAAACCATTAGCATCCCTTTCAGAACGTTGTGTGTGTGTGTAATATGTCCTTGTTGTACTGGACTCAGAGTTGGATGTTTTGATACACAAAAGTTCAATGTGTCTTTTGTGTACAGTTGTTTACTTCATTATTAACCTCATTGAAGTAGAGTGGTGAGAGAACCACATTTTAACTTTCCATCTAGCTTGTATATAGAACTTTGCAGAAATTCTTTTGAAATTTGAATCATCCAGTGTGTATATCAAGACATACTGTACAGAAATCTAAACTTATTTTTTATTTTCCATAAAATGTGCCGTGGTTGCCACAAAAGGCAGTTCATAATTTCTTTGGAACTGCCAGTAAGAAAGCAGTGAACATTTTTATCTTTCACATTTCCTTTTAGACTTGATTCCCAGAACTTCTGTATTCCAGTCCATTGTTACAGTAATGTGAGGGCTGATGAGTTTATTGACTTTATAGATAGTTTATTGACTTTATAGATAGTTTTCAATAAAGAGGAAAGAAAAATTCTTAGAAACAAATTGTGCCTAAGATCTTCTGTCATCAGTGAGAACATCTCTCAATTAGACGGTAATAACTTCTCCAACAGAAATATATTCAGAAACTGGCTCAAGAATTACTGTCTGCTTGTATCAGATACCATTTCAAGTGCAGATGAATAGACCTTCCACTGCAGGACATAAAATGAAAAGCTAAGGCAAAGAAAAAGCTGTGAGCAAGAAGGACAAGGCCCAGAAAAGTAAGGAAGTATAAAGGCCAGTATCAGTGCACATGCACCTTCTTTGGCACCGAGTTAGGAACTGATCAGCATCTTCTCAAAGGAGCTGGCATAATCACCTAAAAGACAACACCCACTTGCAGTTCAGAACAGAGATAATCAAAGTCACAGAACATATGCAGACTCTAAGTGTGTATACATTTGCACCTGAAATGGAGAGAGGGATATCATTTCCAGGCCCATCAATTACATCCAAATCCCCTAATTTTTCCCTTCTAGCTAACTGCTTTGTCAGTTCTAAGAACGTTACAACTGGCTGATTTGAAGGTATCTATTTTTTTTTAAAGAATATCTTCCATAAACTACGTTTCTTTTCCATGTTTTCTCTTAGTTTTGCCTTTTTTTTTTTTTTTTTTTTTTTTTTTTTTTTTTTTTTTTTTTTTTAATTTTTTTATATTAAAAAAAAAAGTTTTTTACAAANTTTTTTTTTTTTTTTTTTTTTTTTTTTTTTTTTTTTTTTTTTTTTTTTTTTTTTTTTTTTTTTTTTTTTTTTTTTTTTTTTTTTTTTTTTTTTTTTTGCTAAGGCTTGATATTGAAAACCTGGTAAAGTAAGGAAAATGGATTTCAACAAAACAATGAGGAAGACTTTAAGCCAAAAAGAATAGCAAAATTTTACTATGAAATTATGTTTACTCAAATTATATTATTAAACTTTCACTGATGACATTCAAAAATTTTTATATAATGAAAAATGCATCATCTAGGAAATTTTAAAGTGTATAACACTAGAGAGATATCATTACATTGCTTTTTGTCATCATTATACTGTTCCAATTTAAAATTTTTATATCTATTCCCCAAAGGCTGTCTTCAAAAGAGTATTTTCTTCTACTTTTTTTCCTTATTGAAAGTCTATATTTCCCAAATGTATTACAAAATCTTGACTTCTGTTCATAAGAGAACAGTAAAACTTATCTTCAGCATTTTAAATTCATCTCTATGTTAAAGATACGACCGAAATAGAATGAAATACCTTAGTATGTACCATAATTCCAGATATAATTGAAAAAATCGGTATGAATATATAAAGTAATTTTTCTCCTATATTGTATCAATATATCTAATTATGCCAGTAGTGTCTCAATAATTAGACATAATATATTACCCTTTCTTAAAGAAAAAAACATATTTCAGTAGACAAGTTATTGCTAAAAATATCCCCATTTTGTTTCAATACCCTTTATGTTTTCAAAAAGACTAAATAATGCAACAATAGCTTTTTCCTTCAAAATATCTGGATTGTTTTTCTCAAACAATGGTCTAGATGAAGATTAAAATATTGAATTAACTAATTTTCTTTGTAGTTATTTACATATACATCTGCACATTATGTATTCATATGCCATAAATATATCAGTCAATACTAAAGAAATCTGAGAACAAGAAGAAAATATGGTAAATGATTTTTTTGTTCTTTTGCCATAAATAGCATTTCAGAGAGAAAATAGTTGTGCCAAATGCTAAAGCTGCTCTGTGTCAATGGTTTATGGAAGTTTATAATATAAAACACATTCTTCAGCATTTCAGCTCAATTTTTTCCCTGATGTAATATTAATACTTTCATAAATATTACTGATAAGATTCTGAACAATATTATTTCCAACTTAAACTTAACTTCGTTCTCCCACAGTATAACAATGATGTCATTTAGCCCACTAGAGTCAAAGTGAATCATGCTATTAATATAGTAAACTGTTAAATGTAAATCTAAAGAATCCTTTGAACTGTTTCTTTAAAGGTTTTCCACCCTGTAGTGGTTCCATGACAGTACACTTGAAGAGCAATGCAGAGGAAGGTCATCAGTCTGAAAGAATAAAAATGTAAGTTCAGATCCTAAATATTCCTTCCTCTCCAGCTCACAGACATATCCTCCTCTCTTTTCCACTCAACTGTTATAACTGTTAACAGACTTCCACTTACTAAGGGACCATTGCCATTTCCAGGGAGGAATTTAGTGAAGAAAGCAAAATTTTTTGTTTTCCTATTCCACTTGGGAAAGCATGAAATGGAAAGCAAAATGAGGGATCCCCTCCAACATCAGAAGTGTGTGCCATTTGTGAGGGACAGGTTGGGAAAAGATAATGTGAAGAATACAACATTGTAGTGATAGGGTTTTTTGTCCATCTATTTTAGCAGAAGTCTTCAATCTTGTTCTTTAAATATTATGCAATCAAATCACAAAACCTAGAAAAGTAAACAGATTGAACAGTAAATATTTAACTCTCTGACGATTTGGGCTGGATGTGGGGTTTCTGTATTAGGAAAAGAAGAAAACAAATCAAGGAGGACAGTGAAGAAGGAAACAATCAAAGCACTAGGTTTTGCTAATATGTGCTAATATATGTTGCCCTGAGGGAGTTGATACAATAGAGATTATTTGTTTTGTGAAATAGGAGTTGACAAGAACAAGAGCATCATTATGCTGGATGTTAAAGGGTGTGCAACATGATGCGTATCTCCAGCAGTTCACAAAGCAAATATAAATTCTATCCTTAATCTAATTTGCAAGTGAAATCTTCTCAGTGTCAATATTGCTAAAGTACAAGAAAGGCAAGTTCAAAACTCTTCCCATAATTCTGTGTGATTTAATTTTTATAGGGGCTAATCTGGAAATATGGAAAGTCTCAACAACTTCTCCACCTGTTCGTAATTTCCTTGATCAACTTATAAGAAATAGGAGTATTACTCAGAGTACAGGCAGTTTGAGATGTAAGGGGAAAATGTACATGGCCAATGTAAAATTAAATTTTTAGCAAAAGTGACAAAATCTGTGTTGCCATAAAATATTTCCCTGCTGACATTGTGTCAAATAAACACTTCTTATAATTAGGGACAGAAATACTTTCTCATTTTCATTTTCAAGACAAGCTTAATTAAAATAAATATTGAGAGAAATTAGACATACGGAAGAAAAAGTCTTCCAGTGAGTGAAAGATAATCCCTAAGGGATAAAGTTACAGATTCAAGGAACATGTTAATGAAACCTTCATATTTTGAGGCCATGACAGTATTGGCACTATAGAGAGTGATGGCAGTACTAGCATATTAGCATCACATTGTTCTGGTATTTTGTGTAGTTTTATGTGGAAACCTTGACACTGGACTAATCTCATTAGTGTACTGTGCTTTCTAGTGGTTTGGCTTTATTTCGACAGGATCTAGTGGTAACAGGGCCACTTTCCTTGCAAAACTCTTCTGTGCATATATTTTTGATTGCAAAACCTATGTGACTTAAAGGGCTGACTCTAAGCATAATAATATATTGATTTTTTTTTATGAATTGAAGAAATAAAATCACAAGGCTTGGAAGAACTTTAAGATTGTGACCCTGTGAAGACAGGCATAATTGATTTTAATCCCTATTCACATTTGAGTCAGTGTCATATAGATCAGGAAATACCAAGTCAAGAGAAGTGAGGATACTGATGAAACTGTGCCCATTTATTTATGATCTGGTGCACCAGCAGACAGCATCAGCAAGTACGTTAAGAAAATGAAATTCATATACAGGTTGTTGAGAAAGCATGCCCAGAAAGAACCCCTTCACTTTTTTTACACATGTAGTACAAGTTCCTGAAGTATTTCTTGGAAAGACATCGGTAGAAAGATTTCTAAGTAAGGTAGATGGCTTTGTACTGTGCCAGCATCACATCTGGCTCTAACCAGATGTGGAGGGTTACTGGATACTGCTGATTCTGCCCAAATGTGTCAGACATGACATTTAAGCCAGGGTTCTCCAAGGGAAGTAGCTTCTCAGGCCACTTGCCTATGCCATATTTCCAGAAGGCAGGCAGCCAAGGATTGGAGGTATCATGACACTGAAGAGCTAGAGTAACAGAGGGTGCAGCCTGTTCAATCACAGGAAGGACAGAAAAGCTTAGACACCTAGAAAGTAAAGGTAAAGAAAAAATAATTTTAGGTCTCTCAAAGGGAGTTTGTCAGAATCCCCTTTTCCTTCCAGTTCACTCTTTTCTTTGTTTGAATGAAAGCAAGCATGCAAGTAAGCAGTAAAACGCCCCTGGAAAAACTCAGTTATACAGACAGTTTCACTTATGCCTCTGCTCGCTCCCATTGAGTGTGTTACGCACGATGGGTTACATCAGTCCATGGCACGCTATTTTTACAGGATTTCTCCTTGAATCTGAGTATGTTCTGAGGGAGATCTTTCTGAGGGATGTGGAAGCTTTTTAGAATTGGAAATCTCCCTTGGGGAAGTTTTCATGTCAGCTAAACAATTTATAGAAGTGTACAAGTGTTCTGTATAAGACTTTCTACGTAGGCTTATGTATGCATTACCATGAGTACTACATTTAATTCTCTCACAATTTAATTCTCTCACATGTTCTTTTTGCTTTGGATTTCAATCTCAAAAATATTTTTGTTAGCAGAATTTTGTGAATACTTCCAAGTTTGAATCTTTGAGGTTATTGTTCTTCCCAAGAGAGATACCACCAGTGCCAAAACGGTTCATGGATGACTGTATGTTATTAAAGCTGGAATTTATCCTTTTTTTTTTTTTCTGATGATACTGACAGCTCAATATTAAGAATTGAAAAATAATCTTTTAATTTCAGTTTTTATCTACCTGTCTGACAAGTTCAATTGGTTTGATTCCTACCTAAACTGATCTTTCACTACCTAAATCCTTGCTGAAAAGAAAGGAGTATTTATTCTATGTTCTATGTGCTGCCTGGCTATTATCCTGGCAATTGTTATTGCAAGTTTGAAGTATTCTCTGAATTATGAAAAGGGATTACATGGATAAAGTATTTATATGCACATTATGCACTAGAGTAATGAACATCTCAGTTTTTGCTTCCCTCATTTCCATCTTCCAGTATGTCAGGTCTTTTATTTGAACCTGAATGTTACAATTGTTGGTTTAGCTATCCATGATGGAGAACCACATATTGCAAAAAGCTTCATTCAAACCAGAATACTATCGTGACTTCTGTGAATTCACTGCAAACACTTCACTGTGAAGCTCTGACAGCTTCTGGGTTCATTCCCAGCCATATTACTGTGGGAGATTCCTTGATGAACAAGTCATGCCCATGTTCTGCACTCTAACACCAGCTGATGCCAGGTTCCCACACTCCTGGGTCCATGGTCCCTGGTGCCATGCTCTGGAGGTGACAAGGCTGAGCAAGGACTGAGCATGCTGACATAGTGCCTACCATTCTGTTTTCCCTGGTGTGATAATTTTTTCCATAAAGAAGTTTCTTTTGGTATTAGGTCTCCTCAATTTAACAACAGCAGAGAAACAAGGCAGCTCCCTCACTAGTAACAAAATGGAGCTGAGAAAAACATATTTGGCTAAATTACAGTGCTGCTACTAACCTTAGCACTGAATATATCGCTTCAAACCCCCTGTCTTCAGTTCATTAGTCAAAACTCCTCTGACAAAAGCATGCTTTTGGTATGTTTCTATCTCACAGCCCTTGTTTCTGTCAGTTTTGATGTTGTTGCTATGCATAAAATCAAACCGAGTCTTGTTTTACAATCCCAGTGTTGCCTGTGGAATCTGAGCAGTGCAAGAGCTCCATTAGCAATGTTATTCTTCTCTATGGTCACTGTCACACTCAATTTAGCTCCAATTTTATTTTTTGCTGTAAAACAGCATTCCTGGTCACAGTAATTCTGTTACCACAATGATCTAAGAGCCACTAAAGGATATTAATGAATTAACAAAGTACATGGCTTAGTGCACAGTCCCCAGGCAACGTTTCACCAAGGTGGGAAGGCTTGTATCAGTAAGTGTCCATCCCTGGGGATGACCACAACTCAGTGAGCTGTCTGAGTGGTCTGCTGTGGTTGGGCATCAACTCACAGACAGGCTCTTGGGGGCTTGGAGTTCTGAAGTGAAGGCAGGACAGAAAAGACTGTTTGTTCAGAGGCTCTGGGAAGAAATTGCAGACTGGACTCTGCTAGTAAACAGGCCTCTGTCAAGAAAAGGAGCTTTAGAATAAAGCAGGTCCATAATCTCCAGTAAAATAAACTTTAAAAATGTCATAAAACTCATGGATTGGAAACACATGCTCAGGGCCATCTGTTTGTCCCTCTAGTGAGAGATGACCACTGTTCTACATGAGAGTCTAGCATATGAAAAGATTATTATACTGGCAACCAAGAGGTATTCATTCAATCCCCTTAGTTGTCTGTTGGTGTTTCTCAGCTCTTGGGTGCTCTGTCACTTCAAGGCCCCAGTTGCTTGCACCAGAAAGGGAAGAATGAGAATGGCTCAGCATTTGACCGAGGCTCTGCCTGAAATTGGTAGTGGCTTAATGATAGTACAAAGATATGAAAGAAAGGCACTGTAAAAATGTCAGGTACTAAATTATTTCTATAAACTGTTACCATATTGTTGGGCCTAGGAATGAGATTCACATACAGTGGGCAGTTGGTCTTCCTGTGGGATCACTAATGACTCAGGCACATATTAAAGACAAATGAAAATTGAAGGTCCTATTTTCCTATTTTCATATATATCTAAAATGCTAGAAATTTAAAAGCAACTCTGAAATAATTAAATAATGGATTAGAGGATAAAGTATAAATGCGTCAAACTCATAGTCAAGGCCATATTGTGCTGTTCACTGTACAAACAGAAGACAAGTAATATATTCCTGCTTCAAAAGTGCAAGGCAGGCAGTCATTACAGCTCACCTCCAGCCTACTTTTTCCTAAGGCTACTGTAAGACAAAATTGTGATAGAAGGGGTGAAAATACTTGATTTGTCTAGTAAGTTAAAAGCAAAGTTTACATGTTCTTCCTGACAATTTTCATGTTAGGCCCATGAGCTTTATAAAGGTGAGCAGTAAGAGACGGAAATCTATTTCACTCTACCACAATCTTCTGGCTTTTATTCCAACATCTTGTCTTACATTTTAAAATATTATAAACATGGCAATTTAACAGTCACTTTCAACAAAAATCTAGCCTCTTTCATGGTTTTAGGACTAAGAGAACTGGGAATAAAAACACATATTCAGAGCCTAACACATGGAACATGATGGCAGAGCGGTGGGTTGCCCAGATGTGAGGAAAGAGAGTTGACAGTTGTCTATTGAAATGACAAAGAGAAGCCCTACAAAAAAGCTGAAGAGGCTACAGTGATGAACACAAAAATCTGAATTCCCAAATTGAGAGCCCATTGCAACCCTTGCTCTGGACATCCTTTGAAGTTCTGGTTAACTCAGTCCCTCTGTTCCTCAGGTACCTACCTGGAAAGTCATCCACTCACATAATGCTTTTAGTTTTCAGGGTCTTTGAGGAGAAAAGTTATTTTGTGTGGCTGTCATTCAAGACAGAGATGTTTTAGGCAACAGAGTGACACTATCTCCTCCCTTCCATTCCCCAAGCACAACTAAAAAAAACCAAAAACAACAAAACCAAACTACCAGCAAAATCAAAACTCAAAATATACGTTTCAGAAATCATAGCATTAATATTGCTATACATATATATATTATGTTACTAGACTTATTAATATAATCTTCACTGTTGCTAAATACAATGGAAGCTAATGTCTGAAAATGAAGTTTTGGTAAGAACATATATGGGGCCTCAGCAGTTATAAAAATGGGAAAACATACAGAGAGCTGGAGAAACTAAGCACTCCATTTTATGAGAAGAGCACACAGAAGAACAAAGAAAGAGTTCAAAGGCCATGAAAGTTAAGGTGAATTGTTCAGTAGATATGTTTGTGCCTTAATATTGGGTACAGAAGAAACTTGGAGGACTGGGTTTTGATTGGACATTTAACTTTGACATGGCACAAGTTGTTCAAGTTAAACCTTATTCTAAATGAAAAATTGACATTAGATAGTAGAATGTGAACATTTATTTTCAAGAAAAATTTATAGAAAAGACTATTCTTCAAATCCTGTGCTTCCTAGACCATGAATTCTCTTTCATTTAAACTGTGGAGCTCTCAGCACCTTGTAGGCATTGTATTGATGAATGAATAATAACAAAACAGTGGTTGTTTTTCCTGTGAGTGATCATTAGCATGAAATAGAAATGTTTCATGGTAACCAAACCATTCTTTCTGCTGCACAGTCAACAACTGCAGAAACTTGATGACAAGAACTACTGAGAGATGCAGGTTTCAGAGCTCCATTCAAAACCATGCTATAACGAATAAAGTTTTGCAGGTTTTTAGCTTTTTTTCCGATGTTCTTCAGAATATGAATAAAATTACTCAGCGGAGGAATTCTTAACAGATGGTTGTCATTTCAGCCTCAGATGGCAGAAAGCCCTAGAACCAAGCAATTACAGAGTTCTTTGATGCAGAACCAGCTGAACAGATTTTAATAATTTCTTCCAAATTGGAGACACCTGGCCCCCCAGAAAGTGCCGCAAGCTGGATCATAGCGGAGTGCAGTAAAAATACATTCCTGATGTCACCAGCATGGTCTTGGTGACAAAATCATGAAGACCAATAGAAAATAATGTGAAAATTACCTTTTTCTTTCTACTATTAATGCAATGAAATGTTGCAAATGGCCCTGTACAATAATTTTCAAAATGCTCTGAGGCAAGATTGTTTTGTTTTGATTTTCCTCTGCTAGAAAATTTTATCTCCCGACAAAGAATGCTGTACAGGATATGGAAACTCAACAACACCAGCTTTTATTGCTCACCTTTTTAAAGTTCATGAGCCTAACTCAGAAAGGATTTAAGAAGCACATGTAAAATATTACTTCATCTAACTTACTCTTATTCTATTTTCTTCATGTAACTCCTGCCTTTGGAAAATTCAAATATATTCCCCTAGATGCACCATGTGCCCTGGAGCAGCCACCAGGCCAAACCCACTGGTATGACAGTTCTGTGACAATTCTCCTGCATGGAGAGAGAAGAAAGGGGGTATTATTTCTAAGGTTCAGCTTCACCTAAGTCACTGCCAAATTTTTCCATTCTCTTCTCATCCATTGAGCTCTGCCTCTGCTATGGTACGGTCATGTCTATCTCATACTTGGCAAAGCCCTGCACAATGCTGTCCATGTCTCCAGTACAGGGGAGCTGCAGCCAGCCAATTGCATGGCTCTGGCACAGGATATTGGTGCCATGTGTGGTACAAATGCTTTGCAGAGGATCTGGTAAATCAGTTTGCTCTGGTGGCTGACAGCTCTGGTCCAATGAGCCAATGGTACTTGATAAAGCTGAGAAAATAGGAAGGATTTTTACAGTGCTGTCCCTGGACTTCGTAACCTAAGACTTCTCCCATCCTGTGGGTTAATTTCGTGGTATAAAATGTTAAAGTAATTTTGACTGTGTTTGTAGAATATCACACATTCTTGGCAACCTGAATTGTGAGTGTAGGAGCAGCAAAGAAGGGACTGTAAAAATGCTAAATATTACAAACTAATCTGGTGAATTGATTTGTCTGGGTTCATAAATGTAAGTGTAACCACTGAATCTATCTTTGGTAGATTTACAATGTACTAAAGAACATTATTTGTTATTAAAGATTATTTGTCTTACAAATAGTGTATCAAAATGGCATTTCTAGTTAACTCATTAAAAAAAAAAAAGAACAAAAGACACAAATAAAATTTTCTGATTTTCTCAGCTGAGAGTATTTTTGAATTGTAGTGAAATGGGGTGGGTAAAAGTGAGAGGGAAGAAATACCATGATTTTATTTATGAAGCCACATGTCCTGATCCAAACTGAGCATTTAAGAGGCTAAAGTTTACATCCCAAACCTGTATGTACACTATGGCCAAGATAACACTTTTTTAACTTGGCTACTTTTATATGTTTAGAATCAGATTTCATTTTCATGAAAATCAAAATCAGAAAACTCTCTGTGCATAAGATACACAAACTCAGTACAGAGATCACACATCCTTCTGGTTTTTCTTGTCCAAATTATTTTTGACTGATTTATGTTATGCTATCATATACAATAGCTTTTTACAATGTATATCTGGCAAAGTTATCCATAAAATTGAATACAATAAACATTATAGTGCAATCACTCAGTTTTGGTTTGAGATTTGGGAATTAGTTCCATTTAAGTGGAGTGCTTTTCACAATATGATCCATTCAATTGCATGCTTTCTCTCTTCACTGGAACAACCTCAGTAACAGAGTAGACTTGTACTCAGTGCCTTGCAACTTAGTTTGATCTCTTTGTTTTCTACAAAAAGGAATCAGTAGAATCAAACATTAGTGATCATTTTTACAGTCAGAACAAAGTGAGGTCAAGTGGAAAGTAAGCATCTAATTTCAATCCCATGTCTCATAGGATACTTTCACATAACATATAAAATGTATAAAAATACTTAAACAAGGTTACCCTGCAATCTATTTTCAGGCCCTTTTTCACCTTCACCATAAACAGAGAGACAAAACACCAAATTTGTCAGTAGTTCTCCTGAATCTTTAAAACTCTCCCTCAGTGTTTGCTACATTGTTTTAAAATGCCTTTTATACCCCTGCAATTTCTTTAAAGTTAATCAGAGTGTTCTGTTCCTGGGCATTTTAAAGTTGCAGGATGGCAAGACCCAAAGGATGTCAGCCATGCTATGATGATTAAGTGTCATGATGCTGCAAAAGTGAGGAATTAAAGGTGATTCCTGATGCAGAAGATAGTGCTGTTGAAAGAAAAGCATTTGGAAATGCCCATTAAGAGAGAAAAAATTATGAAGAAATTGGTGACTTGTTCTGTGAACAAGCTGCAGTTAATGATGCATATATGTGGAAAGAATGTGCAGCCTTGAGCTTTCTTCTTGGAGTATAGCTTCACTCAAAAAAGGGGTGAAGGAAGGAGGGGTTGAAAAAATAAACTTCCTTGTGCCTTTGCAGTACCTCAGATTGGTAAGGATAATTGGGAAATTGTTGCCCTAAGCAGTTGTCAGGTATGGAGGGTTGGAAGAAGACTAATTCCTTAATTTGGAAATACAGTTGCAGTTGCCATTGCCTGGTTGCAGCGAAAAGAGGAGCTACTGCTTGTGAAATCTGACAGTGTTATGCCTTCAACCTAGAATAAAGAGATAAGTATAAAACATCTAAGGTTACAAATACTTGCATTTTTTGGTTATAGTACTATACAAAGCACACTGTGACTGGCATATATCATGAATTCTGATTCCATTTGAAAGAACTAAACTAATTGCTAAAAAAACTCTGTTAATCACATAATACGGACAAATCAATGGTATGTCAAATTCTAGAACAACAATAATGTAAGATCAGAGTATAAGCTGTTAGACTGCCAAGTTATTGGCTTGTTTCACTCATTATAATATTGATTCTCCTTTTCCAGCGGTGATGACATAATTTTCATGAGACTTTGCACATTTCTCTAAGACAATTTGACATGGTTTCTTGCTTAGTAATTGCAGAAATTTGTCTGAAGTAACTCAGTAGATAATTACCTAGGTCTCTGTTGAAGACAGCGAATATACCCTCCATCCCTCCACATTTTACAGATCACATCCAAGATGGGTGTAGCCATGGCATGCTTCCTGATTCTGCACTGCTGCATTGTGATTGATGTCTGGTAGACAAGGAAAGATCACACTGTGACTCCAGCCGTTCATCCACCTTCCACAACTCACAGGCTGGGTCCTTGGTAATGACCTTCAATACCAATATAGTGGGATATAATCTTCGACTGGGCTTGATACAGATGAAATTAAAACTATGGCAATGGGTGTCCTTTAGGAACTTAGTAGGGAGTACATATTCATCCATGCAGTAAGCATGAAATGAAACATTACTGGTCAAGAAATGTGTTTCATTTCTTAGTGTGGTGTTTTCATCTTTATAGCTGTGACAGTTCAAAAATTATTTCCTTGGTCTCTATAATCTTCTGCTTCTCACAAAAACCCATCCTGAAATGGCTGGTCTTTTGCTTCCCTAGTAAACTTTTACAACTCACAATACTGTTAGTGTTGTTTTCGTTATTTATCAGAAGGAAAGTCGATCTTCTGTAGCAGAATGGAGAGTACCATTACAGTCTCTCAGAAGATCATACTGACTCTCATCCTGGCTCCAAGAATGACTGATTATAGACTGATGTGAAGGTCAAATTCCTTCCTACTTTTAGGTGTTCTTCATTCTTTCGGGTCTTAACATTTGTACGTGTAGATCTCCTGTCTTCTGTGTGGTTATGATGTGTGACTGAGAAATATTTTCCTGCTGTGTGGTAGGTTCTGTGGTTTTGGTTCTGTTTGTTTTCTATGGCCTTTGTTGGAACTTGTCCCCTTTTTTCATTATTTTTCATGAGTCCTACTCGCCAAGCACTGCTTGATCTCTCTGCTGTCACTGTGTTTTTTCTCAGTCAAAGAAAGGAGAGGTTTATGTGCCAAGACCAGATAGCTCATTGACTTCACCTCCACAAACTATTTCTTGTTTACTAAAGCCTGAACCAAATGTCTGGTGAGAAATCTCAGAGCAGAGAAAGCATATAGGATATATTCAGTCAATGATTCAGTCATTCCTAAATATTCCTCCAGCCTCCAAAATTTTGTGACTAGGAACTTCCTAAGCCTGTAGCTCTGTGTCTGAGTAAAATGATCGTCATCAGAAGAGGCAAAATTCAATATTATTAATTTTTGCCTAGTAATATTGCAATAAAACTGCACTACTGAAAGTGAAATGTATGCATTTCACACATGATTAACAAGGGCTTAAGTAGATGAAAATTGCCATGACTGTAAAGGTGGAAGGCTAATGCCGCATGCCTTCATCTTCTGCTGCAGATTACTGACACCATAGCATGGGCAGCAGAACAGAAGATATTCAACACAACTCTGGTACTCTATTAGCACCTTTCCTGGATCTGCCTTTTGTGGTTTGGTGTAACTGTGAGCTGTGATGGCTGAGGAGAGAGCAAACTGAGCCTTGAGACTTACCCATCTCCATGATGATCTTCAGCACAGGACCTGTTAGGACAGTTGAGGGTGGCACTGCTGCCTAATATAAGGGAGCCCTAACTTCCAAAGCAGGAGACTCAAAACCACTCTTGATGCAAACTTCTGCATAAAACTGAAGCTAAACTGGATGAAAGAATGAAGATCTGCACTCTTGTGCCTATGAGATGAGGGTTCTTGAAGATCTATAGTCACCTTATGAAATTTTCAGCAGCCCAAACAGAAGTGATAAGTGATTCAGTAAAAGCATATCTGTTACTTATTGACACTTAAAACAGCCAGGGAGCATTATTTGGCAGTAAATCTACTGTGTTTCAATAGTGAACATGCTTTAGTAAATAACTCATGCTTGTAAACGTCAGTGTATCACATTAATTTAAAGGCTACAGGACTTGCTAAAAATAAGCATTTTGTGTCCAAATCCCTAATTAAACTGCTGTAGCCAACTTAGCATAACTTCAAACTCTTCCTGCCCTGCCTTCTTTTACCACTGTATCACATTTCCCCATAAAAGGAAAATCTCTGTTGATAATGTTTGATATTCTTTAGTCTACTGGAGCCAAGCATAACTAAATCATATTTTCATTATATTTCACATTCTGCTTACTAATATTTGTACTATGTGACTAAGTTTCACTAGAAAAACAGTCAGTGTACCCAGCAACAGAAGTAGAATGGAAAAGAGTACATTAAACAAGCTTGTTTCAATAGTGTAATTTATGGACTTCAACAATGTAAATCTTAGACTGACACACTTTCTGGTTTCTCAGAAGAGCACCTATGGTTGCCTACTGAAGCACAGAATTATAATATTTGTGTAGGTTTCTTCAGCTCTGGCCTTAGTTATAAAGATTTCAACAGATACTACTTTTAAATGGATTTATAGCTTTTGTGTCTTGTTTCCATGACCTTCCCAATTCAGTCACACTTTTGTCTCATCTTTATAAAAATACCTTGAGTCATTTGCTTATTTAATCAGCATGGAATAACTCTATCTCAGTATACTCAGAGAGAGCTGAAATGTTTGAGAAAAGTGAAATAAATCCCATGTGTAACCAACAGGGAGATATCAGAGTACCAAAAATATTTCTGCTTACTTCTGTTACCACAAGGTACTTGAAACCCCAATTCTTTTTAGGTCTTTATTCCTTGGAGAATTTAAAGAAAAGTGAGAATATTTGGGCTTGTCATATGGGCATTTCAGTTGGACAGGCTAAATATAAGATGTGCTTGGCAATGAGTCAGTTGGATTACAACCTGAACAAGCATTTGTTGGGACAGGCAAATGATATTTTGGTGCTTGTTCTGACACCACCACTGAGTTTCTATCTCGCTCTGAAAAGCTCATGTGATCTCTTCATTTTTTTCCTTTTCTAATTATTTTCTGTCTTGAATTTTTTTTAATTTTTTGTTTTTAAACCACATCAGTGTTGGGACTGACACATTGTAGCAGATTGTGAAGTCCCTCACATAAACCTGTCCTGGTCCCCATACAAGATGAGCACCATTCCTGAAGTACTATATGTAAACATCTGGGAATTCTCAAAATTAAATTTCAGGGATCCAAAAATATTCAACATTGTTTTTCATATCTGTCACTCTGAACTAGTATTTTCTTGGGAATATTCAAAATATATTTGTTATATCAGAGCACAGTATCCACCCACCAACTGTCAATTTTTAAAATAAAAAGTCCCTCCTTCTTGACAGAGTACTCAACAGAAGAGTTTCTGAGGCTTTTGCTGGGTGAGAGGAAGAACCAAGAAAGGACACACACATAAACATGGTGCTAAATTCTGGACATGGGATATTTCATCATACTAAGGTTATACTTGCTTGCAGAATCTCCAGGGTCACCATTTAGGAAGAGCCAGCATCTCAGCTGGAAAACAACTGTGGAATTCTGATACCCAGACTGATGATTCAAGCGCTAATTGAAGTAAAAATACGTATTCCCAGCCCTTTGTCAAGCAGATCGTGCTGTTCCAAGCATTATACTGAATATACAGTAGATGTACAGAAGACAGGAATAATCTTGAGATTTTTCCTGCATTTAATGGCAGTTTCAGAGAACTCTACAAAAAAAAAAAAAAAAAAAGTTCTGGTGTAAAAATGAGCTACCAGCTTAGCATGACTTTTAAGTTGTATAAAGTAACAGAGTGTCTGTGTCAGCAGATATAGTGAAAACCTACTACGTTACAATTGGAATGAAAAAATCAGCTAGCTTTATAAAAAATTTGTACACCTTAGAAATTAAACTCTACAAAAATTCAGATTTATTCTCTTCTCTGGTCTCTTTTCAGTTCCTTAGAAGACAAGTGAGGTGGCTCTGAGACAAGGTCTGTCCCTTTCACCAAAATGAGTCATTATAGACAGAGGAAGGAGAAATAACTTTACTGATCCTTCCAGCAATTTCATTAACCAATCAGTTCCCAGAGAGGAAGATACTCAGCTATATTGAGTGGAATAGAAGGGTTATGCCCAAGGGCAAGCAAAAATTTACAGAGCTGTTTTCATTCTTTTACCTAACTTAAAGTCATTGTGGTATCTTAAGAGAGAAATTTCATTAAAAGTTGTGCAATAGCGGGACTCTGATATATTCACTGTCCGGGATGGACAACGTAGCCTCCCATTTTGCAAGATGGTTTCAAAAACCTAGATGGTATCACATTCAAACTGGGTAGCCTGCTTGTGTGTTCAAAGTCTCAGCTCACTGGGACTCCTGGGCAGCAGAGCCCTTGGCACATATTTGGATGTTCAGGTGTTGCAGGTTTGGCAGATGGGAAATGTAACTGCTTCCCAGCACATCAGCAGCAGAGGCACATGGTGTTGCATGATTTAAATCTTGGGTTTAAATGCCTCACCCTAACCCCAACACTCATGCTCTCTACTGCAGGAAACACTTCTGCTGCAGAGACTGTGACCAGTTTGACATCTGACCAGAATCCCCTGGGCTAATAATGTTTTATTACATTTTGGAGAAGTCCCAGCAAGGTTCCAGCTACCTCACTCCTCAGCACAGGTGGACACCAGACTGCAATAATGCACTGCTATAATTTCATATATATATTGGATCCTATATGACGGCTATTACATTTTAATTACTATGATTATTTTACAGATATTTCAAATGTAAATTATGTCATCACAACTGGGTTACTTATTACTTAATTAAAATAAAAATGCCTTACATATTTTTCCATCTTGGAAGAAAATCCTCCCCTATGCCCCCTAAAATTTGCACATTTATACAGAATTTACTACTCAAAGTGGGATTGTACATTAAAGGATTGGGCAGCTCACTATGACTGAACTCTTTTGTCTGTAAAAGAAAAAACAGTGACTTAAATGCAAGCACATTGCTATTATAGACTAGATTAGAAACTTCTCCTTTACCTTTCATTTACCACTGTACAAGGAAAAATACATATTATAAAGCATCATGACTTTCAGATACTAATTAATTTGATTTTCCCAATCACACACTCTCTTTAATAGTTTTGGTAAAATTGAATAAATTTTTTACCAATATGCCATCTTTAATATTAATAGAATTAATTACTTGTTGCAGGGAATGATTATATGTAAAAAACTTATCCTAACTAGTAGCTCTGATTAGATGCCTACATGGTCTACTGATTTTTTTTTGAGTCATAACCTCTTTTGGTGACCACTGTTCACTAGATGAGAAAGAGAAAAATCAGGTACAATGGTTTCAGCATCTTAGGGGGATATTACTAGGAAGCAAAAGTTATTTTACAGCATTTCATATTGAAATACACCATGTGAATACCTTTTATGCATGTTTGGAAAAGATCATGGTCTGGATTTGTATCACAGCAGGTCTACCTGTGATATGACTGCTCATCTGTGTGTGGCCTTTGGGGCAGAGGATTTACATTGTAAAGAAATGCTTGAGTCTGAATGCTGTTCTGTAGCATTTTTTATTTGTATTACAAATACAAATCCACCCCTTATCCATATGATGTGTGGGTTTTCTTGGTAGTGCTTAGTGGTAGAACTGTATTCTTAGAGGGTAGAATGGAAAAAAATATTAAAACCAAAAGGGTTAAAACATACATCCATTGTTTTATTGGGTGTTATGACTTGAAATATTTACCTCCAGTTACACTACTTACAAAATTAAGCACTGTTATCACATTCTTGAGGTTTTCAAGCTATTGTCATATACAATTCTACAGCAAGACTATAGAAAGAAAACCTTTCCCATCTCTTTCCCTTCAAAATGAACTTAGGAAATTCAGGTATATTATCAAACATTCATTTTTCTTCTTGTATTGTTTTTTGTGTTACTTTATTTATTTCCATGTCCTTGGATTGAGATTTTTTTGGGGGTTGATAAACCAATATTTGGACATATAATTAAGTTTGGACTCTGAGGGTTTTTATTAGAAACAGTAGAAACATTTTATTATATTGCTTTTGGTGTGGGCATGTGTTACTGTTCCTGAATATACATACTAGTATACTGCTATAAATACTGTTATACATACTTGGAGATTCAGACAGATAACCTTGGTTTTCAGGATGAGACCTATGCAAAATTTTTGAGTGTGTGTCCAGAATACACACAAGCAGCAACAAAGAAGACAGCTTTTCCACTTGGAGTTGAACAGGATTCTGAGAGGTTTGTTGCATGAGGAACATAATGCTACCTCCAGTCATATGTCAAAAATGTTTCTGAATTTTTACAGTTCTTGTCATTTTTATGAGATGAACCCAATTCTTTGAAAGGTTTCCTAAATGGAGATCTGGCTAGTGTTATGGGCTGCTACATAACAAAAGGCTTCATTTTTTGTTAGCTATTGAATGACTGTTGCGTGATCAAGCCTGAGATGTGTCTCCCTTATTTTTTTTAGTTAAATTAATGAAATTTTCTACTCATAGATCACAAGGGTGTCCTTCGCATGGGTATCTTACAAGAAAAATAGAGCGGCAAGTCTTAAAATGTTGATGAAGTGTTCTCTATGTTAAACATAGATCAAGCAAATTACTCTTCATGAGTATGTGCATTTATTACGATCTAATAGAAGGTTAATTTTTAACCCTAAGGAGAAAGAAAAATCTTTTTTATGCTAGTTATAATATGACTGGAAATAGTTCTGAAATAGGACTAGTGAAATAGAATAATAGTTCTGAAAATTTATAAAGGATTGACACAGCTACACTTTATTCCTCTGTTAGACACACTGTCTCACGGGTGAAGTAAAAATCATAGTTCTGTGTAGTCCAAGCTTTCCCCTTGTTTGCAGTGTATTCACCAATCTGGATTTATGTGATGGAAGATTTTGGCATGGAGATAAAATCTCCCTGGTTTTCCTCCAGAAGACCAGGATACCACAAGTAGCTGCTGACAGAACTTTGACGTATCTTCTCACTGTCAGCCCCAGCTCCACCCTGCAATATAATCTGGGACTTGATAGAATTTAATTGACCATATTTGCATTTACACATGCACATAAATTTAGTAACATGAATAGAACGTTGCTGCCTATGTGGAAAACTGGTTGTTCATTGTTCTCCCAAGCATATCTCTCCCCACTTCTCTGGTTTAATTTTTTTTTTATGCAGTGGATTTCTTTGCACTCATATCCAGATGAATGTACTTGAAAAACAGAACCCATGAATGACAATGTAACTTGTAATGAGCTTTCAAGAAGAGGAAGCAGCTAAGTGAAACTTAATACTGTTAAGTTTGAAACATTAAATAAATATATGACAAGAGTTTTTGAAAGCTGAATATCGAATCTTGCTTTTGCAATTGATGAGTTTTAATCAATGTATGGGTTTGATTGTGCTTTAAGTTATCTGAACATGGTTCTGGTTTTTTTAGTTAAATTATTACTGCTACTAATTTGGGCACAGGTTGAACCTGTGATGAATTATGCAGGAATGAAGGTGTGGTACTCTGCCAAGCAGAGCCTTTCCTAATTAAAATCTGCTCATCAGTTTTCTGCAACTCTGGCAAAACAAGGAAAGTGAGAGACAAAAAAGTGGTGCTTTTAAATAAAATCGATGGTACAAAAAGAAAAAATATTATGGAAACATCTTTTCAAGGCAAATACTGAACTACCAGACTGTTGACCTTCAGGTTCAACAACTGAGCAAAATTAGGTTCAACAACATGTAGAGTGATACAATGTTATAGGGGCCTGACCCTATTGAAACCAACAGGAAGAATTTCAAAGAATTTTGAGAGCTTTGGATATGATCCAAAAAGTAAACTGATACTCCTGGGGGAGAGATTGTGCATACCACTTTTGGATTGTCATTTGCACTGTTACTGAATATGTCATTCATCTTAATATTAATGTATAGAACTAGTAGGGATCTTTTAGTAACCAGAAATCATATTTCATTCTAGCAATTACTACAGAAATACTGTCCTTTTCATAAGAATATGGGTGTTTATTTCCTATAAATATTTAATAGCATCTTATCTTGCAACATCTTAGTAGATCCAATGGCTTTTGTCAACTACATCTAGAAAGTAACTATAGCTTTGTGTTTTGTTTTGTTTTGTTTTGTTTTGTTTTGTTTTGTTTTGTTTTGTTTTGTTGGGGTTTTTTCCCAGATTTATTTGCATTTAAAATGACTTTTTAATTGTTTGTTGTTTTAGGCCTAAAGTCTACAAATAGAATAGAGTATAATCTGAGATTCTGGTCTTTTATCTGTAATGACAGAGATCACATTGAGGACTGTTTTATTACTGACTTTGTATTCTTGTTTCATAGACTGTAACGTTACACTTGGGTCACTAAGGGAAGAGGTTTGCAGACCAAAGGTCTCAGATTTGTTTGCTTCAAAAGAAGAATGTTTTTGAAAACATTTTTATGTTCTCATTACGCTCACTATAAATCACCAGACTGCAATTTTTTAAGTTTAAAAGCTGACAAGTTGGGACTTTGAAGTTGTCACCAAACTATTTCTCCACTGGACTCTTACTCATGATGGTTCAGAGTGTTAGTCTCTTCCCAGGAGTAGTCAAGCTTTCTGTGCTGATGAAAATGCCATTACTTCATGAAAACTGAAGTATTGCCATCCTCTGCTTCCCTGGTGTTAGTCCCATGGACCCACCAGACTGAAACTCTCCAGAGCTTCTGGAGGCATGTCTTGAATCCTTCCCACAAGATCACTCAAGTACATCCTATAGAGTGAAAGAAGTGAAATTCCTTTCTATACAACAGAGAGGGAGCAGAGGAATCAAGGCCCCACAGCAAATACTAGTTCCTCTGATGTCTCTGGACACTAGTAAGCATGGGAACTTGTTCTAGAGGACTTACAGAAAAATTGGGCAATTGGGGTGTCAGTGTCCATATTTCTTCCATGTCATACCAGGGCATATTCAGTAACTTTGGTTTCAGGGCTGTGCTATAAAGTATGAGGGACTTATATTCAGAATGTATGTTTCCTTCATTGGACACTCCCCCTCGAGGACAAAAGCTGGCAGTCTGGTCTTGTGACTGACACTCTGTCAATGGTTTCATTTGCTGGACAGAAAATCTAGCTACAGCTCTCTAACATCAGTTTTGCTTCTAGGTTTAGGTGAGCTTTGAAAACAGATATTACAAAAGGAAATCCTTTATTTTTGGAACTACTAGGAGAGATCAATATCCCTGGTTAGTATTTGAAGGAGTCATTTGGAATAGAAAGACATGAATAAGTGGTTATGGTTTCCATGGAAAAAAATAAAATATACTTGCATTTTCATTTCACTTACAGTCAAGACTATCAACTATTATTTATCCATAACTTTGTGTCCTGTATATACCAAGACTGTTTCACACATTACAAACCCAAAATAGTTGCAGAATATAAAATCTTTAACTTTCTTGTTTTCTTTTCTTATTTAGCTTTTTTAATGATAAGAGATGGCTTTTCAAGGTTAAATGTAATGTTTTCATATTAGGCTTGTGTTTTGCATGTCTTGGAATTTGGCTGTGGATATTAAAATGATTACTGAACTATGAAAACCTAATTTGTGAGGGGTTTAAAATATATTTTAGCACACAAAGACTAAAATGCCAGGGAGACCTTCCAGGACCCTTACACTACCTAAAGGGGGTCTGCAAGAAGGTGGGGTCTGATCTTTGGTTTTAACATAAAAGACAAATTTTTTTAAAAGGTCAAAAATTCTAAATCTGTTAAATGTATGATTAGCATATTTTCATAGCTCTACAAATGACTACATATTCAAGAGCCTGTCTCCTTGCCTGTCATTAGGTAAAATGTATCAGCAGGAATACTAAAAAATTCACTGGTGTTTTATGCAGGTTATCCTGAATTTTCTTCTCCCTGCTATCTGTATATACATCAATATGATGTGTGTCACAGCATGTGGATGGTTAGAGAAGATATTGACATGTGGTATTACCTGAACTTATTTTCTCTGATTGTTTTGTTGCTCAAATATTTCCAACATCAGAAAAATATCTACAGACAAATAGGTGAGCAATTTGAAAACATGTTCCTAGGCAACTGCTTAATCAATAAGCATTAGCACAACCTTGAACGAAAAACTTGACTGAAATCAGTCTCAGCTAAAGGATAAAAATGGAGGCTTTCAGGAAGCCATGGAAATATTTAACCCGAAGGATAGCCCCAGAAATTATTTCAAAATTAAGTACATGAAATGTCATTCTAAGCAGAGAAATATTTTTTCCTGGCTGGTGCTGTACTGGTGTCAGTCATGAGAGTGATGAAGGAACTGCTCTCCCTGTGATTAACCAGCACTGAACACACACTTGACACATCCGAGATTTGTATCTGCTCGGGGAGGACAGGGGTAACGTGAGCCTTCTGTTCTCACTCTGACTGTGGCCAGCTATTGGCAAGCCCTGATCCTTACAGGATCTCAGGCTGACATGCTCCAATACTATTAATCTCATTCATCTGTGTTTGCCTTTCGTATACACTCAAATGTATCCTGAGGAAGAAGGGCATGTTTTTTAGAAAAGCAGAATCTACTAGCCTGAGGGATGATCTATTTTGATAGAGATGCCTTTATTTGCCATACCAAAAAAGAAAATTATTTACTGTATCAAGCCAAAAATACTTTGCATTTCCAGCCTTTCCCAGTAAAATATTATGTTTAATGCTCTCACTACTTTTGAAGGCATGGTCAATAAAACTGCTTCTTGACAAGTTCTTGACTCTGAAAGCTGTTATTTTTTGGCCAGGATCTGAAAAATAAGATAATGAATGTGTTAATAACAAAGTCCTGATGTATAATTCTTGAAATAAATGTATATATTTCAAATGGTTATAAGTGAATCAATTAACACTAATTTTGTAGAGTGATTTGGGCACTTAGATACCAAATTCCATTAGTTTATTATTGGAATTCAGGTATAGGAACCTGTCTCTTCTGGTTTGCAAGTCACTCAGCTCCTGCTAGGCCAAGAGTAGTGCAGAATCGGAGGTTTCTGAAGGAGTTGATGGCAAAAAGATCGGTTAAGGGAGATGAAGAGGTCTTTAAGCAAGGGATATTAAAAAAGTTAGTGGAAAATTGTTGGGGTAGTCAGAGGGATAGAAGCTGCCAGAAGCAGTTGGGTCTGCTTAGCTTTCCCCATCTCCCAGCCTCCTCCTGGTCTCTGCCAGTTGGAGCTGATCATACAGGAGATGCCCTTTGCTCTTTCCCAGATGTGCCTTTCCTCCACCCAGATCCCCTTCCTTAGACCACAGACCACCTGATAAGAGGAACTTATAGAAAACATTCATTTACTGGGTAAAATATTACAGTTAATTCTAACATAGTTTATAGAGATATAAATCATTAAAATGTCAGACCTAGCAATTAATTTCATCCAGAATATTAAAGGAGACAACATAAAGGATGTGATCTAACAGTCAAGCCAAGATCTTGTATCAGTCAGCATAAGAACACCATCTGCTTTGAAAAGAAATACTAAAGACTATTCTTTCTTTCCAACCTGAATTCTACATCATCATTGCTTTGAAACAGGCTTTTCAGAGAAGTGGTTGAGTCACCATCCCTGGAGGTATTGACCAGACATAGAGATGTGTCACTTCAGGGTGGTATTTAGTGGTGGACTTGGCAGCATCAGGCAAATGGCTGGATTTGGGGATCTTAAAGGTCTTTTCCAATTCAAAAAATTCTGTGATTTCTTGCTTTATCTTCCAGGACTACTGATTAATTTTTTTATATTTCTCTCACTATAGGAATAATATTCTGTAGTACAGGACAGATGTGAAGACATGAAGGAGAGGTACAATGTCCAGCACTAGCAGTGAGAATACAGTGTCACCATAAAAGCCCAAAGGTTCATAGAAATTGTGACCATAACAGAAAGCAGAATCAATAAGTACATTGAGTTCTCTAGATTATTTGGCAACACTGCTACAAAAATAGATTTCTCATGACTAAATGTGGTGAATTTTGATTCATTATAAAGAAAGAGTATTCATTGCAGGGGCAAGTTGAATGAATCTATGTATTGACAAAATTAATTACACAATATCTTCTCTGGTCTCTGATTTCTCAGAGTGCAGCTGAACTTGTCTTTCAGCTACTTGGCATCTTTTTGTCTCATTATTTACTCCTGCTGGCAGAATAAGAACAGAACTAAAATCAGTGTTATAGCAACCCAAGAACTAAAGCCATGTGATCTCAGCTCAACCTAGAGCATGGGGAATGAAGCATTGCTCAAAGGTAGTGTCTAGATGAGTGACAGTATAAAGCTGTGGCATGAAGTCAGTTCACTGGACTGCATTATAATTTACTTTGTCCTTCCACCAGGAACACTGCTGGCCCCCTTAGAGTGTAGTGTATGCTGCACTCATCAAAAAACTTGTTCAGCCTCTCCGTCCAGAAATCATGGCCCACCTAAAGCAATCATGATTTATTTGTCTTCACAAACCCTTCTACTGACTTAGCTTCAGCATGAGGTTCAGAAGCCCTAATCTGTTTCACTGCCTTGGTCTGATGCAGTTTAAGATAACCCTGCTGACCACACTGCAGCTCCTGTTAAATTAAAAATTCACTCTGTGTATCTGAAGAGCCTCTGCCAAGATGCCTGCATGCAGACCAGAGTCAGGGGGAATCCACAGGTTGCTGGCTGCTATTATTTCTTTCCTCAGGTACCATCCCTTCCCATCTTGCAGAATACTTCTGAGCTGTGTGAAATAACGTACTTCATTTTTTCCAATTTTTCCTCACTAGATGCTAGAATTATAGACAGAAGAAAACACAGTTGCCTCCAACAAGGACTGAGTCACAGGAGTCCCCTGCAGTGTGTCAGTCATGTATATAGAAAGATGATCAGCATGTTATTTCTGTGAACTGGAAAGGCTGTGAGAGAAAATATTAAGCAATCAATTTTGTTTCCCTAGCAATGTTAGTCTTCAGGACAGTAACAGAGACAAGTCCATCTCTCTGTATAAAACTATCAACCCTGAGCTCAGTCACTTGAAGACTGAGTGGTCTCAATCATTTAGTGAATCATTAATACGTAGAAATGTAATCATAGAATAGCAAAGAGAAGCAAAACATCAATACATTAAAGCTATAGTAAACATGAGGTGTACTTGTCTCAACTCTGATAACTTTAGCTTTTCTAAAATGTTCTATTACTGTAGATTTTAGAAAGAAATATAGAAAAATCACCTTAGTTTTCATTTTGAGACAGTAATTCCATGTACTCAAGGGAATTATTCACTCCATTCACCGTAAGTACTTTTAGCATGTACTTTTGTCTTAAATTTTGAATAATTGCACATAATTACTCTTTTCTCAATAAGACTGTAATATGATTTTTTACACACAGATTATTAATCTTTGGGTGTTCAAGGGTCATTTTTAAGGAGCTCAATAAATATAGTGAAAACATGCATATATCTTTTAGGAATACAACAGAACCTAGATATTTTAAATATCTGTGCATTGGTAAACCTGCTATAACATATGTATCCCTGCTACAAGTATAAGCAAAGACTTGCATGGCATGTAAGATGCCAGAATTCAAATGATATGAATGAACTGCAAATAAGACAGAATCATTCCAGTTTTATCTGCACCTACTGTGGTAATAATGGGTTTGGGATCCTACAATTAATTCCATTTCCTTGTATTTAAATTCAGCTTCCTTTTCCACGACTCATCCCAGACAGCTTTAGACATTTGACTAAGAAATATCATTTTTCTCCACCAATTTGGTAAAATGTCTCTATCCCATCAGTCTGTGACTGGCATGAGATTTCTAAATGGCCAAAAGCAGTATGAAAACAATCCTATTGTTTGCTTATTAATTGCAGATACTTGAAAGAAGAGGAAATACGTTTTTCTTTTCTGTGTCAGCCACTGTAGCTCATGAGAGATGGGGTCTATTTCCTGCTTGCTCCTGATCTTATTGCATTGAATCACACTATCATTCTGACTTCCCAAGCTTTACAAGATTAACTTATTTTGTGAGTACTACTTAATGTAGCAAATGTGGTGAGCATCTATCAGTGAACTCTTTTTTCAGAAGTCCTGTCTGCATCATTCCAGATATGTTTTATCAGGATCTTTCCACTAGAGATCAACTACAATTGAGGTCTTGCTTGATTGATGCCTTTTCCTTTGCAGAAGAAAAGGCTTTTACATTTTGAAAAAAAAAGCAATATCCTTTTTTTTTTACAGTCAAACATTTCCATGTGAGTAAAAGTATATGATTTTAAATATACTCTTTTAAATTTATTTGAATTTTTTTTCCTTTTAGTGACATACTTTCCTTGAGTTTATTTTCAGGTATTTTGACTTAATTTTAATTTTTTTTTTTACAACATGCCAAGTTCTGATAATCATATAGCCTCAGAGACATCTTTAGATATGTTTCACTGGTGGCTTCAATTAAAAAAGAAATTACTGTAATGTTTCTATCATTTTTGAAATATTGTTGAAATTATTTTCTATATACTTGTTATAGTAGGCTGAGATATATTGTGTTATGAAAAACTGAAACTATAGTCCAGTCTGTAATCCTCATGATTTGTAAACTTGAACAGTGATACAGTAGAAGTATAGAATGAACCAAATAAGGAATCACTTGAAATTACCTTGACCAACCTACTACCCCAGATCACAGAATCACAGAAAGTATGGTTGGAAGGTACCACAGTGAGTCCTGTGGCCCAACCCTGCTGCTCAAGTAGAGTCATCCCAGAGCACACTACACAGGATTGTGTCCAGAAGATTCTTGAATGTCTCCATTGAGGGAGACTCCACCAACTCTCTGGACAATCTGTTCTAGTTCATGGTCACTGCACTGTAAATAAGTTCTCCCTTAGGTTCAGGTGGAAGTTTCTGTGCATCAATTCCTGCCCATTGCCTCTTGTCCTATCGCTTGGCACCACCAAGAAGAGCCTGGCTCCACCCTCTTGACATCTTCCCTTCAGCTACTGATAGACAGTGATAAGGATCCCTTTTAGTTGCTTCTTCTCAAGGCAGAACAGGTCTCACTTTTTCCTCTCTGTCTTCATAGGAGAGATGCTCCAGTACCTTAATAATTTTTCTCACCCTCCTCTGGGCTTGCCCCAGGAACTCCTTATCTCTCTTGCACTGAGGAGCCCAAAACTGGACACAGCACTCCAGATATTCCTCACTAGGGCTGAGCAGAGGGGCAGGATCCCCTCCCTCAACCTGCTGGCAATGCTCCTCCTAATGCAGCCCAGGACACTGGCCTGCTTGGCCACAAGAACACACTTCTGGCTCATGGACAGCTTGTTGTCCATTGGGACTTCCAGGTCCTTCTCCATGGAGCTGCTTCCCAGCAGGTCAGCTCCCATCCTGTATTGGTCCATGGGGTTGTTCTTCCCCAGGTGCAAGACCCTGCACCTCCCTTTGCTGAATTTCAGAATTTCTTCTCTGCCCATCTCTCCAGTCTGTCTTCCTTCTGAAGAGCTCACAGCACTCTGGGGTATTGGTCACTCCCAGCTCTGTGCCATCAGTGAACTTGTCAAGGAGACATCTGCCCCTTCATCCAAGTCATGGGTGAATAAATTAAACAATACTGGGCCCGCTATTGCTCCTTGGGGGACACCACTAGTGACAGCCTCCAACTACACAGCATGCCACTGACAAAAACACTCTGGGATCTGTTGTGCAGCCAGTTGTCAATCCATCTCACTGTCTTAACTCATCTAACCCATGATTTCCAAGTTTGCCCATGAGGATGATGTAACACTGTTGAAAGCTTTGCTAAAGTTGAGGTAGATAATACGCACTATGTCCTTTCATCCACCCAGGTAGTTCTTTCGTTGCAGAAGGCAATCAGGTTAGTCAAGCCTGATTTATCTTTAGTAAATCTCTGCTGACTATTTCTGATCACCTTCTTGTCATCCATGTAGATAGAGATGGCCTCCAGAATGAGGGGTTCCATCACTTTCCCAGGGATTGAGGTGAGGCTGACTGGTCCATAGCTCACTGTTTTTTTCCTCTTGCCCTTTTTTGGAGACCAGGATGGCATTTGTTTTCTTCCAGTCCTCAGGGACCTGATTGCCACAACCTTTTACAGATGACTGTGAGAGCCTTGCGACGGGGCTCACCAGCTCTCTCAGCACTCATGGCCCATATTGAGGCCAGATTCAAGGTCAAAGTTAAATCAGTTGAAGCTCATATTGAAAGGCTCATATTGTTCTTCTTAATCCTCAATCCAATATTCCCCCACTTTTCTGCATTCTATAGTGACATGGTTTTTACTGTGACATTGGAAACTCCTGACTGAGCAACTGACAGAATATGACAAGAATGACCCTGGCAGCATTCTAGCTTTTCCACCTACATGCTTGATTTGTGATTCTTCCATCTTAAGTTTGATTCATTCCATCTGAAAAAAGGTAGTCTAAATTATGTGGTATTATTTTCTCCATATTTAAAAAATCCAATTGGCAAACAAATTTCAGCTGAGAGACAGATTGACACCAAATGTTATCTGTGTTGGTTGTATGTGGGCTTTATGCTCACAGGTAGATAAAAGCAAGCTGGACTCTGGGAACTGGGTTTACAACAGGAAGGAGATGCAATTTCTTCTGCCTATGTATGGCTGTGTTTACATTAAAATGACCTCGCTGAGATAAAACATGAATTTTTCACCAGTGTAAATAGAGGAAAAATCAGCCTCTTGGTAATTGTTTTTCATGCTGGAAATGTTATTTATTTCATATTCATCCTCTTTTCTGTAAAAGAGTGGCTTTAGTGACTGCCAAAAGGCTTAGGACAGATTAGATACAGACTTGTGACACAAAACATTTATTTTCAACTGGAGATTCAAAATGTTCTATTCAGCAGACATTAAAATAACTCAAAATGGTGTCTCTGTCTTTGAAGTATGAAGCCTGAAGAAATGTGTCTGCCAGCTTTATCTGATTACTGAATCTTTATGGTCTGATACATTCTAGGATGCAGAGTTCAAGAAATGTTTGCATTAGAGTGCATAGGTAACCTAGGAATTGTCAGACTTAAGCAGACCAGTTACCAATTATTCTCTCTTCAAGTATTAGCTCCTTAAGGAAAAGGTTCCAGAGGTCATTGGTAGAGAAAGACTTGCATACTGTATCTAACTCATGCTGCAGTCTTGTTGCATATAACAAAGTCAGTTATTCATTAAAAAGTTATACTGTATATGAAAAAGTTATTTTTAAATATTGCTAAGTTATTTAATTGCAAAATTACCGTAATTTTTAAAAATATCTAAATGACACATCAGAAAGGAAAAAAGTTTCATTTTCTAAATGTAGAAGACTGCCTATCCATTTCTCATACATTTCCTTCTTATCCTCCTTAAACTAATGAGGAGCAGCTGCAGTTTAGAGATACTGAGCCTAATGCAGAGCTTTGATGACATAGATGCAACTCTTCAAGAATTTAATAGGTTATTTGGTTGCTTGTTTACTTTCTTATTCAAGTCCAGTTAATCAACGTGCTTAAAAGGAAGGAAGTTTGGACTCGAAGACTCAAAACAATCTCTATTTCTTCTTTTTTCCTACTATATTTCCCTCTTTTTCTCTTCTACATATATATCATTTTATAAAGTATTTCCAGGATTCAGAGGGAAAGATTTGATGCCATAAAACGTGCTATAGAGATGCTCAGATTTAAATTAATTGGCTCTGTCTTTTCATTCATTCATTTTTTCTTCACTCATTTTTCCAAAACTTAAAAATAACCTAAAACATTTCCAAAAGTGTTTGACATGTCACAGACAAAAAACAATTTAATTGAACTTTTCCTTTAAAAATTCCCCCTCCCCCTTATCAGGCCTGTACTCCTTCCCCAAGTTCTTAAATCTTCCTCTT